>OX454529.1:5384359-5941885 GCA_949715645.1 Portevinia maculata
GCAATATGCTGACAGTGACTAGTGCAGTCGAGCTCAGCGAAACTCCCGAACCATGATCCCACGCTGGGGGAGAACTATTTCCGCCTGGTCCACGGAAAGAAGAAACGTTTGAAATGACTGTTTCAATCGACCCTAAAATTGCTCTCCACCCTCTTGCAGGTAATTCCAAGTCGGGTGACTGATACAATGCACAATGTGTACACTTAATTGGATGATGCATTGGAAGTTGAGTTAGAATATCGAACAGATTGCACACCCAGACAAGTTTTGCAGGGTAGGATTATTTTACGCTGGCAGGTGGTAATCTTCAAAATACGAAACTCGTACTCAGCACCGGTATTGGGGGTTTTCGCGATTTCCCTGCGCAAACATCTTGGCATTCGAATGCAGGGCGGGAAGGAGCAGCGTTCCAATTATTTCACGAGTGGATGCAATCGAAAAATTTAGTTTAAGTTTTTAAGTTTCAAAATTTGTTAGTTACGTTTTCGTCTTCAGTTAAGTATTCGCCTGTCCCGTGAAGTACGAGTTAAGGATATCACTCCAGCGCACCCGAACGGCGCTTATCGTAAAAGATGACTAAGGGGAATATCACATCCAGGAGGACCATTCCAGCTAAAATTCTTGAGTGAAACACACATAACCATAGCAAAACTTCCGGCCCGAAGAAAAAAATCTACTTTACAAAGTGTTTAGCGGCATACAAACTACACAGAGTACACAAAGTCCATCTTCAATTCAATCAATACCATTAATAGCAACACAAAGAACGCGCGTCCATCGACATCCACAGCAGAAACATGCTGTCAATCGTTCCTTCCACGCACACCAACAATAAACGTCGAATTGGAAACATCTGAAGATATCACTGGTGCCTCGGACAGTCATCCCATCCCCCATAATGCGTTTTGAAGATGAAACTGCAGATATAAGAATGAAGATACTTTCAAAAAGCAAAAGAAAATCAAAAGCCTGCGATAAAGATATTTTCGAAAATATGCTTGAGGACCAAATAAAAATAAAAGAAATTTTCTACGACGAGGTGAATAATTCCTTAAATCCCATTTAGGTCCAGTTGAAAGAAGGCTGCCACTATAATAGAAATAATTTATATTCGGAAGAGAAACGGCTTAAATTGTACAAAGTGCAACCGGAACAGGAAGTGAAGCAGCGAGTAGAAGGAAATAGGTTCAAAATTATGGATCGGGAAATAAAATATATACAAATAGTAATTGAGGAGCACGAACTGTACAAAGCAAACTGGAATCCGGATGAGTAAATTTATTTTTACCTTTGCTCACTTCATTTCATACCAATGGAGCACAATGGACTAACCTCCGGTCTAAGTGTGTCCTCATCGAGGGGCGGTTCCAACCAACTTCATTTGATTAGACTAAAATTAAAATTTGTCTTGAATAAACGGAGAACCACGCAGGAAGCGGACCAGTAGGGATGAAGTTAAGTGGGAGGGCTATGATACCTTTAATCGTGATCATAGCCTCACCGCCATTAAGGGAGGAGAAAGTGTTTAACAAACATTTCTTCATGTCTCAAATAAAATTTAATTTTTCACATCCTTTCGAATAGTTACCGTTAGTTGGTGATTTTTCTTTTTATAATTTGCCAGCTAAAGGGGTTTTTCTGTAAGCGTTACAGTACCCTTATTTTGCTAAGTACATAGCGGAAGCGAATGGCGTATTTCACTGCATGCTTTTCGGTGCTACTTTTTTTTGTCGGGGAGGGAGACTTTCTACACTCGAGCACTCAGACTCAATACTGGTCCAGGAAGACACACCTGTTACAGTTGGATAGATAGATAGATTTAATTTTTTATTTCTTATAAATTTTTACAATATTTACCAAGATTGCATTAAGTCAATCCTGTTTTGACTCGATTCGCATTTTAATTTGAATTGAATCCACATTCAAACTCTCATAGTCTAGTTAATACATGAACCCACAATTAATAGCGCTGAATGCTGCTTTTTTCTGAATGTCTTTTCAATGGAATTTATTGACAGAATGAGGTTAAAAACGAATACTTTAAACATTTTTTTTTTCGGATTTTTACGCGTTTCCTTAAGCTAAAATTTTTGCAAACGTTGTTTTTAGGCCTTCCTCTACCTACAAAAAAAAAATTTCACTTTGAAAAGCGAAATCCTATTTGGGAAATCAGTTCCGTCAATCCTTATGATAAACAAAGAAAATAAAACTCACCCCTTTGTGGATTTCAATTTCTTTTCTGGAATTCAGATTGAATTTCAAAAGTTTTACAATTCAACTACCTACTTAAAGTTGAAGTTATCTATCACACCCGTGACTTGGGCTGCGAACTCGCACAGGGCTCTGAACAAAATGCGGTCCAATTTTGACAGCTGATAAGAGGATTTAAATTATAATTTTATTTTAGAGACAGTTTTTGAAATGCGGCCATATTCAAAATTTCAATTAATCTTCGTATTGTCAATTCGTTGACTCTTTTCAATATCTGAGAATGAAGCTCACATCAGTGCATCCACATTTCCAAAGACACTCCTCGCAAATGGAATGGTAATCCAAATAAAGAAATCATCTGTTGAGCCAATTGAAACAATGCACGTAATGCCTCCCCGGACATTCACACGTACTGGGAGTTCGTCGAATTCTCTGGCACAAATGCGGTTTCAATTTAAGAGAAGGGAAAACAAATATTATTTCCTGACGGGAATATAGGCCACATAGTAAACTGCTTATTCATTTGTATGCTTGAGTAGTGAATGGTGGTTGATGAAAGGATATTGAAGTCGCCGTTTTTGAAAGATAATATTAAAGTTTATTCATTTGGGAGTACTTTCTTACTTGATAGTGCAGTACGCGTTCTATGGACATCTTCTTACGCACACTCGTGTTCGTATCTGTATCTACATGTTTGTTCTTCTTGCATGCGGAGCTGTTTTATTTTTTTATAACACGAACAACGCCTTCAAAGTAGCCAAATCCATTCATCAGCATTCATCGTGGTTGGGTCTGATTCTTAAACGTTTTAATTTTTAAAGATCCACTCACTTGTGCTAGCCGACCAATGCAAGCGCACCCCAAAGCCGATAATGACATACATGACAAACTGATAACGTGAATCCCCATTCACGTGGCAGTCATTTATATGCAAACATACTCGCGAGACATCACGACACGACAACATGAAATAGTCGACAGGATGTACATTTCTCCTCTTATCCATCGGATCGCACAACAATGTTATTTGTTTTTGTAAAACTATTCCATGCAGTATGCACGTCATAATGCGGAGCAAAAACCTGTTTGTCAATAGAATCAGGTGATATATGCCTATCCGCCGTAGTCTTTGACGCACACAGCTCATGAAAATCATTTCAACCCTTCATTAATGAAGAGGAAACTGCAGGATGAATGAATGGTGTTGTCGTTCAGGAGCCAATGCCCCTGTTTTGTTTTTTTTTTTTTTTTTTGTTTTGCAATATGTTTCGCTTAATTTAACCATGGCCAGTGTAAAGCTTCAACAATTTTCCACATAAAGACGGCAACGACAACCACAGTTGAGACCAGCTTAAAAGATGTGCAAGCAAAGGTAACACGTTACGGCCGTCGGCCATGTGCTTGGTTCTATGAACGAGATATTTGCAATTCAGCCAGCCAGTGTTGCATTTTTTGTTTGCTTCTTTTATCTATTCACCTACACTCTTTGTGCAACCACAGCCACAGTACCTATACTAAAATTTAAGTTTTTATTTAAATTATTTTTTTATAAAATATGTTTAATTTGTATACCCTATTCTAGGGGTATATTAATTTTGACGCATAGTTTGTAACATACCTTAATATTGCCGGTAGACCCCTAAAAGTTACTATATTTATGATCAGCATCGATAGTAATGTCGATCTAGCCATGTCCGTCCGTCCGTCCGTTGGCAAAAATTAGGCCTTTAAACTGGACCTAGAGAGCTGAAATTTTAACCATATACTCTCTAGGGTCCCGAAATAATCAAGTTTACGAATTTTTGAAATCCGCCCACAGACACGCCCACAAACTCAAAAAAACAAAATTTTGGAAAAAATCGAATTTTGAGCTAGGAAGCTGAAATTTTTTATATATGATCTATGACCCCTAAAACTGCTCGGGATATAAAATTTTCAAAATCCGCCCACTGCCACGCCCACAAAAAAATAAAACAATTTTATTGAAAAACCATAATTTGAGCTAGGGAGCTGAAATTTTTAATATATACTCTCTAGGGGCCCTTTAAGCTCATGTATAAATATTTTCAAAATCCGCCCACTGACACGCCCACAAATAAATAAAACAATTTTTTTGAAAATCCAAAGTTTGAGCTAGGGAGCTGAAATTTATAATATATGCTCTATATGGGCCCTTTATGCTCATGTGTAAATATTTTCAAAATCCGCCTACTGGCACGCCCACAATTATTATTAGTTTTTTTTTTTGAAAATTCAAAGTGAGCTAGGGAGCTGAAATTTATAATATATACTCTCTAGGGGCCCTTTATGTTCATGTGTTAATTTTTTTTTAAATCCGCCTACCGACACGCCCACAATTAAATAAAACAATTTTATTGAAACACCCAAGTTTGAGCTAGGGAGCGTTTTTTTTGATAAAATCCTTTAAATGTTGTATAACAAAATATGTAGAGCGTTCTTAACAATTCAACCATACTTAGACTTTTGTCACGCCCACTTATGAGGGATAGGAATAAGAATAGGGTATCCAACAGTTCGCCTTAGCGGCCTGTAGCCCGTCCCTATGTTTTAGATTAATATTGCTTTTGAATTGCTGTATCCCAACAAGAGTCATCTGCTTCTCTGTAAGTGGGAAGAGTTTAGGACAAAAATTCTGAACTAGTACTCCATATATCAATCAATCAATCAATCAATCAATCAGCTGAATGAAGAAAACGAAAATCTGAAATCGAAGGTATCAACGCTGGAGAGTAGACTGAATTGGAGAGAGCAGAAGAGTGTTGAAAATGTCATTGAAATAATTGGAGTGCCTGGAGTCAATAATAAGAATGCAGTAGAATGTGTGCAAACAATATTCAACAACGCGTTGGAGGTATCTGTGTCTTCTACAGATATACAAAAATGCTATGTTAAACGCGCTTGGAGGAAAAACAACAACAACAACAACAACAAAGGCGGTGATGTTATTTGTGTACATTTAGCTCTTGTTTAGATGCCAAAAAAAAGTAATGAAAGGCAAAAAAAAACAGCAATAAAGAAATTAAATTCGTCATTATTTGTCGCGGGCACTAAGGACAATATTTTTATCAATGATTGTTTTACTAGTTACACTAGAGCTTTATTTATGGAAGCAAACAAAATCAAGGCAGAAAAAAACTACAAATATTTATGGTTCCAAAATTCGCAAATTTTAATGAGAAAAGTTGAGAAGGGTAGGGCTGTTGCTATAAGATCGTTTCTCGATTTTACTTCATTGAAAGATTAATTGCATTATATACCATATCGATACCTTCCCGGAAGAATGTATTAAGCGACATTTTCAAAATTTTACAGGAAACAAAAAAAACTTCCTGTGGAGGTAATTATTGGCGTATTTTCAAGTAATAAGCATATTTCGATAGAGATTTGCACCGCAAATTGTTTTTAATTATTCTATGAACGAAATGTCAATTAGATAAAAAGTTTTTGCTGCTTAGAACATTTTTATGGTCTAAAGATTGTCGCTTGATACAAAGGTTTTTGTCGCTTAGAATATTTTTGTAGTCGAAAGATTGTCGCTTGATACAGAGTTAAATGGCGCTTAAATCATTGACATGGTAGGATTTAATACAAGATGCCAACAAAATTGTCGTTTAATTCATTTTCATTTATTCAGTTTTTACTATTAACAATGTAAAATTAGTTATTTAACAAAAAAGTATTTGAGAAAATCTTACAAAAAACACGCATAGTTTAATTAGGTTATAGTACCTATACTTATGAAATAAATAGAATAAACTTTTGAGATAACAAAATTGACGAATCACTAATTAAATTGGCTTTCCGATAAGTTGTCTTCTTCATCAGTCTCTGGTAAAACATCTTCCTTCTCGCCAACAATGTCAATGAATTCTCGATATTCTTGGATATACCGTTCGGGAATAAACTTTTTCTTGAGAAGAGTTTCTAAATCCTTTCTTTTTGGCTCCGATATTGGTAATTTTGAAGTGTATAAAGTATCAGGCTCATCAAATTCCGCAAGACATTTAACTTGATTACGAGTTCGGCACAAATCCAACGTGTATAAAGGTGGTTCCGTGGTTCCAGACTTAAATATGGAATACTTAATATCAGAGGATGACTTAGAGAACAAATAAATGTTGGATTCAGATATTTTAAAATTAATTTGTTCCCTAGTTTTAACTCCCTGCGTTGGAAAATATTTTAAAGCTTCTTTTTTCCAGTCACGAAAATCATCTTTTGTTAATTTTATAACCTCGTAAGGCTTTGGATTTATCCTTGAATTGGCAATCATGGTTATCCATTCCGACGGCGTCCAAATTGTCCTTTTTTTTAACAAATCGCTCAATGGTGGCATGGACTGAGTCAACAGGCATATAAGTGTGACCGGGAAGAAGATAGGTGAGAGAAATTTCATTTATGTGTTTAGCTTTCTTTTGAAGAAATAAAAAAATCATTGTGATAATTTGACGATTTTTGTTTTGGCCGGGGCAGCTATCGCAATAAAGGGCAATAGAAGTTACGGTTTCCCTTGAGTCGACAATATTCAAGTATTTAAAGAGAATTGAACAAATTTCATTTGCTCCTCGCATTCCATCAACCTCACCCCAAAGAAAAGCATAGCCATTTTGTGTTCCACTTTCATAGACTGTCTCGTTATAAAATGAGTACTTTCTTGAGTAGTAAAACAGCATGCTTTGCGTATGTGGAACGTTTAAAACTTTCTGCAGATCAAAACTAGCACACACGAATGATGGACTCTTTTTGGCTTTTTCCTGATCATCCATAAACAATTTTTGGCTGATCTCTTTCTGTTGAGAGTGCTTACAAACAAGAATTTTTTCATCGTCATTCAACACGCGGGATTTATGTGCTTCGCAAAAGGTACACTTGTCCTTTTTCGGAACATGGATTCCAATATTATAGGATTTGAAGATCCTTCGAAATATTTTTTCCGAAACTGCATTTTTACCTTCTTCGATTTGTTTTGTTTTGTAGTTCCTGTATAAATTGGAAATGCTAAAGTATTCTGTTGGCAAATAAGTGCGATTTGTCTTGGATCGGCAATAGTGGGATGGAACTTTTGGTAAGCTTTCTACAAAAGTGTAAACAGCTTTTTTAAGTTCTTCAGAGGTAGCATTTCCCGAAGTAGCTTTACCTCTTTTATCCGTAACTGATGTATTTAATGCTGATTTTTTTTCAAGAGCATACGATACAACTCGGCTCGAAATATTTAGGGTCCTAAGTAAGAACTGCATACAAACTTGTTCTTTCTTCCCTTTAAAATTTATGAAATTTTTTATTGATAGTTCGTCGTCTTTTGATGGGAACACGTTCAACACAAGATAAAATCCAATCTATTCGCTGAGTATAGGGTAATTCCCAATATAAATTGAAAATGTCTTGTCTTTGCGAATTCGTAAATTTTGTACTACATTTGTTTTGGCAGTTTTTGCACGGATTTGCTTGCACAGATTTTCTTAACAGTCCACTTCCCTTTTTAGATCTTGCACCCATTTCTACTGCGACTTTTGGCTTCTGATTTTTATGATAGTGATGCACTATTTCGCTTTCACTTGAAACATCCATAGAATCATCGTGCCAAGAAGAATTTCTATCGGTTTCAAAGGGATCGGATTCAGAGCCAGATTTGGATGGCATTGACTGACTTAAAATACTCGTACATGGTTGATTTGTTTCCAACTTGGTTTCCTGAAAAATAAAATTAACCCTCTATTTACCACAGCGCTAGTCATAATTAAACACGTTAATCGACTTACTTTAACTCCTTCACATTGTTCATTTGATTTTTTTTACCATTTCAAGCATAAGTCTGCCTCTTGTAGCGGGCAAATTAATTTTTTGCAAACCAGATGTACTTGGATTATTTCCACTCATATTAAAAATAATAAATAACTTGCACCGCTAAAAAGCACAGGAAAAAATAACAATATCGCTTAAAAACACTTATTTAGCTTAAATTTTTGCAATTTACAGCTGTCTGTTCAATGATCAAATCAATACGCAAACAACTGGCAAATGGAATGACAACATAGCGGCGAGTCTAAAAATAATTAAAAATAACGGTATGTCTAGACAAAAATGTTTCAAGCGACAGCAAATGGAACAACTTTTCTGTGGCACTATGTTTTAAGCGACAATATCAGTTAAACTAAGCGCCATGTGCAACATTTTTTTCTCGTAGGATGTGTTGCATAGTACAATTCTTTTTTATATAATGGCGCTTAGCATAAAAGTTTTGGTGGTTACAACAAATAACAGGGCATAACAAATATCTACCCAGCAAATATGTCGGATATTACAATATTTATTTCTCTTTAGTGTCGTTTGTATCAATGGTAGAGACGTCAAACCGAGACCAAATCGTGGCGCTTGGCACAATTTATAAGAGCATGCCAAAAAGTCATTTGCTGTAAAATTGTCGCTTAATACATTCTTCCGGGAAGGTATCGATATTATGTGTGAATTTCGCTTTAATGAGAATCTTTTAAGCAACAACCCAACCATTAATTCAATAGTAAATATCGATGATGAAACTTTGTATTGTAGTTCGAAAGAGGGTGACTTTTTTCTTGTTGTACATCAAAACATACGTAGTTTGGGGCAAAATTTTGATTTGTTAGTGTTTAATCTAGAAGCGTTAGTGTTCTTCCCCGATCTAATATTCGTAAGTGAGATTTGGATTTTTAATTGCGAAAAAGAAGATTTTTATATACAGGGATATCAATTTTATCCAAACACTAATGAAACGTGCGCAGCAGGTGGAGTTGGAGTTTTTGTTCGTGATTCTTTGAATATTGGTAACTGTAAAGTAAATTGTCTCAATTTATTGAGCGCGGATGTAATTGAATTGTCTTGCAATATATGTAATGAAGATTTTAAATTTGTTTGTGTTTACAGATTACACTTTTGTGATGCTCAAGTTTTCCTGAATGAATTTTCCGTGTTCTTAAACAACGAAAAAGCGGCTAACCTAGTACTCTTAGGTGATTTTAACATAGATATTATATCTTCTAGCACTACAACTGACTCCTACATCGCAACTATGGCTGAGCATGGTCTTTATTCCTTTTTAAATGAAATCATTAGTCCAATTTCAAGTGCTTGTCTTGACCATGTATTTGGTCGTTTCAGGAATATACCGATAAATCAATGTGCTGGCGTTAACTTTGATCTTCACATTACTGATCACTGTATGACTGGTATTTTGTTTCGAAGTTTAACAAGCATAAAGCCTGCAAAGTATATTATCTTGCTTGAGATAACTAAGGTTAATTTGAATCTATTAAATATTGAGCTATGTTCTGAAACTTGGGAGGAAATCTATAAAGAAAAAAAAAACGCTTCGAAGGCTTATGACCTTTTTTTATTCTTCCTTCAAAACTATATATGTAATTTTACCTATACAGTTGTTCGCAAAAGATCTGAAAAGAGGCTAAAACCGTGGATAAACTTTTATATTTAAAATAAAATTAAACTTAAAAATAAATTGCGGAAAAAATGCTTTAAACATAACCTTAATACTGCACTTAAAACACGGTTCAAAAGGATAAGCAAACAAGTTAATAAAGACATTAAGAAGGCTCGAGACAGATACTATTTCTCTAAAGTACAAAATGCAATAGGTAACCCTAGGAATGAATGGAAGGCTGTAAATAGTATTATTGGTGGCTACTCTCCCAATTTGTCAAAACCAATAGTTTCTATGTAATGATAATGTTACGAGTACTATTGATGATCCTACAACTATAGCAAATATTTTTAATGATTTCTTTTCTACAGTTGGTCTGACGACTTCTCCTAGTGAATCTCCTACATATTGTTACCACTGTGCTAGATCTAATTTAGTGAACGAAAATGTTAGGAATAGCAGCTTCTTTTTTGTAGAAATTACAGGCTTAGAGCTTTTCAAAATTATCAGTTCACTGAACAATTCTAGTTCCTGTGGTTATGATGGTATTTCAAATATTACACTTAAAAAGATAGCTCTAAATGTAGTGGACATACTAGCTTATATTTTTAACTTAAGTATCTATACCGGTGTTTTCCCTGATAAATTAAAGTGTGCCAATATTATATCCCTTTTTAAAAAGGGTACTAAAAACGACAAAAACAATTACAGGCCAATTTCACTATTGTCATCAATATCAAAAATCTTTGAGAAGGCTGTTAAAAGTAGAGTGTTGGACTATCTGACAAAAATACATTTTTTAAGCGGTGTTCAGTTCGGGTTTAGAAAAGGCCTTTCCACAGAAGATGCCCTCTTGGAGTTTTGCTCTTTTATATATAAAACGCTGGATGAAAAAAAAGTTTGCGCCGGCTTCTTTGTGGACATCCACCAAAGCATTTGACATGGTTAACCACAACGTTCTTCTTAACAAATTATATTCTGCAGGGTTTCGTGGATTTATACATAGTTGGTTTGAGTCATACTTGAAGGAAAGAATTCAGAGAGTTAAAATAGATAAATTTGTAAGCAACTCGAAAACTATAAGCCTAGGTGTGCCCCAGGGATCTGTTCTTGGACCCATACTGTTTCTAATGTATATCAACTCCATATTTAATCAACTGTTTTTGGGGAAAGTTACAGCTTTTGCAGATGATCTTGGCATTGCATATCGGTCAAATAATCCTATCAGAAAAGTATGTGGGACAAATCAATTCGCGAATTCTATGGTTTTGTTTAGAACACTGAAAATTCTACCACTAAAACATTTATATTACTTCAAAGTTTCTAAAAAAATTTTATAAGGGGTAGTCCAATATCCAACACCCATGCTTTGTGTAGCAATTCAATTAATGTTGTCGTCATGCCTAGTTTTCACACAGCTTTATACAAAAATTTCTACTCCATTGTGTCCTGTAAATTGTTTAATAGACTTCCTATTAATATTCGTGTTATTAGATCTTTGCCCGATTTTGCAAAAAAAGTCAAAATTTGGCTTCTCGGTTTTGACCATTTTTTTTTTTTTTTTTTTTTTTATAATTCGCACGCAAAAGGGATTTCTTTTTTCTGTAGTGACACAGTACCCTTATAATGGTAAAACCACAGCGAAGGCATTTTTAGTTTGTTGCGCAAGTAGCTCCCAGCAATTCATTGCCTATTTTTGGGTGCTACTTACTGAAAGAATAGAAGGATAGGAAAGAAGTTTGGTGCGATGGGATTTTTTTTCTCAACAGGTGACGCCTAAATTGCTTTAGGGAGATCAGTTTTTGTTGTGTGTATTCAATTTATAAAAATCATGGCCCTGGTCGGGATTCGAACGCACGACCTGCCAATCACTTAGTGAATACACTACCATCGCACCATTGCCACCTGAAATTAAAGCTTTGCTGCGCTATGTTATTTAAATTTATTTAACTTTTATGCTCTATTCTCATCACGTTATATTTTTCTCTTGCTTTCGTTTTTCTTTTCTCTCTTTTATTGTTAATTTTCCATATTATGTACTGAATTTAATTGATCCACCCCACGTCAAAATTGTTTTTTTCACATGAAGTTACATTATCACTATTTATATTTTTTTAAATAAAAATGTCGCTACCTATTCTTAGTTTTAACATTGTTATGGTAGACTAAGTATATCAATTTTGTTAAATAAGAATAATAAGAATAAGAATAAGAATAAATAAATAAAAATAAATAAATAAATAAAATATACATCAACGATAAAAGGTTTAAGGCAATTTTTTTTAAATTCAAAGGTTATCACTGATGCAAGTAAGTTATTTTCCACTTTTGACATACTTACGCCGGCCGGCTCAACATTTTATTTTGTTCACCAGGCTCCTTAGATTACATCAATACTGTTCAAAGGCGGTCATCTTACCAAGGCACGCTTTTTGGATAGGCCAGCTAAGCTTTTCCAAAAAATATCGATTCCAGATGCCAACGAGAGTTTTATTGTTCATCTTACCACAATAAGTGATTATGAAAAAGTTATATCGGAGCTTCGAGAGAAGTATTACAACAAAGGTTTGACTGTACAACCATTTTTAATTACTCTTGGATTAAGTATCTACCAACTTAAAGAATTTTAGTTTTATTTCGATAAAACAATTTTAAAATTTGATTCATTCTTGACAAGCCTGGATATTTGCTTCAAACTAATACAAGCATTGTCCTTGGAATCAATTTTCATACAAGAATATTATTATGTAATAACTTTTGCTAATGATAACAAATTATTTTATATTATAGATTTAAGATCATTAAAAAAAATATGGATGCATTGCAATCACAAAGTGCAATGAAAATTGCCCTCCTTTGCATCTTTTCCAAAATAATGATGTAAAAATATATTTAAGAGATAAATTTTTGTAACTCACTTATTTAGGTATTTTTTTGATCTTTGTATTTTTTTTTTTTATAGTAATTGAATTATTAACCGTGTATAGTTTATTATTTTAAATAAACAGCTATATGAAAAATAAAATAAAATGAATAAAATAAATAATAAAAAAAAGTTTTTATTAAACTAGACTTTCGTGTTATATCAACATGCATCATTATGATTTAACAGGAATCGTCGTGCTCTTTTAACATGAGAATCATTTTGATTCAACAGGAATCGTCATGCTGTTTTAAAATGAAGATCGATATAATTTAACGGGAATCGCCGTGTTGTTTTAAAAATGAGGATATATTTAATTCAAATATGTACATTTCTTGTTATTTTGACATGAAAATTCCTTACGCCTGAGATACAGAAAAACCCTTTTAAAATAACAAGAAACAACTAAGAAGCAAAATCATTGATAAAAAATGTTGAATTATGTTTATTTTTTTTTGATTTTACATGTTTTTTTTTCTGTGTGTACTCACTTCCCAGGTAGCTCTTACATTACCGGTCATAGCAACCTGAACAGGTCACATATACTAATTCTCAAAGTCTGAGTACTAGAGACAAGCAAAACTTTCTACACTGGAGCACTCAGAATCAATACTGGTCCATTGTACTTGTACGACATAATAACTGCCGAACTACAGATGACTTCGGATATCATCCTACCAGCATTTGAGATGATTCTGAAAAGCTGCTTATATTGCTCAGGCTTGGAGAGAAGGGAAAGTGATTTTCATACCCAAATCTGGCACATACTCCCATGTAAGTCTAAAAGACCTCAGACCCATTGGTCTATCATCATTCTTCCTCAAAACACGGGAGCTTCTGATTAATATCCATCTTCGTACGACCGCAACTCCGGCCCGCGGCCCAACATGCGTACTGGAAGGGTAAATCCGTGGAAACCGCCCTTCACTCCTTGGTACGCACCATCGAATATTCCCTTTAGCATAAGGGGTACACTATGGTTGCTTTCTTAGACATAGAAGGCGCCCTCAACAACGTAAACTCATCTGCAATCGCAAATGCCCTAACAGAACTAAATGTGGATGGCTCGCTTGGCGAATTGGTCAATCGTCTGCTCTTAAGCAGGATAATCAACACAAAATTAGGCGAAACATCTGCCAGGAGGTCTGCCAGCAGAGGCGTCCTTTCCCTTTCCTTTCTGTGGAACTTGGTGATGAATAAACTACTGCTATGCCTGGAAGGGCAGCGCTGTATGGTGATTGCCTATGCGGATGACGTTGCTATTGACGTCCCTGGAAAACACTTCAACACTTTAAAGGAACTCCTGCAAACCGCTCTCAACAAGCTTACAAGATGGGCAAGAAGCTGTGGGCTGGGGGTTAACCCTCACAAAACCGAACTTGACCTCTTTTCCAGGAAATATATTGATCCACATTCTATAAACGGTACAAGCTTAAAGTTTTCTGATGAAACTAAATTCTTGGGTCTAATCTTCGATGGGAAGTTAAGCTGGAAACTCAATATTCGGGAAAGAGTCAAAAAAGACACAGTAGCACTTTTGTCTTGCAAAAAAGCCATCGGCAATAAGTGGGATCTACAACCCCGCATCTCTCACTGACTATATGTGTCTGTAATGAGACCGATTCTGATAACCCCGTATTTTGACTGGTGGACGGGACAAAGCGGTAAACAGTGATAAGCTGAGCAATGCTCAACGTACAACCTATCTGTGCATCAGCGGAGCACTCCGAACGACTCCCTCCGCTGCAGTGGACATATTACTTCATCTGTCACCCCTCGATATTTTTAGCAGGCAAATAGCTGCCTGTTCCGCGGTCCACTTAAAAGCTACCTCACAGTCGGTCAATACGAATATAGGCCACTCTATCTCATCTGGATTCATTTGGGTTTCTACAACCTGTCACCTGTCACGTGTCACCTGTCACCTGTCACTAGTCATCTGCCACCTGTCACCTGTACAAAGGAACAAAGACTACACCATACCCCAATTACAGTTCGGGAAGAACTTCCAAATCACTATCCCCACCAGATCATGGGAGGATGAAGAATTCACAGAGGATAAATCGATCCACTTCTACACCGACGGATCAAAAACTAGTTATGGGGTAGGCGGGGGTGTTTTCTCATAAAGCCTAAATTTTAGTCTCTCTTTCCGTCTTCCTGATCATTGTAGCTTGTTCCAGGCGGAAATCATGGCGATGAAGGAAGTCTTGGCGTGGCTAAAGAGAAATGTGATATCCACATAGGACATCCGCATATTCTCGGACATTCAAGCCGCGCTATAGTCCCTGGACTCAGTCTCTTCATACTCCATCGTAGCCCTAGACTGCCATTCATTTCTTGAGTAGATGGCAGAGCAGTTCAGTATTCACCTCTTTTGGGTGCCGGGGCATAAAGACATCCCAGGGAATTGTAGGGCAGATGAACTCCCCAAAAAAGGAACCGCATTACCTCTTCTACCTGATAAAGGTTTTCTAGGTATACCTATCGCTACTTGTAAACTTCTGGCGCAGTGGCTCAGTGGTTAGCGTGTCGGACTACTAATCGAAAGGTCCCCGGCTCAAATTCCGCCCACTGTAGTGCATTTGCGATTTCAGATGTGTTTACGTTGTTGAAGGCGCATTCGATGTCTAGGAAAACAACCATAGTGTATTTCTTATGATGAAGGGAGTACGTACCAAAGAGTGAAGGGCGGTTTCCACGGATTTACCCTTGCAGTATGCATGTTGGGCCGCGGGCATTCGTACGAAGATGGATATCAATCAGACGCTACAGCGTTTTGAGGAGGAATGATGATAGACTAATGGGTCTGAGGTCTTTTGGACTTACATGGGAGTATGTACCAGCTTTAGGTATGAAAACCTTTTTCACTTCTCTCCAAGCCTGAGGAATATAAATCAGCTTAAAGCACCTTTTCAGAATCATCTCAAGTGCTGGTAGGATGATATCCGAAGTCATCTGAAGTTCGGCAGGTATTATGCCTTCCCACTGTCATGAGAAACTTCTCAAATTTGCCGTTCGGATTCTACTTGAAATTGTAGGACCCTTCCACTTCGCACAAGCAAGTGGTTGGAGAGGCTAGGTTTTAGGCCCTGTACGGGCCGTTAATGCCTAATATTTATTTTTTTACTTGTAAAGTTATGTTTAAGCTATCCGCAGTCGAGAAACCTTAGGTGAACGTGGATACGTGTCTAGCGACCAAGCATATCTTTCCAAAGCTGGATCTGCGAAGCTCTATGGGTTTGATCTCACTTAACCGACTGCACATTGGCTCTGCTATAGGTGTCATTACTGGACACTGTCTAAGAGGCAAACATCAAGGCTTGGCGTCTATTCAAATGACTTTTATGGAAGCTGCTGGGACGAGTAGGAGGAGGGGACTACACTCCACCTCCTCTGTACCATAAAAGGAATCTCTATCTAGGAGCCTTCTTCCCTAATGAACTCAGTGACTTGGCCAACACAGATGTTATAAGTCTATCGCGCTTCATTAGAAGCTCCGAATAGTTTGGCAGTGGCATGCTTATCCACGTGGCATCACAACGGACCTCATTGGTCTAAAGGTGTTGGCTAACCCAACCTAGACTTCCATGTATATGTTTGTGGACTGTTTCTCCTACAGCAGATTTCTAGTTCATTAACCATAGCTCCCTACAGCAGCCTGATGTAGAACCACAATACATCCTTTATACTTCTCCTGAGAATCCTCGCTCAATTATATGTCCAAACAAAAGAGCCGACAATTCGAACCGCAACTCATCAACACCGGAACTTATGAATCAGCTGTCCTCATGCAGAAACTATGCAACGTTTCACAAGTTTAATCAGCTTAGTTTTCGGGGTTAGCACCTGCCTAATTGTATGCACTCCTAATGAGAGGTTATTCAATAAACCTATTAGTGGGCAATTATCTTAAACGACACAATTGTTTTAATTCTGTGGTGTAGGACCACAGTCCGGGTCAGCACACGACACCACACAATATGTCCTACACCCACCCCGTTTACCTATTCGCAGATATTAACTCATTAGCTTCCAGTTGACTGAAAAACAATAGATACAGTATCTATGGTGTGATTGGTTACTTATAATTCCCCTTAATTGCACTCTGTTGCTAGGATATAACCCACAACAAAACCGCGTCTTACACTTACACGTCTTACGTACACAATATCGTCTGTTCTCCTAAATGGAAGTATCACAATATTTCGAATAATAATGGTTGCCTCCGTGGGTAGCGGTTATGCTAACAAGATAACAACATCTATTTCGGGATATTATGCAGGCCCGTCTTGTGCGACATTACGATCGAAGAATTCTCAACAGAAACAGAAAGGGGGTTATAACAATTCCTAGAGTTGTGGTGTTTTCGAATTACTCCTGTGCCAGGACTTGGATGAAAGCAATTTGTTTGTGCCGCTACAAATGTGGAGTTCTTTTTTTATCTATTCATCAAAAAATAAACAAACACAGCAAACAATTGTTGAAGCAGTGTAAAGGTGTTTGTTAAATGTTGTTTACAAAAGGATTCAGCACTTTATTCATAAAGGATGTCTCAAACGGAACTGGAATTTTAATAATCGCGGATGGCAATGGTGCGATGGTATTGTATTGTATATGCCGTGGGGTCATCACTCGATGACTAGTCCTTAGATTGGATTTGATTTTAGGGGGGAGGTGGTATACTGTATCCAGATTAATGCGGCCGCTTGTGGGCCTAGTGTGATATCCTCCATTTAGAGCTCTTCCATGATGACGCAGTTTGTTAGGAAGGCGGCTAATTCTTTGGGAGAGCTGGCAGCTACGAGTATGTCTGCTGCTTCAAGGTAGGATTTACCTAGGAAGCACTGACGCGTTTTGATTGAACAGTTGGTTGGTTGGTTTGAACCGGCCCTCGATGAGGATGCACTTAGACCAGAGGTAGGTCCATTGTGCTACCGATGTGTAAGGTGGGTGGGTCACCGTCTTACTCAGGGTGCCATTTGCTCCTCTGAATGAAGCCCTAATCCTTGCTGTGCAGGCGTTGTCGATAATTCTTAAAATTAAGTATCGATTTTTTTTATTAATTACAGATAACTAATAATGAATGATAAAAGGAAGGTCTTAAAGATTTTATGTTTATTGATATTATACGACTAATTCTGTTGCGACATGTGTAGAAATAGTTTTTCCCGAAATACGACTGACGGTTCTTATGCTGCCTGGAGCAGCCATCTTTGTACCACCAAATGCAACTGCACTTTTTTTGAATCGAACTATTACAACGTATGAATCGTCTCGACAAACTAACCACTTCCGAAACAGAACAGATACACCGTATATCGACATCGAAATATCACCAAGGGATACGTTCTTAATTTCGTTTGATTAAGAATTCCATTGTTTGAATTGGCAGTGATTTAATAAGGACGCGTAAATTCCAACCGAAGTGAATTTGACACCGTTCCCCTTATAACATAGTCAACTCCATGCTGGCGTTAACAATACCTTTATTATTGTTTTTCAGGCTGGAATTGTTTTGGCTCGTGTGGTGTTCGCTTGCGTAATAGACAATGAATGTCCTTTTCATCGACTCATGTCTCAACCACCTCTTCTTCGTGGTCCTTTGTGATTAGTGCCACTGCGGGAGTTGTATCAATAGATGTCTTGCATGCCTTACAAAATACCAAATTATCAAATTCTCAAGAACGATAGATACTGATGCAATGGTTGGCATTGTGTAAAACCAATCTGAACTGTGCTATTATCTCTAAGTCTAAACAATGGAATCGGCAACCAAATGTGTAGGCGCATATCGTCGGTATTCTGCAGAAAGTGCTCAAGTCCATTTTTCTACGAAATGGATTTATAAATGCAGAAATTGTCCCCAAATTTCATCTGTAAAGAAAAATGGGAGGTGGAGAAAAACTGACGCGCAACTATGGAGGAGAAATATAAAGCGCACTGAAATAATACAGAGTAAGGCTCCAAGGACTTGAAAATGTGAAAAATGTCATTCGGTGTCGAAAAAGGTTTGAGACAAGGCGACGCGCTATCACGCACTTTCTTTAACATCGTTCTTGAAGCAATTGTACGGAACTCACAAGCCAACACCAGAGGTACAATTTTTCAAAAGTCCGTTCAACTACGTGCCTCTGCTGCCGTAAATTGTGTGCATATAATTTGACTATATACAGGGTGGGCCAAAAGCATTGTATATGAACTTTATAGTATTCTCACTTCGTGTATACGACGATGCGCCACCAAACGCCGTAAGTTCGTCATTAAAGAATCTACAAAAAGCTTTAAATATGCATTTTTGTATTTATTTCTGTCGTCTTCTTCCATTCTCGTTTATATTTGCAGCGCGTACTCTTTACTACTCTTTCCTTTGATAATAAAGAAGATTTCCAAAAGTATGTGTTTTGTCACTTTAATTTTTCTTTACTTCTCAGGATGGGAATATGATGTGATGGTGAGAGGGGTGGGGTATATGGTTGGTGTATCATGTGTTGGTTTTGATAGAAGTTTCGGGTAGGTTATCTCATATTGCAAGCAGCTGTATTTAAAAAAGACAAATTTCCGTACTTTTGCAAAGCCACAAGTTTTAACTTACAAAGTGATACAAAGTGAATAAGAGTTTTTATCCGATTTCAAGACTTTCATTCTGATAAGTATCAAATTATTTATCATTTATCATTATTATATTATTATTTCATTCTTTTTCATATATTTTATTATATTCATATTAATATATTTTGTTACGTTTTTATAAATTTTAATATATTTATATATATATATATCTACCTATATACATTTATTTTATAGATTATATATTATTTATTTACGGGGGGGGGGGGGGGGCTACAAAGATCTTTTGTACCCTATGGGCCAGACAAATTTAAACTAGTAAAATTTCCACTTTCCGTGCAAGGCGGACAATTTTGCCAGTAGAAGAATTCTTTATGTCCTCGGGGCTGAACCTAAATAAGGCAATCAAGGATGGTAATAAAACTTCTATTCCATTTTGAATGAGGGCTGGAAAAATACCGTCTGTATATACGCAATACGACGTTCATCAATGACTGATCAACGGCTTTCTTTTACAACATTTGAAGAAAAAAAATGATATTTTACATAAATTCGCCAAAAAAGACCGAGGAATAGGTACAACTTTTTTAATTACCTATTTCTTGATCTATAGCATATACGTTTAATTCGTAGTTTAAAAACATGAATGTGATATTGCTTACACCTAACGTTTTAATAAAAATTAAATTTTTCTAGACTGTACATTTTAACTTTCTTTTAAAAAAAAATGTCAGCTCACCCAAAATAATGGAACTCACCCATACATTAGGTCCTGGCTACGGCCGTGGTGGGCAGATTTTAAAAATTCCTAACATATATTTGTTCGGGCACGTAGAGAGTATATGTACTGTACGGTTGTATAGTGTGGGGTAATTGTGCTAAGAGCCATATTAGAAAGCTTCAAATATCCCAAAATAAAATATTAAAAATGATGCTAAATCTTCCCTGGTATCATTCTACAATAGATATACATGGTAGAGCTAATGTTGAACTGATCTCCTCCAGGATATATAAACTAAATGAGGCATTCAAACTGAGATGTAATATCTCCAACAATCCGCTAGTCAATCAACTTATTTCATCGTGATATATAAAATATTTTGTGTTCACTAAATACCGATATATTTTCATTTCTTATTTATCTGTTTGTTTTTGTTAACTTAATAATATTTATTTAACTGTTCAAATAATTACCTTTGGATTTATGTATGTATGTATCTATTTATTTGTTTATTTATTTATTTATTATAATATATATCTACTATTTGTTTATTTATTTATTTGTTATAATTATATACTATTTGTTTATTTATTTATTTGTTATAATATACACTATTCGTGTATTTATTAATTATGATATATTTATCTATTTGTTTATTTATTTTATTTATTTATTTTATTATTTATTTATTTATTTATTTATTTATTTATTTATTTATTCTTTTTAATATCATTATTATTTTTATTTATTTTTTTTTTTTCTCTTTAATTTGAGGTTTTTCTCATGATTTTCCTCATTAATCATAAAATTTTCATATTTATTTGTGTTTTTTAAAAAATAAAATAATGATTCAGTTGAAAGACAAACAGAAATGTCAAATCTCTGCAACTATATAATGTAAATTGAGCGACAACGTATTTTTATTTCATGAAGCAAGAATAAACTATCTATCTATCTATATGGTAAAAATTTCAGCTTTCTAGCTTGAGTTTGAGATAGTAGATAGATACACGTTACTATCGATGCTGACCACCAATATATTACAGAAAAACTGCAAAACGACAGGTGACCTGCCTCAATATTACTGTAGGTCATCAATTCGCTAAAAAAATAACTATTTCTTTGAATAAGGGCTGATACAACACGAATTGAATATTTCCGAATCAAATACTGAAGAAATGATAGAAATCGGTGCAATTTTGGACGAGATACAGCGAAAATAGCAAAACCCTAAAAAATCATAAACTCATAATTCCTTGTTTGATGGAAATCCTCAGTTTTTCTTTTTCTTTATTCTTTTTTCCTCAGGCAGAGAGATCCACGTGAGTTGAATGACAGCTGTCATTTTTGATGACAGCCTCCAAGGTGAGAAACTTCCACCGGGTGTCGCAGTTACCACATTCCTCCCCTTTTAATTCGTTCCGTAGCGTTGAGGTGGTTTTACCAATCTTCCGTAGCGGGTGACCATGTCAGCATCGGATATCGGCAAGGTGGTGGGGATGGATGCATTGGTAGTGGGCGGCATTTCGTCCTTCTCTTCTAGTGTTGACGATAGTCCTTGTTCAGACCCAGATTCGTGCCTCGTGTCGGCTGATGTGAAAGAGGGGGGTAAGGTGTGTGATGATGATGTCGTTTCTACCTCAATTTCAGCTGGTTCCCTGGCCGTAGGAATCTTCATTAAGAGGGGCTGGTTGCGTGTGTGATCAGCTTCATCTTTCCCAGAAATTATGATATCATCCAGATATGCTTTAACGCCATTGATACCCGCTAGTAATGTATCCATACATTTTTGAAAAAAAAACCAGGAGCGGCCGAAATGCCGCAAAAGGCAACCTCCGGACCCTATACAATCCTTTGTGGGTATTAAGTGTTAATAGCTCGGCGGAGAAATCGTACGCTTGCTGTAGGTCTAACTTCGTGAATATCTGACTACCCGCAATCGCGGCCATTACCTCCGAGATAAGAGGAAGCGGATAAGAATTAGTCTTAATAACAGCGTTGACTGTACTTCGGTAATCGCCACAGATTCTAATTGAGCCGTCGGACTTGGAGACGGGTACGATCGTAGTAGCCCATCTAGAGAACAGAACCGGTTCCAATATTTTCTGTTCGACCAGTTTAGCAATCTCCTTTTCAACCGCTGGTTTCCATGCAATAGGACATTGCCTATGTTTCAGAAAAATCGGGGTAGCTCCAGGTAATACTTCAATCGAAATCGGCGGCCCGTTGTAAGCGCCCAAATGTTCGCTAAAAATGTTCTGGTACTTCTCCATCAACCCACTTTCCAACTCCATCACACACACCCCCTGCACCGTGATTCCCAGGGCCGGAAACCAATCTCTGCCCAACAAGCATCTCCCACCACCTGCAATAACAAGAACCGGCAAATATGTGTCTTTATTATTATAATTAATATTCACCCTAGCCGATCCCAGAACCTGCAATTTCTCCTTTGACCAAGTCTGCAAGGTTACCGTGGAGGGTACCAGCTGCTTATTTCCACGATTAATGCGATTCCACGTGGTCTCGAAAATCACTGTACATGCCGCCCCCGAATCCACCTCAAAGAATTCCTCTACGCCGTTTATCGAGACTTTTGTTAAAATCTGGTGTGTGGACGATGTTTGAACAGCGTTTAGCTCAAAAAAATAATTTGGAGTAGCATGCGATGAAGTCTCCTTTTCCTTTTCCTCTTCCCTTTCCTCTACTACATGGACAGCTTGCTGTTGACGTTCAGCTGTCCTTTTCTTAAAACATGCTCGGCTTGAATGTCCCTTCATGTGACAAAAATCGCAGTTTTTTCTCCTTGAAAAAACATTTGTCTGCAAAATGATTTCCATCACATCGATAACACCGAACGTTTGCAGATCTTTTCTTTGACGATACCGCCATAACCTCCATGTTGCCCCGCACATCCATTACGTGTCGGTGGGCAGCCTCATGCGCTATTGCAATTTCATACGATCGCTTGAAATCTAATTTTGGCTCGCTGAAAAGCCGTTTCTGCAGTGATTCATCCGCCACTCCGCACACAATCTGATCTCTCAACATATTATCTAGCTCCACGAAGTTGCAATGCTCCAACAATTTCCTCAGATCCTTCACGAAATCCGCAATCGTCTCTTCACTCTTTTGGCTTCGCTTATGGAAAGTAAAACGCTGCACAATTTCATTAGGTTTCGGGTGAAAATGACGATCTAGTTTCTCCACAATTTCGTTAAACAACACATCTTTTGGAGTTAGCGGCGTCAGCAAAGACCGTATAATTTCATAAGTTGATTCTCCAACGCAGGATAGAAATATGGCTCTCATGGAAATTTAATTTATTATACCATTTGCCTCGAAATAAAACTCCATACGTTCTTTATAATTATTCCATGCCATTGTTGGCTGAAATTGCTCCAGTTTTTCGAATGTCTGTGTCGTCGTGTTATTCACATTTGCCATCACGCTTTCATTTAGTGCCATGTTTTTTTTTTTTTTTTTTCCTCGTCGCCAAAATGTTGCAACTTTAATTAAGAACAAATAACCTTTTCTTTTACTCCTTTTTATTTCTTGAATACAATCCTCAGTTTTTCTTTATTCTTTTTTCCTCCGGCAGAGAGATCCACGTGAGTTGAATGACAGCTGTCATTTTTGATGACAGCCTCCAAGGTGAGAAACTTCCACCGGGTGTCGCAGTTACCACAATACCAAAATACCGAAATCAGCTTTTATTCAATATCCTTTATAAAAATGTTTCCTTTCCCCTTCCATCATCTGCCTCTCATCATACATTCTATTTACCAAAAAGTATTCGGCTGTTACACAGAAAAATAAATACTTACACGTCCATGCGAATGAAAATCATACGGCGCGATCAGAGACAGAGAGTTGAAAATGCGAGATACCTATCCATACAAACTAACAAAATTCCATACAATGATAGAATTCTTATTTTTGTCAGAAATCCTTACGAAATACCTCATCGAAGAAAAGAGGACCAAGTTTGGTTCTCTTTTCTTCGTTTTCCCTTAATTCAAAGCTCATACAAATATTTTATGCTTAAATTGAGAAGCAATTACGCCATCCTTTTTGTCTCCAAATTCGTGGAGGTTGAGCTTTTTGAAATCGTGTTGATGATTTTACTATAGAGTTTATATACGAGTACAATGCCCTTACTAAATCGTTGCATTTTATTTCTTTACATTAAATTTTCATCGAGGATCGCATCCGCGGTCCAACAATATGAATGGAAGAGTGATTCCCACGTGAGAAAAGCTTAAATATCCTGCATCTATGATCCATAGCAAAGCAAGCTGTGATGACGACATTAAGCATCGTGTAAGCGTTGGGTGGATGAAGTGACGGGAAAACTCAGCCATCCTCTGTGCCCGAAAAATGTCCCTCAAGCTGAAAGACGTTCTCTTCACCGCAGTTGGGCGCCCAGCACTCAATGTTGGACAACGTACAAAAAGTATGAGGGCAAATGAACGGCAGCTGAGATGAAGATGAAGATGGTTCGCATGACAGCAGGAGAAACAAAGATTAGTCGAATAAGAAGTTCCAAGATCCGAGGAAGCCTTCACGTCAAAGGACATATCTCGAAGTAAATGGAGAGCGACCGGCTCACTTGGTACTGTCATGTCCAAAGGAGAGATCCTACGAACCCTGCCAAAAGGCAATATCAACCAACGTTAAAATACAAACTCCAAACAAAGGCTTCATCCCACAAAACAGCAACACCTACATTTAATTGGCCTCAGTGACGAAGTGACTCAAAATCGGAAGGCCCTCCATTAGTTTCTGACGTCGAATATAATTGGAAAGTAATGTGAGCGAGAAGACTATGAAGATGGCCACATGTTGAAGGACAAAAGCAGTGGCGGATCTAGGATCTTGACTAGGGGGGGGGATCCATAAAATGTATGCTCTCATGACCTAACTTAATCTCATTTTCTCATTCTTTTCATACATTTTGCATGAAACTACGATAGTGGCGCTTGTGTGGACACACGGTTACCACTGCAAAAACAATTTTAATACGGAACATCTACTTCGCGACATAGTGTCGATAATTTTTTGATACACAGATATATATATGCACCAGTTATGAGTGGCGAAGTATACGGAGGTACAAGCCCATATCAGGTCTCATTTTCCTCTTGCAATCTACGTTCATTGTGCCGCGCATGGCTTCAGTTTGGTCATCAATGCCGCTTGCGGAGTTTCGGGTATAAAAAATGCGTTAGGAACTATCGGAGCAATAGAAGCAATTTTCCACTGGCCGAAGAGACAAAGCATTTTAAAGGAAGACATTTTGAAAAAGCCGAAAAAGAGTGACCGGACAAAAGAAAAATTGAATTCTTTCGCTGTTACAAGATGGACTCAGTCTCATGAAGCAGTTTCAACTTACCTCAAACTTCAACCGGCCGTTATAGAAGCTTTGGAAGAAATAAAAAAGTGGAAAGATCGAGAGACTTCACAAAAGGCTTCTCAGCTTTTGACCGCGATTTTGACAATCGAATTTCAAACCTCCTGTCATATAATGGAATCGATCAATTCTATCGTCTTGCCTCTGAGTCGGGAATTGCAGACGAAAAATTAAGATCTAGGAGAAGCCGCAAAGTTAGCTGATGATGCTACGAATGATATCAAAGAAAAGCGGAAAAACGTTGATTAAAGTTTTCGTATCATTTACGACAATGTTGCTGAAATCTGTTCCGAATACGAAATTAATATGAAATTGCCTCGTCGTTGCAGTCAACAGAAAAACCGTTGCAACGTTGAAACACAAAATGTCGAAGATTATTACAGAATCTGACTTTATGAACATTTAAATATACTTATAGAAATTTAATAATTATTTATTTATTAATAAGAGAGATTATACTAATTCATATTTAAATTTATTGTTTGTTAATTAAGAGATTTATATATTTATTCATTTATTTACTGTTTATTTATTTATCCTTTAGTGTATTTATCTATATATTTATTTATTTATTAAATTACTTAATTAATTATTTATTTTATATTTAATTATTTATTTATTCATCTATTTATTTGTTTATATATTTATCTATCTATTTATTTATTTGTTATTTATTTATTTATTTATTTTATTATTTATTTAATATTTATTGTTTATTTAATTATGTTTTGTTACTTTATTCATTTATTAACTTATTTATTTTGTATTGAATATTAAATTGTGTGATACCCAAATGATATTTATTTCAAAAACAGTTTTGTAAAAAGTCATTGATTTGTCTGAGGTATTTTTCAGTTATTCCCTCCCCTTCTCTTTATCTCATCTATTCATAGAAGGTTTTTCCTGTAGCTTTTCCTTCTACCAATTATTTCTCTAAGACTGTGTTATTAAAAAACATTGTTATAAATTTTTCAGTAGTAAGGTAGCTTTATACCAAATCTCTGTAAATTGTGCAATATAGTTTTAATGAAAGAATGTATAATAATTCCGCTACAATAAACAATCTATCTATCTATTACAGAATTGCCTTCTACATTCCATTCCTTGATACTTACATTTTTCATCTCCAAAGTCTGTTCGAAAAACACAAATCGATCTTCCACAGTTTCGAACAACTATTTCCTTCCAAGCAGAAATTTGATGCAGAAAAATGCACAGATCTTAACAAGTTTTATGACAAAATATTGGACTGTTCAAAAGGAATTTCATCTCAGAGATCAGAATGTGGAGGCAACGGATCTCCGATAAAGATATTCAAAATGCGCTCGATGCACTATCAGTGAATAACTTCAGATCGGAATTTTTACTTCCAGAATCAGTTTCTATAACCCATCGAATACTTAACTTTCAATGGTTACGTTATTTTTTAGGTTATCAATGAAAAATGTTGCAAAAATGTGAACACGATCTTACGAGTATTGGCAGTGTTACCCGTAACAACAGCAGCTCCAGAACGATCATTTTCGACCCTAAGAAGTACAATAGGACGGGAGCGCCTGAATGGACTCGCTTCTTTGAGTATCCATCCTGAAATTGGACTAACGGAAGACGAAATTCTGCAAGAATTCTTCAAAAAACCGCGGAATTTTAAAAACGATTGAGATTTTCTCTAGATTTCGCACTATTGTTAATATGTTGTAGTAACATGAATTGAATAATAATAATATTATGCATGACAAAATACGAGAAATCATTTATTTGCACATTACAATCTTTTTTGGATTTTCGAATCGTAAAATAGAATATGCAAATTTTCGGCAACAGAATACCAGCATTTCAGATTCAGGTCGGTTCGGCCTCCCTGGGGGGGGGGGGGGGTCCGGACCCGAGAACCCCCCCCCCCCCCCCCCTTGGATCCGCCACTGGACAAAAGTCATTACTTATTCTGCAACCATTGACAAAACCACTGCACATTGATACGAGTGTACTTTTTTATGCAAGGAATTTTGTGTCCAGAACAAGCCGGACAAAAGCTAATTGCTTAAACCGCACAACCTGACTCCGCTTCTTTCTATTCTCCACTTAGTTTAGCCAATGGACATTCTGACATCCCTTTCTAATTTATTAATTTATTAATTTATTCTATTGCCGCATCTATGGCTAATGGGCTTCTATCTGCCAATGCTTTCCTCAATTAGTCCGGCTTTCTTGCTTCTTCTATAAATAATGTGCAATCGATTTGGAATAGAAACAAACCGATGAGCCGCACGAGAACGAGAGGCAAACCCCACAGGCAGGCCAGCCGGGATGCAGATAAGTACGAGGGTTATGACCTCTTAAACCCTCACCCTAATTATATTTGCTTATGTTGCTAATTCTTCATTGAATGTAACAAAAAATAATTTTGACAAATAATTAACAAATAATTAAAGCGCTTATTGACCTTAGCCATAGCAGGGCGGTTTTTCAAATCAAGGCAACAGTTATGAATTCATACCGCCGACGAGATTAGCTGTTTGTGCCGGAACAAAGCCTTGTAGCATGAATAAGGCAATCATTTCTTCGCTTCCACACACAGTGCAGCGGTCCATCAGCCACGCATAGCCATGATGTGGTGGTGTTTCACTGGAAAACATGGAGGGTGGACTCGTGTCCACCAGCCAGTTGCTATGCAAATGGATGTTTTCCGAATATAATCCCCATAAAATTATTTTCTATATTTGATCCTTAGTCCGTCGGTGGATTTGTTTTTTTTTTTTTAATTTTGCCATTTCGATTCGCTGTGATAAAACGAAGGATGTGTATTTATCAATTTGAAAGTTCGATACACCTGTGCTGTGCATTTGTTATTGTGATGGCGCGTGCTGCCTTGGATGAAGAACTACAGACGGGATTTATTCATTCGAATTCGCAAACACAATTTTCACCTGCGTTGTATATATGCAGGTATGCAATAGGGTGTATCACAAATTTTTTTTCGAGAAATGTAAAGTTTCAAGTTGATAAAAAATTGTAATTACTAACATATATTCACACAAAAAATATTTTTAAGATTAAAAAATAATATCTCGTAGGTCTCCCGGAATGCTCCTAAAATTTTTTAATTTCGTTCAAAATAATTTTTTTTTTTTGTTTTTTTTTTTGGCAAAATTCACATAGGGTAAACTATCCTTTTGTTGGCACTCCTCCAATGATTGGCATTTGAACTTTAAGACAATGTTAAAACGCATTTCTTGAGAATTTTTCCATATATTTTTTTTCCATAATTCTTGCTTGAATATATATTTCGTAAATCTGGCCGCACCCGACTTATCTTTATGTTGGTACTATTGAAAATACGTATTAAAATATGTCTTAATGCATTCCCGCCTTTTTTGCCATAGCCGTTAACGATTCTATAAGAGTGGCAGTGAAATAGAAGTGTCTTTTTGTGTTCCTTGGTTAAGAATGTTATTGTTTTAAGTGCTATTTTGTGTTAATAAGACATTAAATTAAAGGTTTGTTTCTTGAAATTAGTTAATATTATTGCATTTTACCCTAAAATAATTGTGCCAACAATGGGAAAGAGATATTAGGAGCTTTCCTAATGTTGGCACTGTGCCAATCATAGGTAGTAGTGCCAATTACCCGGATATTGGCACTGTGCCAATCATTGGGTTGCGCTAATAACTAGTACAAATTTCACTGTCAATCTTAAATTTCCTGCTTTAACTGATTCTTAGATGCCAAAAGTTGGGAAAACACCCAAATATGCAAAAAAAATATGATGAAGGCTTAGTTCAAACGGCTCTAAAAGCAATTAAGGCGGGGATGCCACAGAAAACAGCGTCTAAAGGTGTGTCCACATCAAAGAAACATTTTTTAAACATTTCAGAAAAATTTCATAAACATTTCAGAAATGTTTAAAAAACATTTCAGAAACAAAGAAACATTTCTGAAATGTTTCCGAAATATTTAAAAAATGATTATTTTGGTCTGGACGATTCGCGAAACATTTCTGAAATGTTTATGAAATGTTTCTGAAATGTTTTTTAAACAAATGGGAAACATTGCAGAAACGTTTTTTAAACAATGTTTCCTAAAATGTTTCTTTGGTGTGGACACACCTTAAAACATTTGGTATTCCAAGGTCGACGCTACAATTTAGATTAAGCAATAAATTTTCAAAAGCTAGACCAGGTCCAAAAACAATTTTAACCGATGAAGAAGAGCAAGTACCTACCTACTTGTAAAATGGATAAAAGAATGCGGTAGAAAGGGGTTTCCCCAAAGAAAATTTGGTCTAAAGATTAGCGAGCAACAACAGAATATACCCGTTTAAGGACAATTTCCCTGGAGAAAAATGGTACTCCGTCTTCATGAGAAGACATTCAGATGTAGTCCTTCGGGTGTCCGAACATGTCACCAATGCAAGTGCCAATGTGTCCGAGGCAAACATAAAAGGTTGGTTTGCAAGAATAGAATCCTACCCGAAGGATGCTGGCTTTTTTGAAATACTCCAAGATCCCAAAAGAATTTTTAATGGTGATGAGACAAACTTTCAATTGTGCCCCACGAACGAAAAGGTCCTTACCGAAAAGGGAAACAAAAATGTATACGAGACTGATCACGCAAAAGCCAAAACTGCAATAACAGTTATGTTTACATTTTCTGCGGGTGGTGATTGTAATATGTACTCCTCCTATGATAATTTACCCGTACAAAAGGATACCACTAGAGATTTTATCATCATTTCCAGTTTGTTATGCCTAAGAAGCTAAAAGATACCAAAACGCATGTGTGCTAATAATTAGAATAATGAATGCCAATGATTGGAATGGAGTGCCAATAACTGGTGAAAATTGACTTCCCTTTATTTTTTTGTTTTATTGTTTATGTTTTAAAAGATACGAGTATGTTGTTTATTCTTTATTTTTTATTATAAAACACCAATAGAAAGGTAAATAAAGTATTTCATAGGTGTTGGGATGTTTCATTTAGTTTTTACAGGGAAATAAAGCCGTACATTTGCTTAAGGTGCCAATCATTGGGTGGTTTACCCTAGTACTCGTATATTTTTAATTTTCAAGTGCAAAAACGTGTATCTAAATGCAAAATCATGAAAGAAATATTTAGCTCCTGAAAACAAACATCTAGTTCTCCCGGAATTGAATTCAAATTTTCATATACTCCCAAAATGTATGCATAATTTAAAAATAATTTCAGTCAACGGTTTTTTTTTTTAACTTAAGTAAGCTGCGTTAATTCTTCTCCATTTATAAGTCAAGTATTTTGCTATTTAGTGTAAAGTTTGATTTGTATTAAGGTGTTTTGTGTCTTGTATTTAGAGTTATGGGTTGTTTTGTCATCATGAGTAAAAGTTCAAACACTACAGTGATTTTATTTAATTTTAATTTTGGTGGGGGCATACACCCCCATTTATTCAGCTTAATAGAAGCTACGAGTATTTAGGTCTTAAAAAAATAATTACACTAAGACTTACAGCTAGGGCTTAAAAACTACTTAAAACAAGTCAAGATTACCCCAAAGTAATAGAAACAATTAACAATAACAAACATAGGGACGGGCTACAGTCCGCTTGGGCGAACTGTTGGATACCCTATTCTTATTCCTATCCCTCATAAGTGGGCGTGACAAAAGTCTAAGTATGGTTGAATTGTTAAGAACGCTCTACATATTTTGTTATATAACATTTAAAGGATTTTATCAAAAAAAACGCTCCCTAGCTCAAACTTGGGTGTTTCAATAAAATTGTTTTATTTAATTGTGGGCGTGTCAGTAGGCGGATTTAAAAAAAAATTAACACATGAGCATAAAGGGCCCCTAGAGAGTATATATTAAAAATTTCAGCTCCCTAGCTCAAATTTTGGTTTTTCAAAAAAAATATTTTATTTAATTGTGGGCGTGTCAGTGGGCGGATTTTGAAAATTTTATGTCCCAAGCAGTTTTATGGGCCAAAGATCATATATAAAAAATTTCAGCTTTCTAGCTCAAAATTCAATTTTTCCCAAAATTTGTTTTATTTAATTGTGGGCGTGTCAGTGGGCGGATTTTGAAAATTTTATGTCCCAATCAGTTTTCTGGGCCATAGATCATATATAAAAAATTTCAGCTCTCTAGCTCAAAATTCGATTTTTTCCAAAATTTTGTTTTTTTGAGTTTGTGGGCGTGTCTGTGGGCGGATTTCAAAAATTCTTAAACTTGATTATTTCGGGACCCTAGAGAGTATATGGTTAAAATTTCAGCTCTCTAGGTCCAGTTTAAAGGCCTAATTTTTGCCGACGGACGGACGGACGGACGGACGGACGGACGGACGGACATGGCTAGATCGACATTACTATCGATGCTGATCATAAATATAGTAACTTTTAGGGGTCTACGGGCAATATTAAGGTATGTTACAAACTATGCGTCAAAATTAATATACCCCTAGAATAGGGTATAAAAACATTTAATTTCATAAACATAAACCTTAACCGTGAACCATTATTTTCTAATAATAAATCTGTAATAGGTGCCTAAGTAAATAATAATTATAATTCACGTGGAACCCTTCATGAGCGAGTCCGACTCGCACTTGGCCGCTTTTTTATCATTTGTCTAGACAATGTTTAAGTTTTTTTAAAGAGTAAATCTAGAAAATAATTATCAGAAAATAACTATCCATTATTAAAAACCGAAACCTAAATAATAGCCATTCAACGGACTTACAGGATGTAACTTAAGTTCAGAGCTTCAAATTTGCCGATAAGATTGATTGAAGATAATGGAGTTTTTAATTCACAAGAAAATTTAAATACAGCAAGTTCTTCAAACAATAAAGCAAAAAGAGCTAAAAAAAAAATATCGTCAACGACAAAGAAATAAGGGCTTGCTATACAAAAGAAAAAAAGAAAAAAGTCTTAAGGCAACTTAATCGAAACCATTGTCGATTTGCCGAAACGACTGCAGAAGCAAATTGTTAGAACAGAACCAACACATTTTATTTAATCATTACTGGGCCTTAGGAAGCTATAATGCAAGGGTTCTCTATATAAGTTCTATGATTTATTTAAAAGAAAAGTCTGTGTGTAAGGCTAAAAAGTTAGATGCTAAACCGAAAAACCGCCAGCTTACTTCTGAGTATTATATTGAGTTGTCGGGTGAACGGATACTAGTATGCAAAAACTGTTTTATATGTTGTTTTGGCGAAACAAACAGTTTTATAAGGAGCATATTTAGCAAGAAAAAAAATGCACCATGTCCAACTTTAATAGACAGAAGGGGATGTTCGAGACCCCCAAATACGTGTTCCGAGTCGAAACTAGAGGTGATAAAAGCGCAAATCAACAAATTTCCAGTCTTTGAAAGCCATTATACTAGGCGAGTCACTTCAAAAAAGTACTTACAACCTGGCTTAACAATAGCAAAAATTTATGAGCTGTATTGTTTAGAAATATCAGAGCCAGTTAGCTTGACCAAATACTCACAAGTCTTTCATGGTCTTAGCCTAAGAATTAAGTTTCCACAGCTAGATACTTGTGGAACTTGCGACAAACTCCATCACAAAATAGCAGCTACTGAAAACTCAATACCGGTGGGGAAAAATATTCGTGGCGGTACTTTCGATGGCTTCGGTATAAAAAGGATCTATTCAGCACCCTTTTCTATAAAAATTGCTTGGATGTAAATATGCCATTTAAGTCCATCAATTTGAGAAAACGCGGCGTAAATTTTGCGAAAAAAACTGACATCGTGAAAATTCAAAATATAAATAATATTTCAAGGGAAAAAGTAAAAGATATTCTCTTCTTGTTAGACTTCATTGAGCCCCAATTCCATGGATTTTATCGAAGCTTAATTGTTGAGACAATAACGAATACCAATATTCACCCAGATCTTTGCAGTGATGAATATGATGATGATGATGATTTATCAAATAGTATTTTTAATTATTATAACTCTTTTAACCGAATGAAGTTGTAATGAAATAAAAGGAAAAATAAGTTTGTCTTCTATTTAAAACTTGTTTGTCTCTTTGGGGTTGTTGTTTAAGTTTTTGATTGCAGAATACAGTTTGAAAGACGAACATAAGTACATCTAAACCAATTTTCCAATTTAATGTCATTTTGGAAAAACAACGTAGATAAGTCAATTCAATTCAATTCAATTCAAAAATTTATTGGTAGAGTACAAGTAAGACCAAGTGTCTTTTATAGTACATTAACAATTTAAATAAAAGAAAAAACATTGGTACTAAGAGAAGTTAAGTTTAAAATAAAAATTAAATGAATTTTAAATGATTATACAATTAAGGAACTTTAAATACATATTTGGAGAAAGGAATGGAGGGACAGGGTTAACAAGAGAACAGAAAAGAGGAGAAAGTTACGATAGATAAAGAATAGTAGAGTGAAGTAAGAAAGAAAATAAGAATGTGCAATGATTACAATTAGGCGAAGTGGGCAAATAGAGCTCTTTTAAATCTTTCAGCTCCTATTATTTGTTTAATGGCGACAGGTAGAGAGTTCCAAAGTCTGGCAGTGTGGACTAGAAAGAGGCGCGACGTATTCAAGTAGTTGGAAGGTGGCGTTATAAGATTGAAAGTTCGCTGCGACTGAACAAATTGTAATTTCTGGAAAAGATAGAGCGGAGACTGGTCACGTATGATCTTGTGCATGAACACACAACATCTTATTTCCCAAAAATCCTGAAGGGAACAGCAGAGGACGAGTTTGTGGTAACTGGATATATGTTCATATCTTCTTATCCCAAATACATATCGCACCATATCATTAAAAGCAACAAGTAGTTTGTGCTGAGAACGGGAATCTAATTTTGGATAGACAACAATGGCATAGTCAAAGATTGGAACAAATAAGGACTTAACCAACCTTAATTTAGTATCAACGGGTGTGAAACTAGAAAATAAATACAGCTTACGTAAGCCTGCATAGATACGTCCCACAATATAATTTGCATGGTCAATAGCGGAAAGAGATCGATTCAATTTGTACCCAAGGTTTGTTACAGTATCTGAAAACTTAAGCATCGTAGAATTGAGATAAACAGGCGGTATCACTTCAGTGTCGTACAATGTTTTTGAAATCAGAATCAATTGACTTTTCATTGGGTTTAAGATCAGAGCATTATTTTGAGACCATTTAACTATTGAGGAAAGATCAGAATTAAATCTACTCACGAGATCCTCAACCAGTCCAATTGGCCTAGAAAGGTATATCTGTGCGTCGTCAGCATAAAGATGAATAGATGCATTGCAGCATGCTTGAGGAAGGTCATTTATATACAAACAAAAAAGGATTGGGCCAAGAATTGAACCCTGCGGCACTCCAGAAAGGATAATTTTTGGTCGAGAATATTTTTGGTCAATATAAACCCTTTGAGAGCGATTTGAAAGATAGTTTCTTATTAGACACAAAGAGTGTTCGCTAAAACCAAAGTAAAGCTTTAATTTCCTACATAAAATGTCATGATTTACCGTGTCAAAGGCCTTAGAGAAGTCAAGTAAGCAGAGCAGCGTAAGATAGTCCTTATCATATTCGACTCTGATGTCGTCAAGAACTTTGACCAAAGCCGTGGAGCAGCTATGTTGGGCACGGAAACCAGACTGCACAGGCGTCAATAAATTAAAACGATTAAGGTGACAAGAAATCTGCTTGGCAATGATTTTTTCAAAAACCTTAGACAGGCATGGTAAAATGCTTATGGGACGGAAATCGGAGGTCGATAAGGCTCTGGATTTTTTTGGTACAGGGATAATTTTAGCTCTTTTCCAGCAGTCAGGAAAAGTAGAGGAAGTAATACAAAAATTAATTAAATGTGTGATACAACTAATAATATGGGGAAGTAACATTTTAACGAAGCGAAGATGTAATCCATCCTCACCAATTGCATTCGACTTAAGATTTCGGATATAATGTATCACATCCGCTTCCGTGACAACTTCAAAATCCAAGCCAAGAGGTGAATCAAAAAAGAGATGAACATTCGGGACAAAAGAGGAGTTGCTACTTGAATTGGACAAAAAAGCGCAATTAAGTTCATTAAGTTTGCGGTTTTCATCTCGTAGTTCCAGAATGTCGCTCTCAAATTGTTGTACTCTGCTTGTAAGAGAAGTAATAGCTTCACAGAGTTTGTTGTTAAAGCTGCATTCAAATTCCAATTCCGAAAGCAACGATTTAAATTTAACAATTAAGTTTGATTCCAAATCACGAAGTTGGTCGGTTAGCGATGGTTTTTTATCTGATGGCTTTACAGATTGTGTTCGAGTTTTGATTTGGCTATTACCTGATTGAAATTTATCCGGGGTCACTGCAGTAGCCAAAGTGGATTTCTCTTTAAGAGTTTGCTGGCGAGTAGTTGACATGTTGGAATGTTTTTAATAATATTGCCACACTGAATCAAAAATGTATAAAATACGTTTATCCGGATAAAGTTTGTACGTAAAAGAATGTTAGACAATGCAAATAATTATTGGTCTCTATAAAACCGACTGTGTATAATTTATTTTAAAAGAAATTGGTTAAGAATTTTGCTTTAGGGACGGAGCGATTACAAACACGTCTATTCACTTAACATTTCTCTTTATTTCTTCTTAACAAATTAAGTTAAAAAAAAATCAAAAAATGGAAAAATCCCATAAGTCGACTAAACTCCCGAAAAGTACAAAATTTGAATAAGGAAAAACAAGATAAGTCTTTTTTAATTCAAAAAAGGTTGTTATGAAAAACAAATAAAAAAAAAAAATATATTCCATAAAATTAAGCTTTTTATTGTCTTTGTTTGTCCATTAAATTTTTTCCTATGCCATGCATAGTTTTTTACAACCTGACTTAAAACCTTTAACATGCGCTCCTGAAAAGTTGCTAAAAATTACTTATGCTGTTTTTCCTTGTTGCCACAGATCTTTTTTTTTTTTTTTTTTTTGTAAGAGGGTAGGTGAAGATCTTCCAAAGACACTATGAGAATAGCAAGCGCGTGCTCATAGTAGTGTCAGATTTTTACTGACTAAAAACACCTCCCTTCGATAGATTGATGGATACTGCAACTAAGATATAACTTATCAAGCAATTTTTCTATCACGAAATAATAACTTTTGACAGGTTACTTTCCAATGAAAGATCCTGCATGTTCCGCAATTTAGGCGCGGTTAATCTTATCTTGCCAAGTCGAACGGTTTCGTTCTTTGTAGTCGGCGCAATAAATTGCTCTCATCCAAGATTTGTCGGACTGTATTGTTGGTATGTCCGATTAGTCGGTTTCTATGCTTTCTCGCGAAGCTTCTAGTTTCAGCTTCGATTGTTGGAATTCCGAGATCCCTGTGGATATCGTCGTTTCTAATATACCATGGTGCTTGTACAATTTCTCTAAGCACTTTATTTTGAAAAGTTTGTAAAATATTGGCATTTGTTTTCTTGGTACAACCCCAAAGTTGTATACCGTAGGTCCACACCGGCTTTAGCACTTGCTTGTATAAAAGCAGTTTGTTCTCGGTACTGAGCTGGGAATGTTTTCCGAGTAACCAGTACATTTCTCTATATTTGATATCGAGTTCTTTACGTTTCATTTTCACGTGCGAACTCCATTTTAGCTTTGCGTCGAGAGTCATTCCCAGGTATTTGGCCTCGTTTGCAAAGGGTATTCGGGACATGTTTAGGAAAATTGGCAAGTCATTAGTTTTCTTATACGTGAAATTCACGTGAACAGATTTAGTTTCGTTGAGGGCGATCCGCCAGTCCCTCGTCCATTCATTTACCTTATTCAGTGCGATTTATAGTTTTGCAGTCGTTTCTTCAATTGCATTATCTACTGCAAGGATAGCGGTGTCGTCGGCGAACGTAGCAAGGGTAGTTTCATCTTCTCTTGGTATATCGCGTGTATATAAGAGATAGAGAAGCGGCCCGAGGACGCTACCTTGCGGTACGCCGGCCGAAATTTCTTTAAGCTCCGAGTATTCGTTCCCATTTCTAACACGGAAGAGTCTATTCCCGAGATATGATTCTAGAATATCATATAGGCATACGGGAAGAACTTGTCGTAATTTAAATTTTAAGCCGTCGTGCCACACCTTATCAAAGGCTTGTGAGACGTCAAGGAATACGCTTGAGCATATCTTTTTTTCTTCAAATGCTTTCTCGATTACGTCAGTAATTCTATGCACTTGGTCAATCGTCGAATGCTTGGTTCTGAACCCAAACTGGTGGTCAGGGATAAGATTATTTTCTTCTATAACCGGTTGTATTCGCCTTAATAGTATTCTCTCGAAAACTTTGGATATCACTGGAAGGAGGGAAATTGGTCTATATGATTTTACTTCATTTGGCGGTTTTCCTGGTTTTAAAACCATTATGACCTCCGCAACTTTCCATTGGCTCGGCACGTGTTTTAGTCTGAGTGCCGCATTTATAATCTGAAGAAGCTTAATTAATGCTTTTCTTGGTAGGACTTTGAGAACTTCTCCAGTGATCAAATCATAACCAGGAGCTTTCTTAGGTTTTAGAGATTCGATTTCAAGTTTTAGTTCCCTTAGCGTTGCACTTGTGAGTGTTAAATTGTCAGGTAGTAATTCCGTCCTATTAATATTGTCGTGGACCGCTTGACCATCGTACGGTTTAAAGGTTTCTTCTAGATGGGCGGCAAAAACGTCCGCTTTTTCCTTATCTTCCCTTGCCCATTCATTTTGATTTATTTTAATTGGCGGCGCGGGGATTTTAGGCCTTTTGGTGCCTTTTATAGCTTTCCAAAGTGAATAATTGGAATCTTTTTTCGCTGTTAAATTTTCAAGGTACTAACCTATCGCCCGATTTTTAAAATCCTTAATAGCTGTCTTCAACAAATTGCACAAATAATTCAAGTGTGCTTTATGTTGCGGAGCGCGACTCTGTTGCCATTTTTTACGCGCCTTCCTTTTTTCGTTGACCAATTCTTTTATTTCTTGAGGATATCGTAAGCCGTATTTAGCCGGCGTTTTTCTTGGATTAGGCGTATTATTCCAGGAGGCGAGCTGAACGATCTCAACGAAGCGATCAACTTCAGCCTCAAGTTCATAGGGTGTCGTAAGTGGAACGCTCAGTTCAACATTCTCTTCAATTTCGTTCCTAAGGCCTTCCCAGTTAGTTGATCTACCAGTTAATCTCGCTGGCTCTAGGTTATTGGCTAGTTTTACGCTCAATGTTAAAATAACCGGTGAATGATCAGATGACAGATCAAAGCTCTCTTCAATTTTAATGCGGTTGGTAGTTATTCCTTTCACGACGAAAAAATCTATCAGATCAGGTATTTTTGAAGTATCAGTTGGCCAGTAGGTCGGTTTGCCCGTCGAGTGGAAATCGCAACTGTACTCCATACCTGCCCCATAGAGCATTCTACCTTTTCGCGAGATGTATCTAGAACCCCAGAACGTGTGTTTCGCATTAAAATCGCCGCCAATAATGAAATTTGGTTTGAGCGATTTAAGCAAGTTCGTGTAATCACTTTTTTCAAGCGCGGAACGCGGTGGACAGTAGATAGATGAAATTCTAAGAGTACGCTGACTATTTTTTACTCGAATCGTGCACAGTTGCATAGTTTCAAGCTCTATCTTCAGGTCTTCGTATTGTTCAATGCAGTCTTTAATAAACAATGATGATCCACCTCTCGCGTTTCCCGAAGGGTGACAAGCGTGGAAATCATTATATCCTTTTATTTTTAAATTCGATCCCTTTTTTGCGTGAGTTTCAGATATCAAGCAAATGTCAAGATCTTTCTCACGTATGAATATTTCCAATACGTCAAGTTTTTGCAAAAGCCCGTTTGCATTCCAAGTGCATATTTTTAACATTGGTTTTTCATTCATGTTGTATTTGAAGTGCGCGTTTTCCATGAATTATTTTCGAGCTTAACCAGCCGATCGAGAATAATTTTATTTATTTTACTTTGTTCTTCAAGTTTCTCGAGAATAACTGAGAAAACGAGAGAAACAGGGTCCGGCGAAGTTTCAACGTTTTTTGCTCCTTCGAATGCCGCGGCCTGAGCGTAGGTCTGCACTCTGGCTGTCCGAGGGCCACTATTCGATGGCTTTCCTGATGGTAACTTTTCAATAGCGTTTCTTTTGACAACAGAGGTTGAGGGCTTTTCTGTTGTCTCTCTTTCTCTGACATTTTTGCGCTCTTGAACCGGAGGTTTTGTATTGCCTACTACCTCCTGGGCAGTCTTAGACTTCGGCTTGGCTAACGGTTTTGTATTCCTATTTTGAGGCTTGAGGAACGCATCTCTCCGTTTTTGCAACTCCTTAGCTACTTCACAACCTCTATAATTTGCCGGGTGCTTTCCCTTACAATTAGCACAGGTAGCGGAGGATTGTTTATTTCCTCTACAGTCTTGGGAAAAGTGATTTCCGGCGCATTTCACACATCGCGGCTCTTTTTTGCAATACATTTGCGTATGATTAAATTCTTGGCAACGTTTGCACTGTGGAATTATTTTCGAATTTCTACGCATAGGCTCGATTTTTACCACAATATTTACTATAGATTTAATTCGGTATATATCTTCGATGTTATCAGACCTATCGAAGGTAAGCATAAAGAGCGGAAGTCCACGCCTTACCAGGATATCCCTATCTTCTTCCGTTTGTTGCTTCTCCTTCTTGATGATATTAACGGCATCAAGAATTTTAAACCCTTTGGCTTGGAGGTCGTTAATAACCTCTTCTTTGGTGCATGAGGGGTGGAGTCCCCTTGCTACAACACGATGTGGCCTTTCAGACTTTATTTCGAAAGTATACCACTTGAACTTCTCGGCATTTAACTTGTGGGAAATTGCCCGGTAGTCTTCGTGGTTATCAACGTTAATTTTCCACGCATTATTCCTCAAAGATGTGACCTTAAATTTCGATTTTAACGTTCCTTTAAGGAGGCTGTGCAACTTATTATACTCCGTTGCACCAACGACATTTATTGGAGGCGGTGCGCGAATTTGCGCTTTGAGTTGTTTTTCTTGCGGTACTTTACGCTATTGTTCTTTTGGGGACTCGACTTCGGGCGAAGAACCAGCTCTCCTTTTTTTAGTAGGTCTTTTCTTAGGGACCCGATTCGTTTCGCGTGCTAGCTCTTCTTCGTCGGTGTGGTATTCCGGACTAGCTAGGCGTGGAGGAGTACATTCGCGTTCTTTCTGCAAATAAGTGTTCCTTAGGACCTTATTTTCTTCTTTTAACAGATCTATCTCTTTCTTAAGATCTTGATAGAGTAGATCCATTTCCTTAAGCTTGATTCGGAGTGCTTTATTTTCTTCCTCAAAACTTGTATTTTTCACTGAGTCCTGTTTTTCACGCGCTGGCGCTCCCGGCGGACTTCTTTTCCCGGGGTTATTCGATCTTGATGGAGGTGATCGAGATACCCTTGAACTTTTAATAAAAGGGTCAATGGATTGCAATAAGCGGCTCTCCCCAGAATCCGTAGAGCCGACCTCCGAAGAGGGTGGATTTTCCAGTAAAGCTGGACTGCCACCTGGGGTAATTAATCGTTTCGTTTTGTTCATTGCATTTTTTGTATACACTATACGCTCGGTATACGGAGGTATGTAACGAAATACAGTCAAACTTCCTTATAACGAACCTCGAAGTGGACAAATAGTTGATTTTTTTTATGTGAGTCGATATGTAACGAAATACAGTCAAACTTCCTTATAACGAACCTCCAATTGCACAATTAGTTTATTCTTTTTTATGTAAATTTTAAACCATAGAGAAAAAATAAGATAAAATACTGAAAGCATTTTTTTGCATTCGGAATAAATACGGCGCTTGCGCACAACGAACTACAGTCGAATCCGCTTAAGACACTCACGCGTAAGACGCTTTTCCGCTTTTAGCTCCGCGTTTTCTCCAGTCCCTTTATTCAGACTACAATTCTTATGGAAAAAATTCGGATAAAACGTTTTTTATTTCGCTTAATACGCTCACAAGTCTGAGTAATGCGGAGCACAGCCATTTTCTTCAATTGGACTAGAATTCTTATGAAAAACAAACTCATACATCGACACGGTAAACAGCACACAACGCTTGGATTTTTGTGATTCTTTTTTTGTTTACCTTTTACTCTCTCTTTGTATTTCGATTACTGTAAATTAACGGTTTCTGGTTGTTACTTTTCGATGTTTTCCGCCTTTTAAATGCACCAGGCACGCACAAACTTAAGCTTCTAGTGATTGGGAAGAGCAAATCACCACGTTGTTTTAAAAATATCTGAACTTTTGCATGCGATTACAGCTCTCAGAAACGTGCATGGATGACCGATGAGATATTCATAACCTGGGTCAAGCAGTTGGAAAGAAAAAGAGAAAAGTGATTTTGTTTGTTGACAATTTCCCAGCTCACCCTGGTTAGTTGGTTGGTTTAAGTGACTGTATTCTCTCCCCGTTTGCTGACGAGGGAAAAACACAAATAACGCATTGAGCGCCGCCGTTTTTATACCACAACTAACGGAACCTGAAATTAAGGGGAGAGAAGGATGTTAAGGGAGCTCAAAAGCAGCCCGTGGAGTTGAAAAAATTGATGATCTTGTTGAAATGGATGCTTTGGCTGGCCGAAAGGTCATCGCAAAAGAGATGACCTAGTGCACTGCGTCTGGTTTTGGCTAGGACCGCACACTCACAAAGAAGACGGAACACTGTTTCACTCTTGTTTGTGTCAGCACAGCTACGGCAGTGGCTGTTATGGGGATGCCAAGCTTGGCTGCGTGAGTTCCTAAGGGCCAATGACCCGTAATAATTGCCTTGGAAAGGCAAAGAGTTTTAGTGATGTCTAGTTCTGTTAAGAAAATGCCTGCTCCTACTGCACAGTTCATCTTGCAACCATCTGTAAAGATAGGTTTGTCGAATTCATTTACGACTGCATTCTCCTCCCATTCTGAGCTCACCCTAAGGGTATTCCCCTTGAAAACATCAAACTTGAATTTTTGCCCCAATTGCTACGAGTGCGTTGCAGCTAAAATATCGTAAAAAGTTAATTCAACGGTACGCAACCGAAATGGAACATGACAGTGGAATATCATCGACCAAGATAAGGATTGGATTGCATTCATTACATATCATCATCATGGGAGGAAATTAGGCCAGAAGTGATCAAAAACTGTTTTCATAAAGCCGGTTTCGCTGAGGCATACGTTCCTGTCTCAGATGGTTCTGAAATCCCAACAGAGAATATTGAAGAATTACAGGAGTTTCCTGATTGCATTCCTTTTGGTGATGACCTCATTACAACCTTCGTCATTTAGAAGAATTCATTAGCGACAGTTCTCCAACGGTTCAGAAGAAGAACGCGATGAAGAAGAACCACCACCGATACCTACAATGGTCTACAATCTGTCAAACTTTTGAGAACGCTAATTTCAAGCATTTCAAATGAAGAACAAAGTCTATATTACCTAAACCAAATCGAACATTTTTTGTCAAATGGATCCTCGAAGAAGTTAAGGCAATCAAATCTAGATAACTTTGTTATTCATCAAAATTATCAAAAGCAAATGTGGACAAACATACATAAATGAAATTTTCTTTTAATAAAATGTTATTCGAAAAATACATGTTTACCTGTTTTCTGTACTTATTTCTACTTTTCAGATTTTCCCGCATAATACGCTTTTCCGTCTGAGACACTTTTTCCTTCCGGTCCCTCGAAAAGCGTCTAAAGCGGATTCGACTGTATTTAAAAAAATGCATAATAAGTCTTGCCTTCTCTGCTGCCACAAACCCAAAATACATTTTACAAAACAAGGGAAATCCACAAACATATAAGTATATTTTAATGCTTTGTAAACGTTGTACTTTCGTGTATTTCACTGCTGGTTAGTTGCCTTATTAAAATCGCTGGAAAATATTTCTGAGTGTTTTTCAAAACAAGGCAACAGTTATCATTGAACTAGAAATTCACAAAGCACACGGGATTAGCTGTTTATGCCAAAACGAAGCCTTGTAGCATTAATAAGGCAATCATTTCTTCATTCCGCATCGAAACATTGTCCAAATCGGAATAATCCTCGGAGCCTATAGCCATGATGTGGTGGTCTTTCGCTAAACAACAAGGAGGGTGGGCTTGTGTCCACCAACCAGTTGCTATGCAAATAGATGATTTTCGAATAATATCATCATTAAATTTGTTTTCTATATTTTGTCCTTGATTCGTACTGTTTTACCTGTGCAGTTTGTATTGTGATGGCGCATATGGGCTTTGATGAATCTCTAGATATATAGGGTTGATTTGTTTCTTTGATGGCTGGCATTGCATTCCTACTATCCGCCTTCGTAACTAAATATTGATTTGCATGGACCTAACAAGCTCTTTAAAATTAAAAAAAAAAACATATATTTTCAAGAAATGCTTATTTTTCTAGTCGCAAGTTTTTTTTTTTTTTTTTTTTTTTTTTTTTTAAGTAAAAGCAATTATATAAAAAAAAGCTGCATCCATCCCGCCTTGGCCTGTATCCAAGAGAATTGTATTTTCGAGTAGACTACATAATTATTGTCAAAGTTTCCTTATTTTTAAAATTAAAGAAAAAATATTTGTTCTATGAAAAGTTTCACAGTTTCGGCATTAAAATCTAAAAACCTTGTTTAAAATTTTTTTTTTTTTATTTGAGCTTGTAAAAGGACAATTTGTATTACAATTATGTATGATCCATTTTTGTTATTTTTTTTTTTTTATTTGCAAAATTTTAAGATTTTCGAAAAGCTGTTTTTGGCTCAATTTTTTGACTGTGAGTTGAGTTATGTGACAGTTGACAGGTGACAGTAGACAGTTGACAGTAAAAAAAAATCCTTTAAGAGTCTTTGATCTAAACTCAACGGAAATTTAATCTTTGACTATTTCTGAAACATTTACTAGGAAAACCAGCTGCCAGTTTTTGCTTATTTGCGGTTTATGGAATCAATTGTTCCCCTGAGACTTAAGTGTTCAAATAGTAAATATTGGAAAAATCCTCGCCCATCATCAGTTCATTTCTGCCGACCAATAATGTTCCAGTATGCAAAGGAAACTGCAGATCTTATAAGGGGCACAGGAAATGGTATCAAAAGCCAAATCGCTGATCTTCCACCTTTTGAATATAAGGTAAATGAGGAAGTAGTTATTGTTGTAAACCACGAACTATTTTTAAAGATGACAGAAAAGCGTTGAATAAAATCACAGAAATAAAGTCGACACGGTCATGTCCCATTTTCCTAGGGAATCAATTGAAACCAATACTTCAAATGGAGAAAAACCTAAAACCTAAAAAACTTGTCCTAGACAAAGCCTAATCTTCCTGCAGAATTTTACCAGCTTCCTGATGTCTGTGCCGCTCAGCTCCCCTAATTCCTCGAAGAAGTATTCTCCTAGAAACCTCCTACGATTCCGTGCTATACCCTCGCACTCATGCAGTATGTGCGTTATGTTTTCCTCTGCTTGTAGATCACCACAGAACCTGCAAATATACACATCTACCAATCTAAGACGCCTAGCATGCTTCCTTAGGAGACAGTGCCCCGACATTAACAGATTCTACTGCCTTAAGTTTCGCCTGACTGTCAATGTAGATGGCGATATCCATTCCTGACATTGATCCCATCTGCACTATCTCTGCCGCCCTTAGAACAGACAGAACTTCCGATTGGAAGACACTGCTTGTGTACGGGAGTCTTATAGACTCTCTCAGGTCTGGATCAACAGAAAAAATGCCAGAACCCGTTCCCTCCCCCGTCTTAAAGCCATCAGTATAAATAGCAACCTCATTTACTACTGTGACTGCATCTCTTTACCACTCTTCCCTTCCCGGATATGATACCTCGTAGGGGATGTCAAAGTCGACCAAGGGGCAGAAAAAAAAGAGCCAAAAATACAGACTACAAAAAATATAGCTACCAAAATACCTGCAAGGTTTCCAGGATGCGGCATAATGAAGACTTATTTAACATGCTTGCAGCCTCATTGGACCCTCGTATTCCTTCGCTAAGGCATGTTAGAACTGAAAAAAGACCTCAAAGCACGATACTCCCCAGAAATGATTAGTTTATTAGAAATTACTTCGGACTTTCGTTTCCAAGAAATCTAGTTTTTTTGTTTTTTATTAATTTTTGCTTATTAATTTATTTATTCTCCACTGTGAAACTTGAAATATATTATTGAAATAATTTGTCATGTTGATGTGCCACTAAAAAATAAAAAAAACGTTTTGCCACAAAAAAACAAAATTTAAATGGTTCTTTTTTGTTGGCCTCTACTGTTTCACTTGAACTAGTTTTTAAATACTCAGTTACTGCAAATATTAACATTTGAGTTTTGTTTTAAAGTAGAACACTACTTTTACCTTTTTGGATAAAAATGTTTTTTTTTAATAAAAAATTCTGGAAGGAATTTGTCTTAAATTTTCTTATTTTATAGCACTTTACATACTTTCTCTACGCCTTGACTTAATACGTACCACTGAAGTAGTATATTTTCCCTCTAATGTGCAGCAAAATATTTAAAAAAAAAAAGCTTTTGATACACAATATGCAGATACCTACATTAGAAAATATATTGTTTGTTTACTTTTATGCACCACTGTGACTTAGTTTGACTTTAAGGCACCCTGTTTTTACTTCAGTTTTTTACTATTGACATATTTTGAGGTAAAAAATTGAGTCCATTTCCTATTGGGAAAAAGTCGTATTTCAGCAGAAAATTCTGAATGTTTTTCCTTAAAATTCACAAAATGCATAGCTGTGGAAATTTTCTTCAAGCTGAAAAAAAAAATTATACTATATCTTAATTTGCTTACGGGCTATGATTTTTGCCAGCAAAAAAGTCAATATGCCCCACTGTGCCTTGCTGTGCCTAACGAAACGCAATAAATGTCTTATTTATTTAGCATACAAAATTGCAAGGCAAACTTGGTGGACCGACTTTGATCAAACAGACACACTCTCTGGCCAATATCAGAGATTGCCTGATTTGAGATAGTTTGGCAGTTAAAAGGGCTGCACATTTTTCTCTGCATGGTTTACCAAGCTCACACGACGATAAGGGTAGATGCTAATTCATATTGCATACGACTTCCTCTTCTTCCACTTAATTTGTCGAATCAAGCAGCAAGATGAAAAAAAGAAGCATCCAAAGAATACCTTTTTGCACTTAAGAATAACTAAAAACATTTCACATTGCTTGACTGTAGACGGTGCTGCCAAATAAAGGTAACAAAACGAGCAAAGAGTTTCTTACATCCACCACCGTGGGGTAGATGCAGTTTAATAGAATTACCGTTGCACCGGCACCGGCAATTTTGATTGATTTACGCTGATACATCAAACGAAGAACAATAACGCCAGCAACAAATGGTCAAAGGTTAATTAATTTAAACAAGGAAAAGTGCACTATTGAAGAACAGAAGATTAAATTTCATATTGCATAAGTAAAGGTAAGTGCTAATGGCATCGATATTGGTTTACTAAAAGTCAAAGAATAAAAACAGCTAAAAGCAATAAAAAGAAGAAACAATTGGACTGGTAGAATCCATTTACAAAACGACCATTTATGCCGCACCAGCAAACACAAAGCAAATTTAATAAAATGTAAAATTGATTAAAGCACCCCAATAAGCTTCCACTGTAGCCTGCAAAAAAAAGCCACCAATATCAATCTGGCTAATAGTCTGAGTGATGAACAGATAGGAGGTGACAATGAGGTTCGAATTATTGCAAATGCACTTAGGCCCGCTAAAAGCACTGTTCAAAACAATACGAAAAAATTCCTAAATGTTGCATACAACATGAATGATGAAGTAAGTAACCTGTCGGGGGATATCAAGGCTTACTTTAAGTGACAAAATCATACACGACGACAGGGTTAAACTCATGCACCCCTATTGCGAGTGTCACTGTTTTTTTTTATTATGTACGCGCACTTAATTTATCAATTTTTTAGTACCCTGATGTGGATGCCTTGCATGACGGGGTATTTGGGGAGAAATATTCTAGGGGTGCAATGCAACTGGTTATTTTCTTTGAGCACTTTTGGTGGAAATGTAGATAAAATAACGAAGGACATGCGACATTGCGAGGATGCCTTAGAGCGTCAATGGATTTCGCGATGTCTCGGTCGCCAATGAGTTTTATTGCGCATTGTTGATGCCTGTTATGAAGTTATCGGTGCACCATACCAGATATCCCGCCGGGGCCGAGTAACATCGTAAAGTTTTTTTCGACTGCGAACGTCTGACAAACATCCAAGAGTATCAACTGTCATGAGAAGCTCCTCAGTATTGCCGTCAGGATTCGGTTTTAAATTGTGTCTACTAGAATCAAAAACAAGGCATTCCGCTTTTCGAAAAAAATTACTTATCGATGCAGTCATTTTTTAAAAATCTGCTTTGACTGCCCTCGAAGCTTACAAAAATGTACTAATTCCAGAGATATTTTGATTTGAATATTGGGGTTTAAATCAAAACTAACGTATTCCTCAGACCTTTTTGAATCAAAGTAGCTCTATTGCAAAGTAAATTGAAATATTTTTTTTGCCTGTGAATCAAAACGAATGTATTCCAAATTTGGCGCGAAAATCAATTACTGTCAAACTATTATGCAAGAATTTAAAAATGTTATTTCGATCTAATACACACAAATTGAATATTTATTAAACATGGAATCAATGGAATCAGCTGTATATCCACGCGAAAGAAATGTTAATATTTTAATGGGAAACTTAACTAGGTACAAAAGAACACAATCGCCAATAATGCCCACATGCAACCATAGAGGTGGTTCATATAAATACAGAATATTGAAAACAGCCGATGCATTGAGGATTCCACACACTGCCGCGATTGCGATAGCGTTTGCGATTGCTATTGCGATCTATCGCAACACGTGTATTTGTTTGTTTGGTCATGCACACCGAGAGCGATACATATCAGCGATTGACGCGTTTGGTTGCGATAGATCGTGACTCTCACTGCATGTTGTATTCTACCGCTCTATCGCACAATGGTGGATGTAGAAAAATTAATTTGTGCTGTGAAAAGTTATCCCATTTTGTATGATTTGGATAATAAAGATTACAAATATGTAAAGAAAACATAGGGACGGGCTACAGTCCGCTTGGGCGAACTGTTGGATACCCTATTCTTATTCCTATCCCTCATAAGTGGGCGTGACAAAAGTCTAAGTATGGTTGAATTGTTAAGAACGCTCTACATATTTTGTTATATAACATTTAAAGGATTTTATCAAAAAAAACGCTCCCTAGCTCAAACTTAGGTGTTTCAATAAAATTGTTTTATTTAATTGTGGGCGTGTCAGTAGGCGTATTTAAAAAAAAAATAACAAATGAGAATAAAGGGCCCCTAGAGAGTATATATTATAATTATTTTCAGCTCCCTAGCTCAAACTTTGAATTTTCAAAAAAAAAAAAAAAAAAAAAATTGTGGGCGTGTCAGTGGGCGGATTTTAAAAATATTTACACATGAGCATAAAGGGCCCATAGAGAGTATATATTATAAATTTCAGCTCCCTAGCTCAAACTTTGGATTTTCAAAAATTAATATACCCTTAGAACAGGGTATACAAAAATTGTTTTATTTATTTGTGGGCGTGTCAGTGGGCGGATTTTTAAAATTTTTTATCCCGAGCCGTTTTAGGAGACATAGATCATATATACAAAATTTCAGCTTTCTAGCTCAAAATTCGATTTTTTCCAAAATTTTGTTTTTTTGGGTTTGTGGGCGTGTCTGTGGGCGGATTTCAAAAATTCGTAAACTTGATTATTTCGGGACCCTAGAGAGTATATGGTTAAAATTTAAGCGCTCTAGGTCCAGTTTAAAGGCCTAATTTTTGGCTACAGACGGACGGACGGACATGGCTAGATCGACATTACTATCGATGCTGATCATAAATATAGTAACTTTTAGGGGTCTACGGGCAATATTAAGGTATGTTACAAACTATGCGTCAAAATTAATATACCCTTAGAATAGGGCATAAAAAGATAAAGTGTGGGATGAAATTGGTTTGGAGCTGAAGGAAAGTGGTAAGTAAACAGTTTTTTTTGAATATTATTTTATGAATAGTTTATTTAATTTTACTCAATATGGGTATTAAAATAATCAAAAAAATTCTGACGAATTTGATAAATTTCATTGGCTGGTCTTCTTCCATTAATACTTAAACTGGTAAATGCCGGTGTTTGTTGTTCGGTCGCATCCAAAGGCTCGGGTATTATATCTTCATCTGCCGATGATTTTATTCGGAGAAAATTATGTAAGACGCAAGCTGCTTTGACGATTTTTACAGTGGTTTCACTATCAGTAGCTAGAGGTCTAAAAAATATTCTCCATTTTTGAGATAAAATCCCGAACGTATTTTCCACAATACGCCTAGCCATGCAAAGACGGTCGTTATATTTTTCTTTAGCATGGTCATGTCTTGCTGTTCTGTAAGGAAACGGCCTCATTAAATAGGACTTTAGAGCGAATCCTTCGTCTCCTATCAACACATTTGGTGACAATACTGTTTGCCTAGGCAAGCATTTCTCTTTTGGGATATCAAATGATCCTCTTTCAAAGCGCTGTCCCATAGCAGATGCTTCAAAAATACCAGAGTCACTATTTTTGCCATATCCTCCAATATTAACACATATATATTTGTAATCAGCATTGACTACAGCCAATAAAACAATTGAAAACTTTTTTAAATACGAGAAATATGTCGATCCACTATTTTTTGGACTTTTTATGGTGATATGCTTGCCATCGATGCTACCTATAGAATTAGGAAATTTCCACTTTTCCCTGTACATTCGCTCGGAATTTTCCCATATTTTTTTAGTAGGCTCAGGCATATAAACGGGTTGCATTTTTGTCCATAGAATTTCACAAACTTCTTTAATAATTTTCCCAACAGTAGAAAATCCCATCCTGTAACTATTACCAATTGTCACATAACTGTCACCGGTCGCTAAAAATCTGTAAATAAATACAAAAATGTTTTACAAGCATACATACTTATGTACATAATGTATTATATTTAACATTATGAACATATTTAATTTTAGGGGATGAATTAAAAAAAAATGGAGGAATCTTCGGGACAGTTATGCCAAATATGTACGAAGCGAGAAGACCAAAACCGGCCAAGCTGCAACATCTACTCGCTATTATAAAAGCTGGCCATGGGCGAAACAAATGGAAGTATTCAAACCCTATCTGAAGTTTGCTCACACTGAAACCAATGTACAACTAAATTTCAATGAAAGCAGTGAATCGACAAATATACTGCATTCCCCAGAAAATGAAATATCATGTGAACAACAACCATGTGAACAACAACCGCAACAGCAAAATGATACTTTGCAACACACCGTACCGACAAGAAAAAGAAAACGCGAAACGGAAAGTTCAGTCGATAAAATCTTGACACGTATCTTCAAGAGAAGCGCAAAACTCCAGAAGTTCACACTTCCAATCTAACTGCCACTGAGCACATGTTTCTGGGTTTCGCCAAAACTGTAGCAACTTTTTCAGCACGAAGACAAGCTTCACGAATATTGTTTTGGAAGAAGAACTCTTACAGAAGGAGGAGGAGGAATATGCACTTCAATCGACAAGCACTTCTTTCGGTGGAAGTTCATCATATCCAAACACCTCAAACGAATGTCCATCTTCAGTGGGTTCGCCTACAACATCCCAGTTTTACGAATCTTTTCATTCATACAACAATAATGTGCAGTTATTAAGGCATTTCAACAAATATTTTTTTTTTTCTAATACTTTTGTTTTATTAGCTTTTTTTTTTGTGAGCTTACCTCAGAGTTACTGCCAGACGTTCTATTGGCGTAATAGCACATCGATAATTGGTATCAATTTTCCGAACATTTTCTTCAATTAATGCCAGTACCTCTGACAAACATACGAACGACATTCTGAAGTACTGGTAAAAACGCTTTTCATCTGTTTTCAAATTTTCAAATAATGTGAAAAATTCTCCTAGCATTTATTTTAAGTTACTGCAACATTAAAAAGGCTGAACGTACTGACCGAAACTTGAAGAGAGTAGGGCTGCAAAACGACAGTACCTACCTGGAGATCTTTTAATCACTAAATTTTTTGAAGGCTTTAATCAGATTCATCAACTCAACCAAGTTAAATTGAGTTATTTTCGTATGTATTTCAACACGCGCTTTAATCTTGGAATTAAAGCCTCTTCATTAGATATTTGTTCGACATGTGTTCGGCTCGCTAAAGGAACTTTTGGAAATTGAACGAGAAGATGAAAACAAAGTTCTGTTGATGACGAAACATTGGATCCAAAAGTTATTGGCTAAAGCATTTTTTGACCTATTAAAGGCGGAAAGTGATGATATGTTGACAATGTCTTTCGTTTGTCAGAAAAATATGACACTCCCTAAAGTTTCTGATCAAGCTGCGTACTATAGTCGGCAAATAATTGCATCTTTTTGGCATCGTTATAGGTACTTCTCACTCATCTCATGGCATTTTAAATTGAACGCATCAAAAAAGGTTCATTTAAAAAAGGGGTAAATTGAACGTAATTGGCGTTCGGGGTGAACCGTTTTACAAGTCGGATATCGGGGAAGCAAAACCAAACACAAGGAAGGGCAAACACTTTTCTTCCATGTCTCCAAAACGACTGCCAGCAGGAGTAAAGCTTAAAGATGCAAAGCTGAATAATTTTTACTAAAAGAACATTTTGGATGTAATTGGAAATGCTTGCCTTGGCTTAAGTTTTACAAGGATATTTTAGATGTTAATGATACACATGAGGAACAAGCCAATATCGACGGCGACCCTATTTGTGAACCAGAACCAGATTTATACATTAGGATTTAATTTAATTTAAATTAAAAGAAATCGATCCCAAGGGAAATCTACGGGTATGGTCTTATTAGACATTGAGAAGGCATTTGATTCAGTTTGGCACCAGGGCCTGATTTACAAAATGATAAGTCTAAACTTTCCTCCATATATTTGTAAAATAGTCCAAAGCTTCTTGTCCAATCGCTGTTTCAAAGTCCATGTCAATAGCAGTGTTTCAGATTTCACAAATGTTCAATCAGGTGTTCGACAAGGATCAGTACTTGCCCCAATACTGTATATCATTTATACACACGATATTCCAAAGTTACTGCACTGTGAATCTTTGCAGATGACACCGCATTATTTTCATCTCATGAATTCGCTCTCAATATTGAGAGGAATCTTCAAAATGAATTGGAAATATTTGTAAAATATTATCACAAATGGAAAATCAAACTAAATGAAGGGAAAACGCAAGCTATCTTTTTTACTCGTAAAAGAAAGTCTTGTTTTCTTCCCATCAGCCAGCTTTAGCTCAATGGCAAAAATATTAATTGGGAGCCTTCGGTTAGATATCTAGGTATCTACTTAGATACCACCAAGCTTACCTTTAAAGACCGTATTACCAAAACTATTTTAAAAATAGGTATAGCGATAAAGATGCTTTACCCGTTTATTAATAGAAAATCATTACTTTCTACTGAGAACAAAATTATTCGCGCACAAAGTAATTTCCCAGGCTATTCTATTATATGGGTGTCAGGTATGGGGCAACTCTGCAATGTGCCATATAAATAAATTGCAAGTAGCTCAAAATAAACTCTTGAAAATGATGCTAGATTTACCTTGGCACCACTCAGCTCTTGACATTCACGAAAGAGCGAATGTTAAATTGATAGCAAATAGAATTCTAAAACTCACTAACACGTTCAAAACAAGATGCAGTTTTGCTGACAATCCGCTTGTAAACCAACTAAATACATATATAATATTGTTAAACTATTTCTCCTCATGGCTTATATGTATAAATTAATGATGTACCAATTTGTATTCATCCCATTTTTATTTGTTATATATTTGTCTATTCGTTAATTTGTTTATTTATTGATTTAATTATTTCTTTATTTATATTCTTACCTATATGTTAACTTATTTAAATTATTTATTTATTTGCTTACATTCCTTTTTGTAATATATTCACTTATTTATTTATCTATTTAATTAATTGTTTATTTATTTATTTATTTATCTATCTATTAACAACTACCTTATTATTTGTTTACCTATTTATTTATTTATTTATCTATCTATTTACCTATTTATTTATTTATTTATTTATTATTTTTATTTATTTATGCATTATTTATTTATTTATTTGCCATATTTTTTTGTCGTAAGATAACTATCTAATAAGCACTATTCATATAATTTTTTTTTTATATTAAAGGTTTTTTTTCGTATTTTCCTTCAAGTTAATCACATTTTTCCTGTAAGTATTCTTTATCCAAATTGAAAATAATGTTTCAGTAGAAAGATAAAATGTACGAGTATTATCAAATCTCTGTAAAATGTGCAATAACAAAAATCTGTAAAAACATTTATATACGAAATAAAACATCTATCTATTAAGCCTTTCGTTCATACTATTCTCACTTATTCTTAATGTTTTTCCAAACTAATATAAACAGCTGTTTTATAGATATGTTAACTCTTTTACAATATTGCTCTTTTAAAAATATATGAATTTCTTTAATTTTTTATATGTTTGTTAATTAACTTCCCAGTGGAAGTTCTTGTAATGGGGCCGATTTTGTGAATCTCGGATTTTGACATATCTTCACGTTTCAAGGTCACCAGAAACCAAATCCAACATTTTTATAGAGATGTCTGGGTGTGTGTAAGTATGTACGTATGTGCGTATGTGCATTCGGAATTATCTTTCGCCACGAGTATCTCGAGAACCAAAGATGATATTGACATGGGACCGGGTTTATTCGAAGCGTTATTACGTAACTCAGAACTGATTAAGTTTCCATAATTTGGCTTTGTTTGTACTATTTATTGTCATTTTTCATTGAGCAAATCACTATTACATTGTGCTTCGTATACATGTAAATTTACAGGTCTCCGTGTTGATAACAATTTTTGCATTAATATATATCACACTTCGCTGTTATTAACAACATTTAATTTCCATGAACAATATTAAAGAGCATTTTTTAATATTAAATAATTCTTAACCATATCTTATGGTTAACTACATTTCAAAATGTGCCACTAATCGCATTAATCATATTGATGCCACTGGGAAGTTAGTCGTGTGGACCTTGCGGGTCGCACCCAGACCACATTTTTATTATTTAATTTAGTTTGTTTATTTATTTAAAATATAGACTAAATAACAAATAAAACTTGAACTAAATAATGTCTGTTTTATTTTCAAAAACAATCTATTCCGAAGAGAAATTTTCAAAAACGCATCTATTCCAGATCCTGACTTTCAAAACAGCACTATTCCAAAATGCATTGTTAAATAGTTCGAATACGTTTTGACTGCCAAGAAAAAACGATATGCATTAAGGATTGAAGATCAAAACAGAAACATAAATATTAATTCAGTTTTAGAACCTTTAAGGCCACGTCTTTAAAAACGTTTTTCTTGAATATCTCAAAACTAGAAAAAGTAGAATACATTGTTTTTGATTCTAGTAGACACATTTCTGAACTCACTTGGGTCTCTACCAAGGATCATAGACTACACCATACCCCAATTACAGTTCGGAAAGAACTTCCAAATCACTATCCCCACCAGATCATTGTGGGAGGATGAAGCATTCACGGAGGAAAAATCGATCCACTTCTATACCGACGGATCCAAAACTTGTGATGGGGTAGGTGGAGGTGTTTTCTCAGAAAGACTAAGTATGAGTCTCTCTTTCCGTCTTCCTGATCAGTGTAACGTGTTCCAATGAAATCATGGCGATGGAGGAAGTCTCGTCGTGGCTGAAGACAAATGTGATATCCACAAAGGACATCCGCATATTCTCGGACAGTCAAGCCGCGCTAAATTCCCTAGTAGCTTCAAACTCCATCGTAGCCCTAGACTGCCGTTCATCTCTTGAGGAGATGGCAGAGCAGTTCAATACTCCTCTCTGTTGGGTGTATGGCTGATGAACTCGCCAAAAAAGGGAACCGCCTTACCTCTTCTACCTGATAAAGGTTATCTAGGTATACCTATCGCTACTTGTAAACTTTTGTTTAAGCTATCCGCAGTCGAGAGTACAAACCTTAATTAGACGTGGATACGTGTCTAGCGACCAAGCCAAAGCTGGATCTGCGACGCTCTATGGGTTTGATCTCACTTAACCGACTGCACATTGACTCTTCTTTAGGTGTCATTACATTACGCTGTCTAATAGTCACCCACGCATCAAGGCTTGGCATCTATTCAAATGACTTCTGTAGAAGCTGCAGGGACGTGGAGGGGAAGGAGACTACACTTCAATTCCTCTGTACATGTCCTGCTCTCCCATAAAAGGATTCTCTATCTAGGAGCCTTTTTCCTTAACGAACTCAGTGACTTAGCTAACACAGATGTTAGAAGTCTATCGCGCTTCATTAGAAGCTCCAAATGGTTAGCGAGTAGAGGACGAAGCTCCCGTTATCCACGGACCTCATTGGACTATGTGTGTTGGCTATTAGCTGACAGCCACCTTAACCTAACCTAACTTGAGTTTCGGGCATATAAACGCCTTATAAATTGTAGCCAGATGAGAAGGGGTGAAATATTCCTTGCATCGCTAAGGAATCCTAGACATTTCGCAGCGTTCTTGGCTACAGCGAATATGTGGTCAAACTGGGAATGGAAAGTCGCTCGGTTTCAGCGATGCAAGTGCCATTCCAGAGTAATGGCAGACTCTCGATTTAATGACAGAAGACGGCATTGCGTTTTGGAAGCATGAAATTCGACTCTATTCGATGTAACCCCCTGAGGTATGCTGTCAAGATTGGATTTTAGAAACAGATCAACACATCAACTCCGACTTGGACTTTCATAGGAGCGAGAACTTCAGCGCTTGAAGTCGAGTCAAACACATTGAAAAATTCAACTTCGAGAGCGAAACAAACAATGGTCGTTAACAAAAGAGAAAATTGTGTCAAAATGCAATGCAAACAGAGAGAGAAAATTCACTCAAAATATAAGCACTTGCATGTTGGGAAAACTGAAAACATCACCTCAGGGTTGGTGGGATTTGCACTTCAACTTTGAATCTATGATTTAGCTCATTGAAGTCGAAGTTGAGGTTGAAGTGCTAATGTGTTCTATTCCATTAAAAAGCATTGGTTCCAAATCGTGCAGCGTGGTTGTCAAAGTTGCTGTTGATTCAACACGATTAACATTTAAAGGTGGGCAACGCTTTTAACAAATACAACTCCCATTGACACAGGCGGCATACATTTTTCGTATCCATGACAAAATCGTTCAGTTTTGACTTTCAAAAGTGTTGCGTCCTTCTAGATGCTAATTCTTAAGGAGCCTTTCACAATATAGCTTTCATTGCTCATTTGATTGACTCCACAATTCCAAACATTAGAACCAATCGATGCAACAGACAAACGTCGCTTTGATTCGTAATCGACAACAGCAATCGCGGCCATTGTGTTCACACTCTTCCGGTCGTTAAAATAATTGGTCCCTCCATATTCAAGCACCCAACATGTGCACCTCGTCTGACTTTTGTGTGCCTTTGGAATCCTTGAAAGCGTTACGAGATGATAACTCCATATTCATCATCAGTTGTCGTAGGCCAGCCTTCCACGTAGTTTCGTTAAACCTCTTTAAGACAGCATTGTGTTCGTTGCTGAATCTGGACCATTCACTGAAAATTTGGACCTTTTGCTGGCTTTTATGCGGAATTCGTTTGCTGGTAAGTGTCATGAATTTTAAAATGTAGCTTCACTGTGCATGAATAAAGGCGGAAGTCCTGTTTCGACATGTAGCATGTAGTTAGGTGCATTTTCTGGTAACCTGAACTATTCGACGAAAATGCCATACCTCCGCCGTGTAGCACACAATCGACCTTAATAACGCTTCGCATAATTTGTATTTTGAGCTTGTTGCAATGTACCTTTTGCTGAGCAGATTTTTTCATTGCCAATTTATTGCTATTTTTGCCTCCTTCTCTACATCAACTCCAAGATGCTTGTATTCCTTCACAACCTCACGCTATTCATTTTCCCACAATCAATTTTCATCCTTTGTATATCGATAGGAGCCTCGGAAGACCTTCAAACTGTTTGGTATTAACTTTCAACTTCCATTAACTGCAGTATAGATGTAACTTGTTGATCCGCATCCGCATCATGGTGGAGTCTCCGACAGGATGACTACATCATCAGCATACATGATTAGCTTCATTTAAATACCGGCATCCTGGTAAGAAAGTCGGCATATGAGATAGTTGGAACGGATATTTGAACTTTTAGTCTTATCCGTAATGAGCCTTGGACAGATGGCATTTCCCCATTGGTCGATTTCGACATCGCGTATGAAATATCGCATCTGGGAAGGGAAGAATGGCAAAGAGATGCACAACATCAAATGAGGTTGATATCTACACTAATGGTTCCAACACAGGGGAGGGACCGAATTCTGGTAGAGTGCTGGGTACCGGAACACAGCGGTATAGAGGGGAATGAGCAAGCCGATGAGCAGGGAAACTGGACTGTAGTGGAGGTGTTTACATCAAACCACCCCATGGCGTTATTAAGGGAATAATCAATGTGAAGATCTTAAAAATGGCTGACCTTAGATGGCAAAACTTAGAGGGGCATAGGGTGTCTAAAGCTTTTTGGCCGCATTTGGGCAAGGAAAGGTCTAAGAAAATTCTCAAACTGAGTAGGAAACAGCTTTGAACAGTAGTTGGGATTATGTCGGGGCACTGTCTCCCAAGGAAGCATGTTCGGCGGCTTAGACTGGTAGACATCGATACATGCAGGTTCTGTGGGGGACCTGCAAGCCGAGAAAGACATTACGCACATTCTGTGTGAGTGCGAGGGTATAGCACGGAGTTGTAGGAAATTTCAAATACTTCTTCGAGGAATTAGGAAAGCTGAGCGGCACAGACCACAGGAAGCTGGTTAAATTCTCCAGGAAGATTGGATGTTTTGTTTAGGGAAAGTGTTAAGGTTTTTCTCCTTTTGAAATTTTGGTTTTCAATCGCTTCCCTAGGGATCGCGATGTTCTGTATGCGAACTGCATTCCCCCGTTTAATCTAACCTAATCTTTCATCGTTTCATAAATTTTAATTTTTTTTAATGCAATTATTAAAGTTATTTATAAAGCAATGCAAAAGTGGTCATAAGAAAGAAAAGAAAAGCAGAAAGTTTAGAAAAAATGGCATGTACTCATAAAGGGTCTTTTATTAACGACTTGACAACTTCAAACTTTAAGTGCGAACGCACCCGTAAACCGATTACCGAACTGTCAATGTAAAAATATTCAGTTAAGTCAACATTTTGATCATGGTGAAGAACACGAAGGAACAACGTTTACAAATAATTAAAATTTACTACCGAAATATCGTGTCGGTGGTTGCAACTTTAAGAGAGTTAACGCCAATTTTCGGCCGTGAGTCTCGTCCCAGTAGACAAGCAATTCATAGTCTAGTGAAACAACTTGAGTCAGAATATTCGCTGCTTGATGTTGCTGTACCAGGGAGATTACGTTTTGCCCTAATTGTGGAGAATATTGCTGCCATAGAGGCGTCCGTCGCAAACCAGCCAAATCAGTCAATTTCACGGCGTTCTCAAGAATTGTGCCTCTCGCAGACCACATTATGGCGAATTTTGCATAAGCATCTTGGCCTACACCCTTACAAGATCAAGCTGACTTAAGAACTAAATCCACTTGATCATATGCAGCGACGTACGTTCTCGAATTGGGCTCTGGACATGATGGAAGAAAATGAAGAATTTCATCGCAAAATCATCTTCAGCGATGAAGCCCATTTTTGGTTAAACGCCTTCGTCAATAAGCAAAATATGCGTTACTGAACAGGTGAGAACCCTCATGTGATGAAACAGCACTTCATCCGCAAAAAGTCACTGTTTGGTGCGGTTTTCATGCCGGTGGCGTCATTGGGCCGTTTTTTTTCGTCACGTAGTAAATTGTATTGGCTACAGAGGCATGATAGAACGTTATTTCTTTGAGGATGAATTGGACATTAGTGATAGGTATGTGGTTGCAACAAGACTGAACAAAATCTAGCTTCAACTAAGCTGCGCTGTGATGAATCAGATAAGTCTAACGAAGAATCATTTGAATTGTTTAATAATGTGGATATTACTTAGATAGATAGATAGATACATAGATAGATTTATTTCGCATATAAATTTACAAAGGTATGGTTACCACACATTTTACAGTATACAGACATATGATTATTTGTGCCTTTCTCCTGAAATATTATCTACATAACATTAGTGATTTAAATTGGAAAAACGAAAAATTATACAATACCGAAGGAAAATACAAAAAAACCTCCAATTAAAAAAAAAAGAAAAAAAAAACGTAATACATAATACGAGTAGATATTGATACTCGTATTTAATAAATTTATGAAGCAATTTTTGACTAAGGAAAGACGCCAAATCAGGTACTAATTAAAAACTTATTATTAAAATAATCACAGATATAAACAAATTAAATAGATAAATAAGTAAATCAATATACTAATAAATGAAAAAATAAATATGTAAATAAATTAACGATTAGGTTAATAAATAAAGAAGAAAATCATCACAGATATAAATAAATTAAAATAAACAAATAGATAAATAAATCAATATTATAAATAAATAAATAAATAAATAAAAAGAAAAAACTATAAATAAATAATCTGGTAAATAAATAAATAAATAGTTAAACAAATAAATAAATCAATAATTAATGATTTATTATACAAATAAGTTAATATAGTTATACAAGCAACGAATAAACACAAAATGGAAGAAATAATACGAGTAGCGTACATCTCCACTATAAGGTATTTAAATTATTTACAAGAGGATTGTCAGCAAATTCACAGCGGCCTAGGAAACGTAAGTTAAGTCTTTGAATTCTATCTAAGATCAATTCAACATTCGCTTTATCGTGAATGTCCAATGTTGAGTGCTACCACAATAAAATCATTTTTAACAACTTATTTTGAGATGTCTGTAGTTTTTTTTAATATGGCACATTGCACAATTTCCCCATGCTTGGCATCCATATAAGAGAATTGCCTGAAAAATTACCGTGTGGGTGTAATGATTACGAGTTTAAATGAAAGACGTCCGTCTCGCTTGACGCTCAGCTAATCACTGACTCTTTATTAACATCAAGATATGATGCTTAATACATATAATGTACATAGTGAGAATACATGTAATTCTAGTGTGGGTATACGTGACATCTTCTTTTCTTACCAAAAAAAAAAAACATTTAAAAAATTAGCTTAACTTCTAAAATAATTATTTAGAAAACACCTTTCGTCCGAGCCTTTAACTCATTAAACTTAATTCGCTAAACATTAACAGTACTTCATTTAGAGTTCGGATCGAAATTGCTCTTGAAAACATCTCTATTCCAGTGGTGGTCACGTATACCTACTAAAAAGAAATTAAAATAATTCAAATGATAATTTTAAGATATTGTTTAGATAGAAAATTGCGGGTGACATCTACTTAGATGCATCGTACCGCTCAACCGGTTTTACTATTCGTCCGTATCTGCTCTTCATCGGCAACGTGGGTAACGATGGAACAGCATCGTTGGCAAGCGTATCTTCTTGAATCGTTAAACGCTCCGTCGACATAGTAGCTGGAGTTCTAGCGTCGGTACGATCGATCGGTTCTGGTACGACTGGCTCGTTTGATGTCGGTTTCTCATTCGTATTAGCCACTTCGGTTGCAGTAGCAGTAGTCGGTGACTGGATGCAGGCTTTTGTTTTGTGTATGTGGAATGTGTTTCTTCTGTACTGCTTTCCATCGATCGTTTCCACTATGAATGATCGTGGATATTCCGTTTTGTTAACCACCTTGGCACCCCTCCATTCACGTGGCGCCACCTTCAGGCGCACCTGGTCGCCGATCGTCAGTGGTGGCATGACTGCCGCTGCTCGGTCCACATAGCGCTTTTGGTTCAGCCGCAGTTCGGTTAGTTCTTCGGTAACTCCCTTTACGACCTCGGGCTTAAGCGCTTCGACACTGATGGGTGTTGTGGTTCTCGTTCTTCTGCTGAATAGCCGTTGGCTTGGGGATTTCAACACGTCGTTTCGTGGTGTGTTACGAAGCATCAGCATGGCCAGGTACGGATCTGTATTGTCGAGATAGCAACGCTTAAGAATGCCCTTTGCCGTTTGCACGTTTCTTTCAGCGAATCCGTTGGACCTCGGGTAGTGGGGTGAAGACGTCCGATGTTCGAATCCCCAATCTTTAGCAAATGTTTGGAAAATTCTACTCGTGTACTGTGTGCCGCCATCTGATTCCAATGTTTCGGGTATGCCATGAACTGAAAACCATTGGCGTAAAAACACGATTACCTCCGTCAATGTTGACGATTTCAGCCGTCGGAAATCTACAAATCCTGAATAGTGGTCTGCTATTAGTAAGAAATCGTCTCCCCGGAACTTGAAAATATCCGTAGACACTATTTGGAAGGGGTATTCGGGTATTAGGCGCAGTATCATTGGTTCTCGTTGGTTCGCCCGTTGTGTCTGTTGGCATATTGCGCATCGTTCTACGTAATTCTTGATATCCTTAGCTTGGCCGCTCCAATACAGTGTTTGACGAGCTCGTTGAATCGATTTAGTTATCCCGACGTGACCCAAATGCGTTTCCCGTATCATATTTGGTATTTCCTTTTTCGGAACTATAATCTTATGACCTTTTAGCAATAGTCCGTTTTCGAAAATTATTTCATGTTTGAACGGTGCATACATTTTTACAGATGCTGGCAGATTTTCGTCGTTGTCTGGCCATCCGCGCATAACGACGGCTTTCAACAACTGCAGCTCGACATCCTTACTGGTTTCCTCAATCAACCGCTCTCTTAGATTGTTGCTAATCGCTAGTATTGTATTCACTGCACATTCTTCGTCGGTGTCCTCGCCTTCGGTAATACAGTCCCTGCTTAGCGTATCGGCGATCGGGACGTTAGTACCTTTTATGTAGCTTACTTTCGGTGAGTATACTAATACGTCGAACAATATGCGCTGGAGTCGAAGAGGTGCATTCTGTATTGGGTTTCTGAATATAGTCTCGAGAGGTTTATGGTCCGTTTCGATCATTAGCTCCTTGCCGTAGACGTATTCGTGGAATTTAGTGCAACCAAATCTGATGGCCAACGCTTCCTTGACGATTTGTGGTTGGTTTAGCTGCGACCGAGTGAATGCTCGTGTGGCATAAGCTACTGGCCTGCCATTTTGCATCAGGCAGGCACCCATTGACTTGCTGCTGGCGTCGACGGACAACTTGACGCTTTGGTTAACATCGTAGTAAGCCAGCACTGGGGTTGTTGTTAATGTACGCTTAATGTTGTCAAATGCCTCTTGGTGTTCGGGGTTCCAGCACCACGCCATTTCCTTCCGCAGTAATCCTCTTAGGGGGCCGGTAAGTTCAGATAAATTGCTTATGAACTTTCCTAGGTATGTTACCATACCTAGTATACGTTGAAGTTCCTTTACACTTGATGGTGGTTTTAATCTGTTGATGGCTTCTATTTTTTCGGCATCGGCTTTGTACCCATCCTCTGCAAAGATATGACCGAGAAATTTAACAGTGGTTTGGCTGTACTTACATTTTTCCTTATTTAACGTGAAGCCCATTTTTGTTAAACGTTCGGTTACTTTTTTAGTGATTCTCTCTACTTCTTCCTTTGACCCAGCGTGTATTAAGATGCCGTCCATAGCCACTTCCACATTTCTTATTCCTTCCAGAGTACGGTTCATTACTTCGGAAAAAATTTCCGGAGCCGATGATATGCCAAACGGCATCCGCAAGTATCGATATCGACCCCAGGTTGTTGAAAACGTTAAATACTTGGACGTTCGGTTGGTAACCTTGAGTTGCCAGAACCCTTTCTCGCAATCTAATTTTGTGAAAAATTTGCTGCCGTTTATCCTGGCTGCAATTTCCTCGAATGTTTTTAGTGGGTAGTGTCTCCGCCGGATATTTTTGTTTAATTCCGTAGGATCCATGCAGACTCTGAGTCTTCCTTTGTTTACGATTAACATTGGGCTGACCGCTGGCGTTGGTTCACTTATCGGTGTAATAACGCCCATTTTTACCATACGGTTTAGTTCTGTTTTGACTTGTTCACGTAACGCATAAGGCACCCGTCGTGCCGGAATAATTTTGAATTTCGGGTTTTCAACGAAGTCTATATCATATTCGAATTCTTTGCAGCATCCCAATCGTTTATATTCATCATCGATTTGATTGATCCGTGCTATTAATCCCATTTTTTCGCAGCTGTCTCTTCCTAGTATCGGTTGCAAGTTCTCAGTTACGATCTTAAACGTAACAACGTGTTCGGATTGCTTGTACCTGCAGGGAATATTTGCCTCGCCAATAACTTTGATGCCATGATTGTTGTAAGCGATTAAACGCTTGGTCGTTGACTCCGCTATAATTGCTTCTAGTGCGTCGGCTGTTTTTTTTGGCAACACGTTACAATGTGCACCCGTGTCGAGTTTGAGTGTTAGTTTACTCTTGCCCACCTTCACTGTTGCACTCCACTTGTCGTCATCTTTCAAGTTCTCGTGTCTAGTTAAAATAGACCCAACAAACCGATAATCATCCGAGGAACGGTCACTATCGCATTCATACGTCTCGCAATCACCAGATAAGGCATATATTTTTCCCGTTGTTGACTTTCTGTTATTTTTCCTATTTTTTCTTACGTCCGTTGGTTTTCTTTGTTTTTGGCGACATGATGACTGAAAATGGCCCATACGCCCGCACCCATGGCACTTTTTATTGTATGCTGGACAGCTCCTGTAGCCGTGCTCGTTACCGCAACGTGTGCAATCGAATAGGTCATCTTTGTCTATTTTATTTACGCTGGTTGTAGCCGCTCTGGGTTCGCTGTTTAACTCGCAAATTTGTTTGCTAGCTCTCTCCGCTGCTCTGCAAATCTTCTTTGCTCTTTCTAACGTTAGGTTTTCTTCGAGCCATAATTTCTGTCGCGTTTCCTCGCTGTGTATTCCTAATACGATTTGATCGGTGACGAATTCCTCTGCGTTGTTACCGTAAGAGCATTTTTTTACTTGTTCTTGCAGTTTTTGGAAGAAATCTTCAATCGGTTCGTTGTTGTGTTGTTTAATACGATGAAATTGACACCGCTCATAGGTTTTGTTTTTTGCTGGTGAAAAGTGAGCCGTTAGCTTTGCTTGAATATCCTCAAGTTTCGTTCGCTCGTCTTCGGTTAGTCCGAGATTATTAAGCACTTTTAACGCGTCACGACCGACAACCGTTTTAAAATTTGCCACCCGGATTTTCTCCTCTTCGGCATAGATTTTTGATGCTATATAATAGTTCTCGTACACATCCAGCCACTCCGTCCATTCCTGGGCCATGTCAATATCATTGTTGACCAATAATGGTTTTGGTGGTTTAAGCGACATTGCGAAGAAAAAAAAAATATATTTAGTATATAGGTATACAAGATTATTATACTGTTTCGCGGTCGGGTTTCGGCACCATGTAATGATTACGAGTTTAAATGAAAGACGTCCGTCTCGCTTGACGCTCAGCTAATCACTGACTCTTTATTAACATCAAGATATGATGCTTAATACATATAATGTACATAGTGAGAATACATGTAATTCTAGTGTGGGTATACGTGACAGTGGGTAATTATTTTATTTTCATTTGAGAGCAGTGACTTTCTATTGATAAGAGCGTACAACATTTTAATCCCAATCGCAATTTTGTTGAGGGTATTTGTAATATGAGTACTAAATGTCAACTCGGTATCTAAATATACTCATAAATATTTTACAGCAGGCTGCCAACTAATGTCTTTCCCATTTACTTGTAAGCGGTCACTGGGGAGAAAGCAAGTTTTTCTATTTCTAGTGAAAAGGATAGCTTTTATTTTCTCCTCATTTAATTATACTTTCCATTTATTGTTTGTAATACCCTTGTAGTATTGCCATCGCATTGTTTATATTCCTCTCAATATCAAGAGCGAATTCATGAGATGACAATATTGCAGTATCATCAGCGAAAATAGCTGCCTCAAAATATGGAAGACGCGGAAAATCCGATGTATACAGGTTATATAAAATAGGCCCAAGAACTGAGCCTTGGGGAACTCCTGAATAAAAGTACACTAGGTTGGAGACACCACTATTGACGTGGACTTTAAAACAACAATTTGACAAGAAACTGCGGACAATTTTACAGATATAAGCGGGAAATTTAAAATTTATCATTTTGGATATAAGTCCGTCTTGCTGCGCTGTGATGAATCAGATAAGTCTAAAGAGGAATCATTTGAATTTTTTAATAATGTGGATATTACTTGATCGAAAAATAAAAAAAATTATAGATAATCTGAATTTTTTTTTTTTTTTAAATTAATGCCAGCTTTTGGACCATCTTGCTCCAGCAGAGTGGCGTCGTCTGCGAAAAGTGCAATTCGAGCATGTTTAAGCTCCCTTTCGATGTCGTTGATGTACATATGTAATTAAAAGCAGTGAACTGAGTATAGACCCATGGGGGACCCCAATTGAAGTTATTTTACTGCTGGACGTCTTTTCGTCGATTCCAACCATTTTAGTTCACTTCCTCGTGCACCATATCCTTGAAGTTTGCATAAAAAAATCTTCGAATTCAGTTTTATACTCTCTTAAATACATTCCTTTTGTTTTACTGTCGCTTGTATGTCTTTCAGAACCAAGTCTACATCGTGTATGTATACAATGCAATCATCACACTGGAGCAGCGTGGCTGGGATAGCGGAGGATGGAAGACTGCAGTACAGTGAAGTTAGTAAAGCGGAAATTAAAAATGTCCACACTCTAAAAAATCTGCATAGTCCTTCGAAAATCAATAAACACAGCTCTGCGATTTAGGGTGAAGTATATGTACATGTATGAAATATGATATTGACCTCACAATGGCACAAACCTATACTAAAGACAAGTATTCATATTTAAAAAAAAAAGTATCTTGATTAATAATATTCTTTGATTCTGTTTCGGTAAAGTAGTTTTGAATGGTTTCTTTCCACAGGGGACCTGATTTCTATTCACTCATTGCGTGTATTTGCAACTCAAAAAAAAAGGGTGGTACGAGTGACTTCACTCCTTAAGGAAACTATGGAAATCACGACAATGACATCGATTTCCTTGCTTTCGTTAGTTCCTTTCTATTTATAACGAATTGAAGACTAGCACGAAGTAAGAAATGAATAATCTCACTTGATTACGAACAGTATCTAAATCTAGCTGTTGTCATAGTTTAAATCGAATATAAAAGCATTTAGGGAACAACGGACCTGTTCACAACATTTAGATATAAAATACAATAAATATTAGGCATTAACGGCTCATACAGGGCCCAAAACCTAGCTTCTGTTACCATTTGCCTGGGCGAAGTGGAAGGGACCTTCAATTTAGACGAATCCGAATAAAAAATTCGAGAAGCAACTCATGACAATTGATACCTCTGATAGATGTTTGTCAGACTTTCACAAGAGGTGGGGCAGTGAAAAAACATTTTTAGGTGTTACTTGGCCCGGCGAGATTTTAACCTGAGACTATTGGATTAGTAGTTCAACACTCCAACCTCTGCGCCCACAACTATGGAAATGTACGCTAATAGAAAGCGCACTACTTTCCATGTTTGTAATCCTGGGACCGGCAGAAATGCTCGGGTCAGAGCTATTCGGTTTCCGGGGGATAGCAAAGTAATGCTTAAGCTTAGGGGAAACGTTGGACGTATGAGTGGTTGTAGCTGTTCTGGATGAAGAATTTATTCCACAACAATCAAATTAACAAAGTAAAATTGTCAAATGTAAATAATTGAACATTATTGTGAATAAGCCATACGCGAATTATATTTGACATTTTCATCTATCTCTCCACTTTTGTTATGTATACAACACAGTTGGAATAAAACCGAAACTATTATAACGTTTAAAGAAGCAGTTATATTTTACTTTTAATTTACAAAATTACAGTGCTCAACGGGAAGTTTATTTCAGTTAAAACAGTTTTCCCTTTGTTTTAGCAAGTTCTTGGAAAGAACAGTAGCTGCGAGCTCGAAGAGACGATGGTTAGAAGGCGAGTTGACATCCTATGTTTTCAGGACACGAAATGGCGAAACACCGCGTATCGGGCGCGTTTCCTGGACGTTAGGACAAAAGCTTTCAAGATGTTCTACTAAGGGACGGAACAGGGTAACAACGGAATCGGTATCATTCTTGCGGCAGAGCTACTTGGCAGCGTCTTGACCATTTCAAAGTCCAGTGATCGCTTTGTGTCTCTCAAACTGGTGATGAAAGGTGAGGTGTGGAATATTGTCAGTTCATATGACCCCCAAGTTGGATGCCAGCAGAGAGAAAAAGATGCATTCTAGGTTAGGTTTTCATAACCTCATCAAGAACACCCCAAAAGAAGAACTTTTATTTGTTGGCGCATATTTGACCGTCTTGTCGGGAAGTCAAACGATGCCTATGAAGACTGTCATGGGGGACTGGGACTTGGAACGGTTAAACAGGTGTGTGCAGTGTGCACTCGGGCGCAGTGGTTAGTGTGTCGAACTACTAATCGATAGGTCCCCGGGTTAATTCCGAGTAGAGTTTTTTTCAACTGCTCCATATCTTGCGATCGTCTGACAAACATCCAAGAGTATCAATTGTCATGAGAAGCTTCTCAAAAATTTGCCGTTCGGATCCGGCGTAAAACTGTAGGCCCCTTCTACATCGCACAAGAAAGGGGTTGGAGAAGGTAGGTTTTAGGCCCTTTATGGGCAGTTAATGCCTAATATTTATTTATTTTATTTTGTATGCAGTTTGCATACAACACTAGGCACCAGAAGGGCTCATCGCGATCCCTAGGGAACCCATTGACTCCAAAACTTCAAAAGAAGAAAAACCTAAAGACTTTCCCTGACAAAACATCCAATCTACCTGTATAATTTGACCAGCCTCTTGTGGTGTGAAGTATTCTCCTAGAAACCTTCTACGATTCCGTGCTATACCCTCGCACTCACACAGAATGTGCGTAATGTCTTTCTCGGCTTGCAGGTCCCCCACAGAACCTGCATGTATCGATATCTACCAGTCTAAGCCGCCGAACATGCTTCCTTGGGAGACAGTGCCCCGACATAATCCCAACTACTGTTCAAAGCTGTTTCCTACTCAGTTTGAGAATTTTCTTAGACATTTCCTTGCCCAAATGCAGCCAAAAAGCTTTAGACACCCTATGCCCCTCTAAGTTTTGCCATCTAAGGTCAGCCATTTTTAAGATCTTCACATTGATTATTCCCTTAATAACGCCATGGGGTGGTTTGATGTCAACACCTCCACTACAGTCCAGTTTCCCTGCTCATCGGCTTGCTCATTCCCCTCTATACCGCTGTGTTCCGGTACCCAGCACTCTACCAGAATTCGGTCCCTCCCCTGTGTTGGAACCATTAGTGTAGATATCAACCTCATTTGATGTTGTACATCTCTTTGCCATTCTTCCCTTCCCAGATGCGATATTTCATACGCGATGTCGAAATCGACCAATGGGGAAATGCCATCTGTCCAAGGCTCATTACGGATAAGACTAAAAGTTCAAATATCCGTTCCAACTATAGTATATACCTTGCCACACTATTCTAAACAACATTTAACTTCCTTTTATTAGTGTCTTAGCCAGTATCATTCATGTTTCAATTGGAGTAATCCGTTGTGTGGCCCATAACATGCATAAACCTCCGTAGACTCTACTTATGGTCAGTCGTAGACTCTATGTCATTTGTGCAGGTAAGTGTCTTATTAAAAAAACTACTCCTAGGTTTCCCACCGTGTCAACCTCAATGTACTTCAGATAATTAGCCGATCAGCTACGACCAAACAGAGTTTGGAATTATCGCAATTCAAAAAATAACTTCTTTATGTCAACCCCTTCAGTTTCAACTAGTAGGTATGTACCTATCTATGTATTTGTTTTTTATTTTATTTTTTGTATTTCCACTGAATTCAAAATAACGTCAACAACAATTTCGATACGGTTCACCAACTTCCAACTTCCGGTTCTTGGTTTCAGAATTAATTTCCAATACAACAACGCGGTACACAACTACAACGTAACTAACTATATTTCACTAACAAAAAAACAACCCGTCTGTCGTGAATTGATAAATTTAGTCAAAAAATGCCGGGTAAAATGCAGACTCTATTCAGATTGCTTTTTTGTAATGTTGTGTTCGAAATGCATGCCAAATACCTAACACACATTAACGGAATAACAGGTGTGCCTTATAGTTGGAATCTACTCCTCGCATAGGTATCCTTTCTTTAAAGTCATTCACACATAACTGTAACATAACACCACAATGAGTAGGTATTGCTGAAAACACTTTAAACATTTATTAAGAAAGACAAAAAACAAAACATGGCAAAGACCTGAAAGTGAAAAGGGAAAGAAAAAAAAACTAAGAATTATTATTGCCGTCGTAACGAACGTCCGCTCGACGAGTTCACTCAGTTGGAACGAACAAAATTCACAATGCAGGAGCAGGGGAGATACATTTATATAGATGTTTCAACCGTCGCGTTGCGTCGTGTCGTGTTGCCCATGCCTACGGAAGCAAACTGATTTTAGGCCTAGACTTGCTGCCGACCACCAATCTAATCTATCTATACATATAGGGTCTTAACAATTATGAATTTATTGTTGGGTTTAAGCTACTGGTCCCGTTCAAGTGAATTTTTTTTTGCATGCTAGTGAAAGCGACCGCAAATTATATATTTATTAGTTCCTTGCAGCTTGTAGGTATCTACGCGAATAGAGTACTCTTTACTGTTCCCTTTTCGGTTGACGGCTATTGTGAATTTTGTGTATACAGTAGTGTCTGCTTATAACAAACTCGAAGGGACCGACCAAGTTAGTACGGAATAACCGAAGTGCGTTATAAGTGATATGCTAAAAATAAACATCAGCTTTTGTTTAGAAAACCAAAAACGAAGAAAAATAGGAAAACTAATAAGTAAAAATACTGAAAACAGTATTTCAGTACACAACCATTATACTTACTTACTTAAAGTGTAAAGTGGACCTGGGCATCAAATTCCACATTCGCACTCTCTTCGTTGTCTTCCTTCTCGTCGACATCATCACTACCACTTACAGAAGCCACAATTGCATCATCATCCAAAAGTTTTATATTCATATACATATATGTACATATATATAGCACATATTCCTCCAAAGCGTCGCATCCTTAGCAGTGTTTAATGCATTTTGAGATCTACACATATTACCATTTTTCAGGTATCGTCGCAGTCTCCCTACCCACGAAATACTAGACATTATCGATGCACTAGGGGATTGCAATTGCCGCCTTAGGAAAGCACCTAAACACCCTGAAAGAAATTCTCCAAAACGCTCTCAACAAGCTAACGACATGGGTCGATCGTTGTTGGATAGGTGTTTACCCCCCCCCCCCCCCCCCCTTTCGGTAATAAATGGGGCCTTCAACCGCATTACCAACTGGCTATACATCTCGGTAATAAGACCGGTACTTATTTACGGGGTGCTTGTTTGGTGGACTGCCTTAGACAAAGTGATAAATCGCGATAAGCTAAGCAAAGTCCAACGATCAGCGTGTCTCTGCATGAGTGGTGCACTGCGCACTACTATCGGCGTTATTTTACTTTTTCAAAGCGAAATAAAGCGGAACGTCGATTGTGACACTATTTTGCCCATCTGCTGCAATGTACATTCTGTTTCACCTGACACCCCTTGACATCTTTAGTAAGCAAGCGGCTGCGTGTGCGGCTGTCTGCCATAAAACAACGTTCCAGCGGTCCGAGAATGAAATTGGCCAATCATCTACTCTAAAAAAAAATAGGAACCCCCCTGGCAACCTCCCCAACACCACCCCTCCGTTCCGTTTTGACAAAAACTTCAAAGTCAACATCCCCCCGAGAACATTTTGGGAGGAAGGCCACCTCTCGAAGATGAATCGATCCACTTTTACACCGATGGATCCAAAACCGTCGAGGGGGTAGATGGAGGTGTGTTCTCTGACAGACTGAACCTTAGCCTATTTTTTCGTCTCCCTAATTAGTGCAGCGTGTTCCAGGCGGAAATCATGGCGATTAAAGAAGTCCTATCGTGGCTGAAGAGGAACGTGATATCCGCTATGGACATCCGAATCTTCTCAGATAGACTAGCTGCGCTAAAATCTCTGCATTCTGTCTCCAAAAACTCCATCGTAGTCCAAGACTGACGATCATCTCTCGCGGAGATGGCGGAGCAATTCAACATTCACCTAAGCTGGGTGCCGGGACACAGAGATATTTAGGGCTAATGAGCTCGTCAGAAAAGGAACCAAACTGCGCCTTCTACCTGATAAAGGTCGCTTAGGCATTCCAATTGCTACATGCAAACAACTCATGTTTATGAGGGAGGCCATTGAGAGACCTAACCTTAGGTGGACAAGTAGCGACAAAACAGATTTGGCCGCAACTGGATCTGAAACGCTCCAAATATTTGATCTCTCTGAACAGACTGTACATTTGTGTTACAACTGGTGTAGTCACTGGACACTGTCTCATAGGCAGGCATGCAACAAGGCTTGGCGTCTATACAAATGACTTCTGCAGAAGCTGCTTGGACTATTCTCCACCTTCTCTGCACATGCCCTGCTCTCTCTCAAAGACGACAATGATCTCAAGGATCTCAACGATTTCATAAACATCGACATTTAAAGTCTTTAAAGCTTTATCAAAACCTCCAACTGGTTCAACGGTAGGAAGAAGATAGATCCGTGTGGTATCGCAATGGACCTGTTTACTGGTCTAAATGTGTCGGCCTTTGCCGACTGCCACTATAACCTATCCTAACCATGGGGATGATAATAATATTCGCGAAGTTGATGTCTATGTCGATCCTCCTGGAGATGGTGCATTATGCGATGGTTATTCAGACCGCATAATATTCGCGGTCTCGTGTTTATACCCTATTCTAGGGGTATATTAATTTTGACGCATAGTTTGTAACATACCTTAATATTGCCGGTAGACCCCTAAAAGTTACTATATTTATGATCAGCATCGATAGTAATGTCGATCTAGCCATGTCCGTCCGTCCGTCCGTTGGCAAAAATTAGGCCTTTAAACTGGACCTAGAGAGCTGAAATTTTAACCATATACTCTCTAGGGTCCCGAAATAATCAAGTTTACGAATTTTTGAAATCCGCCCACAGACACGCCCACAAACTCAAAAAAACAAAATTTTGGAAAAAATCGAATTTTGAGCTAGGAAGCTGAAATTTTGTATATATGACCTATGACTCCTAAAACTGCTCGGGATATAAAATTTTCAAAATCCGCCCACTGACACGCCCACAATTAAATAAAATATTTTTTTTGAAAAACCAAAATTTGAGCTAGGGAGCTGAAATTTTTAATATATACTCTCTAGGGGCCCTTTATGCTCATGTGTAAATATTTTCAAAATCCGCCTACTGACACGCCCACAATTTTTTTTTTTTTATTTTTGAAAGTCCAAAGTTTGAGCTAGGGAGCTGAAATTTATAGTATATACTCTCTAGGTGCCCTTTATGCTCATACTTAAATTTTTTTTAAATCCGCCTACTGACACGCCCACAATTAAATAAAACAATTTTATTGAAAAACCAAAGTTTGAGCTAGGGAGCGTTTTTATTTACAAAAGCTTAGTTTTTTCGATAAAATCCTTTAAATTTTTGTCACGCCCACTTATGAGATATAGGAATAAGAATAGGGTATCCAACAGTTCGCCCAAGCGGACTGTAGCCCGCCCCTATGTTTTTTTTTTTGTTTTGTTGTTCGGATGACTCGATTAAATAAGTAGTTTGTCCGCGTATTTTGAGTGTAACATTCTTATGGTACATTGATTGGAACTGGGTGAAATGGTTCTTTATAACCGAAAGTTCGCTTTAACCGGGTTCGCTTTAAGCGGTCACTACTGTATGTATGCACATAAAAAAAAATTGAGAAAATGAAACTAGGTACTTACTACTGCGCTGTGCCCTCTTCAGCTTATTATCACCAGAATTGAGCCCGTATGCACCACCTTAGTTTTCGTGTCGGAGAACGAGTGTATCTATACCTAATCTTCCATTTCCAAGTGGAACTGTCTTCCTATAATATAGTGTTTGCTAGAAATTTCACACTGCCTTAAGGATTAAGAAAGAATTAGCGGCTAATTAAGTTCCTCGTTATACGTAAACATTTATAAATACATATAATTATTCACGACGTGTCAGTGAGTTTGCAAAACAACCCACGGACAGAGTCAAGATACGATTACAATAAACACAAATGCCCTTGGCAACTGTTAACCTTCTCATTAAGGAAGTGATTTTTTTTTTGTGTGGGTTGCTTGCCTGAGTGGGAATACATAATTGCTTCTTGAAGGATTGTTATATTTACTGCAGGCAAAATTGTGGTGCAAGTTATGCAGACAAAAAATGCATAGGTAAACTTTGTAAAGGAAACGCTTCAGTCTAAAATAAACCGACTTGTGTTGATGTACACCCTGAAGACAGTAGCGACGCGTGCCAAAAATATGTAGTCGTTCAGTGAAGTTTTAATTGCTATAGCTGTTAAGATCATTTTACCAGTAAAAATAAATTTTGAAATTAAATAAAAAATAACGTTTACATCGTTTTAAGCAAGTTTATTTAACAATTTGAATTTTTCAGACTAAAGGAACAAAATGTGTTTTTACATTTAGATTTTATTTGTAAAACAAACCAATTCTTCATCACTTAAAAAAAATATAAATTAGTAGAGTGTCCCTACTCATTATACCTATGGATATACTCTGCATGCGACAAACTTCACGCACAAAAAAAAACCCTTCTCGTTCAAAAGGAATTTCAATTTCAATTTCAATTTCAATTTAATTTATTTATAAATTATTAAGTACATGTAAGACTTTGTCTTTAAAGAGTACTAACAAAATTAACATTTAGAGTTCCCTTACTATAGAAATTATATAATAAAACAGTTAATGAGATTACATGTATATTTAATATAAAATAAAGATAAAAAATAAAGATAATAGAAAAAATAAATAAATGTGGGATAGATGAAGTAATAGTTAAAGACAGGAAGATAAAAAGAAGAAAAGAAGAAAAATAGGAAAAAGACAATCTACTGCTGTTGAGAAAAGTATTCAAAAATAGCTGTCCTGAATTCAGAGGCTCTCGATGCTCGTTTTATGACTTCGGGTAAAGAGTTCCATAGCCGAATGGCGTGAGTAAAGAACAGGCGCGATGAGTTAGTGTAATAAATTACAAGGCTGTACTATTACATACTCTTGACGACTGTGTGAATTGCAGTTTTTCGAATAGATACAATGGCGATTTTAAATAGACAATTTTATGCAAAAAAATACAATTTCTGGCTTTCAAATACTGTGTGAGAGAGCAACCAAGAATGTTATTCCGGTAAGCCGAAACATGATCATATCTTCGCAGCCCATGAACATAACGAATCATATCATTGAATGCAACGTTTAGTTTATTTTGTGAAATGGAATCAAGCTTACAGTAAACAACATCAGTGTAGGTTATTATGGGAAGTATCAGAGTTTTCATTAGTTTTGACTTTATATCACGGGGAACAAAACTGGCACACGTCCATAGTTTCCGAAGGCAACCATAAATTCAACCAATGGTGTAATTTATGTGATCATTACCAGAGAGATCCCGATTTATTATAAATCCTAAGCTCATGACTTTTTCAGCACACTTAATTTCAATACCAGACAACATGATAGGAGGCAGATTTCTAGTTTCTTTAAAGTTTTTGGAAATTAAGATAGCTTGTGTCTTAGCTGGATTTAGTGTTAGTCCATTATTAACGGTCCACAAATACATAGCTGCGATATCTTCATTTATACGATGGAAAAGATCTTCGATTAATCCTACAGGCCTAGATAAATAAATATGAACATCATCAGCATAGAGATGCAACGATACACTTTTACAATTAGGCACTAAGTCATTAATAAAAATAGAAAAAAGAATAGGCCCTAAAATTGAACCCTGCGGTACGCCCTCATGCAAGAATTTATCATTCGAATAATTTTCCCCAACTAAAACTCTCTGTGACCTATTACTTAAGTAACTTTTAATAAGCCTGACTGCCCTATCACTGAAACCGAAATAGTGGCGCAATTTACTACATAATATTGTATGATTTACTCTGTCAAAAGCCTTGGAGAAGTCAAGTAAGCACAAAACTGTCAAATAATTGCGGTCATATTGTTGTCTTATATCGTCCAATACCTTGACCATTGCTGTGGTAAAGCTATGTTGAGGCCTAAAGCCAGATTGAAAGGGAGAAAGCAAACTGTTTTTTTTGAACGAAATGGTCGATACAAAACAGTATTTTTTTTGCTTGTGCGTTCCTAACTTTCAATTGTACTCGCATCATTTCGCTCCCGAATCGTTTGAACGAGTTGGAAAGAAGAGTTGGAAAAAAGCTACGGTTGGTTGGTAGGTGGTTACTTCTGTATGGAAGTGTTGAGATAGGAAATGCACGAGTTGGAATATGAGAAATTACAGCAATGGGAAGGAGAGTATAAATGTGTTGTATATAGTTTGGAGAACGCAAGATTTGAGATAACTTCTTGTGAAAGTTAGTCGTTCATGAACGACTTGAACAATATGAGGCTTCGCCACTGCCTGAAGACGTTAATTTATTCATTTTTAGATAAGTTGCGTATAATTCTGTGGCCACAAACGATAACCGCTTAACTCGAGTTAGGTCGAATTCGAGTTATTGATGCCATCGCGTTAAGCATACTTTAATCTATTACCATAATTTTTTTTTCATATTTTTATCATATTTATTTTAACATCTTTAATTATGTTATTGACTAAAAACCTAACAGACTAACAGTTTGGCTGCACATCATTTTCTATTTTTAAAATTTGCAATTTGGAATAATAGCCTAAGTCGACAGAAGGAATTCGTATTGGGAAAAATATCAAAATCTGAATTTTTTGCAAAAAAAACTAAGTTAAGTTTGGTTGTTATTCCATATCGCAATCAGTTATTTAATTTCCCTAACTCGACTTAGGCTGTTATTCCAAAATTAGATTTTATTTGACGACCATCTAAAGTCGAGGTAGGCCGTTTTTCCAAATTTGGAAAATTAAATCCGAACAACTTATTTGCAGTTATGCTTTTAATCCGAATTTATATAATGAAATATGACTGCCAAAGTCGCCTTAAGCTGTTATTCCTAAATTAATTACTGGAGAAATATTGGAAAAGCTTGGTCATAACTTCAGTTAGGCCGTTGTGTGTAGTCGCAAGTGAAATAAAGTGAAGTTAAAGTGATAAAAATGTCATCTCGTGCTGAAATTTTTTTTTAAATTTGCCAAAATCTTAACAGAATGCCAAAAAGCCGAAGGTTTATTAAAATATTATATCACAGCAACACTCTTTGAGAAGTACAGCAATGGCTTGGTAACGGAAAAGATCCTGAGGAATGGGGTTGGAAGAAAACGAGTGATCGTCTACGTCTACAGCCAGCCAACTCAACAGCCTAAGAATCCTAACAGGCCTCCTCACGGGGCACTGCAGACTCAAGGAGCACCTGAGGAAAATGGGCATATCGGAGGACGGGCTCTGCAGATTCTGCAGTGAAACCGCCGAAACTCCAGACCATATACTGGAATCCTGTGGGGCACTGACCCACAAAAGGATGAAACATTTGGGCAGGCACCAGCGAGGGGACACAATAGACCAATAGGTCGCAGTGCAATATACCCTAACCAAATATCAACTTATCAACAACTCAACAGCCACCAGCTCCAGAAAGAGTTTTAAAACTTATATCCTGCAAATGCACGAAGACCTGTCAGACCAACTGCTGATGCAGAAAAGCAGGGCTCAAATATTATAATATGTGCCTGAACTGTGAAAATAGCTGCAATAACATGGCCATCGCAGAAATTGAGGAAGAAGCAGATAAAGACTTGGAGCTCCCTGAAATACTTGAAGGTATCTACTTCATTTCTTGACTCACTATAGCTACTCACTTTTTCGGATCTATTCAATAAAATATAAGGTATTCGGAAATAGGGAATTCGAAAAAAAAACTACTCCAGAAACAAAAATTACGACTCCCCGGCGCGATGTGCCGTAAACTTTAATAATTCCCAATATGGATTTCGTGCTCGTAGGTCAACCGAAGATGCGTTGCTGAAATTTTTTTAGTGAGTTATATGAAAACATGAACAATAACTTGCATACAGCTGGGCTTTTCATCGACCTAACCAAAGCTTTTGACTTAGTTGATCTCAAAATTCTTTAGTCAAAATTATATAATGCTGGTATGCGTGGTTTTATTTATAATTTGAATTTTAAACCAAACTAATAGGGCCCATACACTACACAACACATGCCTGCTTGCGCATGAATTATGTAAGAATTAAATATGATTAAATAAAATCACAATTACTACTGATAAATAATCTATCGCACATCACATTTTATATAAGAAATTTTCATTCTTATATCCGTTGTTTGTATATATACTCGTATATGTAAGAAAAACTCTGATATAAGAAATACATTTCTCTGATTTTCAGAGTTTCTTATATCCGTGGTGGACTGTATAGGTCAGTTCCTTTTCAGCAGAGAATTTATGTGATATTTGAAACATGAAGTAGGCACCACTATGAAAGAATATATTTTTGTAATTAAATAGTAGGTAGTGCGTTTTGGTTTTGCACTCTTTTTTGGATCACATTTCGTCCGGCAAAGTCCGGGATTATCATTTTCTCGATGACTAGTTTCTTTAAAAAATTGCTGGCAACCCGAACCGCACCTCTAAATTTCATATGCATATTTTCTTAAAATTATTGCCCCCGTAAGGGCGGGCGATGAATATATATTATGGTAACTTAAATCGTAATATGGGCGCAATAGCGCAGTGGTAAGTGTGTTGGACATCTAAGGGTCTCATGTTCAAATGCCGACGGGGCCAAGGAATATCTAGAGTGTTTTCTTCAGAAAATCTACTTTGCACAAACGGTATCTAACTACAGTGGAAAAACAATTACTACAGCCTACAAAAGATGGGCTTTTGAATGGAAGCACGTTAGACTCGAAAGATTTTCCAACTCACCCAACCCTACGCTATTGTAAGCCCTCAAATAAAAAGTCATTACTTACCTCTAAATTTTCGAGAACAACACCGCAGACACTAACTGGCACCGCGTCGCGTATGTCAATGATAATGTTTTGATACGCTGAATTGTCAATACTCATGGAGTCTGCCGAATTTAATCGGCTGGCCATCATTAAAAATACAATGATGGAATTTACGATAACTTTTCTTAGTAAGATTTGTTCTGTGATTAATTTTTTATGTTGATCCATAGTCTTGATTTAGATTATTTGTATACTTTATAAATTTATTGTATTATTTTCTGTTAACTCCGAATGGCACAACTGAATATGTTTTCCGATACTCTTCACTTTCCACTTCCGGCCGTTGGGTTTAAGATTTTTTTCGGTTGGACGGAGCGACACACGTTTCTTTTGGGATAAGAATTTGCTAAATGCAAAAGGTGTATTTTAAATGCAAGCACCGACAACTCCTGTAAAGATTGAAGGAACTCCGTTTGGAGTGGAAAACTGTTTTAAATTTTTTTAAGATTTCCTAACACTTCATTTTTATTCACTAAAGAACCAATTTGTATCGTTATTATATCTATATTATAATTTGAACAAGAAGTCACTATTTAATTTTCAACAGTAAATTCAATATTTTCCCGCAGTTGTACGAGTCAAACAACCGGTTCAGCGTTTCAAAATGAACTGAATTCAATTTCGGCTATTCGTGAGCAGGTTACCTTCCGTCAAAGATCCTACAAGAAAACAAAATAATAACAAGCCCAATAAACCTAACAAAACCATTTTAGCAACAACTGTCTGTGCATCGAACCAAAGAGTGTTGTATCATACTTCATACAACAGGTTCTGTGCCCACTGTGTATGCCAATTGCCAGTGTGTGTAGCTGGGTAATCTATTCTGGATAATTAAAACCCACCCTCGTTCCATGCACAATAAATTAATAAGGTATTTTTTTCGTAAAGGCTGCGGTGGTGGTGAGGTTTGACCGTAGTCGTATGAGAATGAGAGTTGGGAATGATGAGGAAGTTGGAAAGAAACGCGATGGCTATGGTTACCGATGGGCAATTTCAGAATGTCGCACAAAAAGTCGCCGAGATAAAAAAAAACTAGTGGGGTAAGTGCAACCCATAATAATAAAAAATAGCAGGAAAGGGATGAATAGGTTTAAAATAGAAAACAAGCATGATTTTTTTAGCGAGTTTGCAATAATAATAAAGGGTCTTTCACTAAGGACTTGAGAACTTCTTTTTTAAATAAAATGCAAACAACTTGTGATATCTCAAGAAAAAAATGTATTCACTTGAATTACTATTCAATCATTTATGAATGGAATTCGACTTCGTTCATATGTCCATCACATGAACGTATGATGCGGTCGATACGTTGAACGCAATTTTCCATGACTCGGCCGCACATTTCGACCGAAACGGCCGTTATTTCTCGTTCAATATTGGCTCTGAGCTCCTCTAACGTCGCCGGCTTGTTGGCATACACCAATGACTTAATGTAGCCCGATAAAAAAAGTCTAGATGCGTTAAATCGCACGATCCCGGCGGCCAATAGACGGGTCAGTTTCTTAAGGTTCATCGAACTGAGGCTTCAATAACTCGATTGTTGCACCCGCTGTGTGGCACCGTCTTGTTGCAACAACATATCACTGATGTCCAATTCATACAATTCCTCAAAGAAATAACGTTCGAACATGTATCTGTAGCGAATACCATTAACCATGACATGACGGTCATTTTCATCGACAAAAACAAACGGCGCAATGACGCCACCGGCATGAAAACCGCACCAAACAGTGACTTTTTGCTGATGAAGTGCTGTTTCATGAAGCACATGAGCGCTCTCACCTGTCCAGTAATGCATATTTTGCTTATTGACGAAGCCGTTTAACCAAAGATACGCTTTGTCGCTGAAGATATTTTTGCGATTCTTCATGTTCTTCCATCATGTCCAGAGCTCAATTCGAAAACGTTCGTCGCTTCATATGGTCAAGCGAACTTAGTTCTTGAGTCAGATTCGAATATTGTTAGGTTGCAGGCCAAGATCCTTACGCAAAATTCACCATAATGTGGTCTGAGAGAGGCCCGATTCATGAGAACTCCGTGAAATTGACTGATTTGGTTGGTTTGCGACGGACGACTCTACGGCAAAAAATTCTCCACACTTCGGGCAATGTTGCCATATCTCACGGGCACGGCAACATCAAGTAGCAAATATCCTGACTCAAATTTCTTCACCAGACTACGAATTGCTTCTCTACTGGGACGAGAATTATGGCCGAAAATTGGCGTGGACGCTCTTAAAGTTGCCACAACTGACTCGGAATTTTAATTATTTGTAAACGTTGTTCGTTCGTTTACTTCATCATGATGAAAATGTTGATTTTACATAATATTTAGACATTGACAGTTTAGTAATCGGTTTAAGGGTGCGTTCGCACTGAAACTTTGAAATTGTCACGTCACTAATGAAAGACCCTTTATAAATAAAAAAAAAAAAACAATAAATGGAGTAACGAAAACTCAATAAAATCAATATTTTTCGATTCATCAACCGTTTCGATCCGGATGTAATGCTTTCGTCAATGCTCTGGTACGAACTATCCTTCCTGGCTCACAAAAAACGATTCTTCATACAATCAATTCAATTCAATTCAATTCAATTCAATTCAATTTTTTCTTTATTCAAATATGTACATAGTATAGAGATTAGTTTACAAATTATTCAAACAATTTTATATGGAGGTAATGCTCGTACACACCGAATAGTTAGTGGCATCTATATTTTAAAAAAAAAATTGAGGTGATGCCACATTTGGAAATTGGTACTTTGTGTGGGGTGTACAAAGGCAGATAAAAATAAAGGATGGCGTGAGAAGGAAGTTAGAAAAAATAAAAATTACGGCAATTTAGAAAGAAAAGCAATCTATAACAAAAAGAAAAACGATACAAAAAAGGATAAATTCAAATATTTAATAATTACGTCTAAATTAGATAAAGATAGTGGGAAACTTTTTGTTATATTATTATTATTATTATTATACAGTATAGCGGAACAGGGTCTCGATTTCAGTATGGTCAAAAGCAAGAAGCCAAGATCTCGTTACTTTTGTAAATATGCGTAAGTTTCTTATGGAACGAATTTCTAAGGGCAGAGTGTTATAAAGTTTGCATGATATAATAGAGTAAGAGTTTCTGTAACTTTCATATTTTTCATATTTCATATTTATTTATTTATATCGATTTAACTTACACAGTAAGATACAATATCTTTTAAGGTAGTGTAAGCTTCAGTTTCAAAAACTATTACATGAACTGAGTGAAAACTAAGTTACTGATAAAATTCATTGATAAAGTTCAAAAAAGGATAAAATATAGAAAATAAAGAAAATCAATCCAAACTTAAATTTTACAAAGAGCGAGCTTTAAAGCCAGCTAAAATATAGACAATCTGGGAGTAGGTGGGAGGGGGGGGGGGGGGGTTAATGTCAATCATCGAAGCGCCTCAAAATGTTGCCTAAGCCTTGCTACGAACCGAGTGCCACGTCCTACCATCCTTATTGTTTGGGGGAGGGAATTCCACAACCGAATCGCATGTACAAAAAATTGACGACTCGAAACGAGGTAAGAGTAGCGTACTGGTGTCAGATTACAATTTCTACCTGATGAGGAAAACTGGATTTTGCTATATAGATACGGTGGTTTTCGTGTTTGCAAAATATTGTTGAGCATTGTTAAGGTCCTTAGAGCAAATAAGTCTTCCAGAGTGAAACCATATATTTGTCTAGAATATGTAGAAATATGTTCATATCTCCGCAGACCAAAAACGTACCTTGCTACGCTGTTGAAAACAACATTCATTTTCCTCCTGTGCCTGCTATCACAGTTGCAAAAAATTTCACACCCAAATAATAGTAGGGGGATTAGTAGTGACTTTGCAAGTATCATTCTTGTTTTAATTGGAGTAATTCTTTGGGTGGCCCATAACATACGTAAGCCACCATACACTCTTCCGATTGCCAATTGTATATGGTTGGTCCAGGTTAGGGTTTTGTTAAAGACTAATCCTAGATTTCTTGCTGACTCAACAAACTGAATGGGTGTACTGTTGAGTTGTATTTGTGGAAAGTATGAAGTGTCTGATGGTCTTCTGGAGATAATCAAACATTTGGTCTTGGATGGATTCAAGTGGAGTCCATTTGATCGGGACCAGAGCAAAATTTTACTTAAATCATCATTTAACTCGCAAGCTCCATTTTCAATTAAACCCAGAGGACAGCTATACCGAAGCTGCACATCGTCAGCATACATATGTAAGGAAGAGTTGAAGCCAAGCGAGGGGAGGTCATTAATGTAAATACTGAACAGTAAAGGACCCAGTATAGATCCCTGAGGGACACTTTTGCTTAGCGGAAGAAAGGAGGACGTTTGGTTATCAGCAACCACTGCTTGGTATCTAAGCGATAAGTACGAGAACACAAGTTTCACTGAGGATGACATGAACTGGAATTTGTCCCTTAGTTCGCCGCATAAAATATGGTGGTTGACAGTGTCAAAAGCTTTTGAGAAATCTAAAAGTGTAAGAAAAGTTACATGGTCATTATCAACACTCTGCCTTATTTCTTCGACTACATTTATTAAAGCTGTCGTGCAGCTGTGGTTAGGACGAAAGCCAGATTGACTTTGACATAACATGTCATGGCGATCCAAGTATAGCCTTATCTGCGTGTTCATGACCTTTTCAAAAACTTTGGATAAGAATGGTAGAATTGCTATTGGGCGATACTCATTACGGCTTTTTGGAACAGGGATGATTTTTGCTCGTTTCCAGATGCTAGGAAAAACTCCGGTCATGATTATCACATTAAAGACATGGGTTATGTATTTTAAGGTGTAGGGAAGAGTCGCCTTCAGGAATACTGGGTGAATGCCATCGAATCCAACGGAATTAGATTTTATGGATAAACAGAATTTTAAAACATCTTCTTCATTAACGGCGGCAAAACTAAATCTCCCAGAGGTAAAGCTGTCAGAGGTAAAGCTGTCCGCTTCCGAAAAACTTGAGAGGATAGAGTTGCCATTTGGCTCAGACGATGAGAGCGATGTAAAATTTTTATTCAGCTCATCACAGTCAATATTAGTAACTGAATTATTATTCAAACGCTTACCAACACCTATGTCCCTCAAATTTTTCCATAGGTTATGACGAGCCAGAGAAGGATTTAGCCGAGACGAGTAAAAACGTTTTTTTGATTCTCTAATCTGAAGTACAACTCTATTTCTCAAGTCAGTATACGCCTTACGAAATACCTCCAGTCTGAAACGTTTCCACGTATTATACGCCATATTTCTTTTGTTGATTAAGGTTTTTAAATTATTGTTAAACCAGGGATGGTCATTGTATCTCAAAATTTTTGTCTTATAAGGAACATGGACATTAAAAAGATAGTTAATATTATCCTGAATGAAGGAAACTTGCTCATCAACTGATACCATTCTGAAAACTTGAGGCCAATCAACCGACCTTAAGTCACGTTCCAAAATACTATAATTGATGTTTTTAAAGTCCCTATAGCTATAACTATTATTTGAAACAATAGGTTCACACTGAAAAGTTAGGTGTAAAAGGTCATGCTGAGAAAAACAGGATGCAGATAGCTGGTTATAGTGAAGAACTTTGTTCAAGTGGCTAACAAAAAATACATCAAGCAGAGTGCTCGATTCCTTGGTAAAGTGAGTTGGAGTTGACGTGTTTACTGGACATAGGTTAAGAGCTCTCATGTCATCAGAAAGTGCTGATTCTAAGAGCAGATTGCTATTAAAATCTCCACCTAATATAATATAAGGTGAAATGTTGGCCAATTCATCTATTTTATTTAATAATGGTGCTATTTCAAGGTATTTGTTAGGTCTATAGGCTGAACCGAGTAAAATTTTGTTATCTTTGCATGTTATTTTAACAAATATGAAATTAGTACCATCGTTAGGTAAGGAGTGGCACACAAGCTCTGGTTTTAACCCACGACGCGCATAAATCGCGACTCCACCACCAATCCGTCCCACTCGGTCCCGTCTAAACAGTTCAAAACCTCTTAACCCGTATAATGAGTCATTAAAGTCAGGCCGAAACCATGTTTCAGTCACAAACACAACATCCACCTTTGAATCTGCAAACAAGTATCTGAATTCATCAATTTTCGGAAGTAAGCTCTGAGCATTTAAACAACAGACCTGCAGACCAGTACGCTGACTACACAAAATGTCAACCATAACTCGAGAGATGTCACTATTCATAGCGATTGTGGAACTCCCTTTGTTATTTATAACGCTAGGGCCAACCATTAGTATGAGCTACTAGTAATTGGCGGCTAATAAAGCACACCTTAACACAAGTGCGATAGAACGTGTCACCGGAGTAAAGACGCAACTTCGATAATAAACAAATATTTAATAAACAAATATTTACAAAAGGTACCGTGGGAAAGAGGATAATACAAAAAACAAATATTAGAAATGAAAAAAAAAGAGTAATAATAATAATATTAATAGTAATAATAATAAATAATAAAGAATAATGATGAAGAAAAACATTCTTTTTACGTTTGATGTCTTCTTGTTTTCAATTATGATCAGCTGCATTTGTTGTCGTCGGGCCAGCAGCTAGAGCAGTTAAGTCCTCAGCATTAGTAATTGTTATTGGTTTCTCGTTTCGGTTTTTTTTTACATGAACAAGCCCACGCATAGTATACACAGAAAACAGTTTGTGATCTTTCTTGAGTTTAAGTGCGTATTGCAAGAGAGAGCGATTTCTGACCGTTAAACATTCGTGAATGAAAACCGCGGAGTCATTGCTGTCATCAAATCCCAAATCTCGAAGGCGAAGTGGTTGTTTCGTAGTCTTTCGGTAGTTCGCAATCGATCGCAGTACGGAACTTTTATCGAACGGTGACAAAAATTTAATCACAATTGGCGGGTGTGAATAATTATTCGTTGATTTAACTCGGAAAATACTTTTTAGTGAAGGTGGTTGGAAACCGGCAATGTGAGCACATAAGTGGTTGAAAATCGATTTAAGATTCTCCGTCGGTAGAAACGGAACACCTCGAAGTAGTGCATCAGTGCTAATTTCTTTTTGTTGATGTTTTTCTTCTGTTTGTTCCATACGTGTAATAATATTAGATATGGTCTCGCTGTGTTGTTTGAGTTGCTCCTTAAGTTGTTCGTTTTCGCGTTTTATTGTGTTGATATCATTAAGTTGTGTTTCAATAATATTTATACGTTTGTTTATATCTTCAATTGAAGATTTTAGTGTGGCAATATCAGTCTCAATTTTTTTCGATAATCTCTCTTCGGATTCAGCAATTCTTAAGGTAAGAGAAGATGTAATGGACTCACTTTGTTTAAGAAGAGCTTCCTCTAATTTAGTCCACATTTCCCCTGTGCTGTCATCAAGTGTTAATTTTTTTTTGTTGCTTCGATGCTGGTGATGAAAACGGCTTTTTGCTGGATGGAGAGCACAAAGGCCGATTGCGCTTAGAAGACATGCTGGTACTCAAGAGGGGATGTTAGGGGAAATATGTCTTATGTTTCACTCAAGTTATAATATGAGAGCACTGACAACTGGAGAGATTACGTATATAATTTTGATTTTACAGAACCACAATTTAAAGAATTAGCTTATATTAATGTAGTTGCAGTGGTTTGTCAGAATTTTATTATATAGAACGATGGTATGTTTATTATTAATGAGTTTTAACGTCTTGGCAAGTGATTTTGGGCTTTGGAAATAAACTTTATCCGGCTGCTAACTCACGCACGTCTACTTAGTACCACTCATATATATCGATCGATTGTAGTGCGAAAAGCAGGAATATTTACAACAAAGTTTGAATGGCTCTTTGGATGGACTTTCCCAATACTCAATATAATATAAAAAACACCTTCAAAACTTTGAAGTAAAATAGATGACGCAAAGCAAGTATTTTCAAGGACCTGAACAGGTCCATAGTGTGAGCTGAACGGTGGGAGCTACACACTTGTCGTATAGCAGATTTTTGAATGACGGTTAATTTCTGCAACTTACTTAAATAAGCACCACCCCAACTGCAGAGCCCATATTGCAATCTTGAATGGAATAAGCCATAGTAAACCATTTTCAATGTATTCGAAGAGCAATACTTTCTAAGACGAAAAAAACAACGAGTAGAAGAAAGAAGATATTTTTTCAAAAAAAAAATGTGCTTGGACCAGTTCAAATTTTGGTCAATAGTAACACCAAGATATTTAAAACTATCAACACCTTCAATTTTGAAGCAGTTAATACTGCAATCAGCGTTTCTATTAAACGATGGTTTATTTTGGAAACTGCATATGTTGTTCAACAGCTCACAATCATGGGAATGAAATACTATATCTGAGTCGGGGTACTCATGACCAGTAAGACTGAAATACATCAGTTTGGTTTTGTTACTAACAATAAGCCTGTTTTGTGCAAACCAGCATCTTAGTAAAAAAAAAGGTCATGGTTTATGTTAGCTATTAAATCCAAGGGACTGACTGAACAGTAAGCAATACCAAGGTCGTCAGCAAAGACTTTAGTATTACCCAAGAAGGGAAGTGAAAATAAGGAATTTATATATATAAGGAATAAAATTGGACCAAGTACAGAACCTTGGGGCACTCCCAAGTTATTTGTTTTAGAGCTGCTTATATTTTTTCCAATTTTTACACGTTGAGTTCTATCTTTAAGATATGACTCAAACCATTTGTAAATGAAACCTCCGAAGCCGGCCTTATAAAATTTTTCTAGCAGGATTGCGTGGTCAACCATATCAAACGGCTTAGTAATGTCGACAAAAAGACCAGAGCAAAAAAGTTTGTCATCTAAACCCTTATACAAAATAGAGCAGAAGTCCAGAAGAGCATCCTCCATGGAATGACCAGTCCTAAAACCAAACTGTATGGGACTAAAAAAATTTAGATGATCATATGCTAAGATTCTCTTTTTAACAACTTTTTCAAATACTTTGGAAATTGACGACAACAACGAAATTGGTCTATAATTGGATATGGCTGTCTTATTACCCTTTTTATAGAGGAATCACAATGGCACTTTTTAGTTCAGTTGGAAAAGTTCCACTCATAATGCTGAGATTAAAAAGGTAAGATAAAATGTCTACTAAATTGGGACCAATATTCTTTAGAATCAGATTCGAGATCTCATCACTACCATACGAATTAGAGTTAGGTAGGGAATTAATCGTTTTAAGCAATTCCAATCCTGTTATAGGCTCAAAAGCGAAGCTGTTGCTGTAGCCAATGCCTGCAGTTAAAGGCTGAATGCAGCAATAACATGAAGTTTGCGAACAAGCTGACATAGAGGATTCTCGAATGGATGCGAAGTAGTTGCTGAATAAATTAGATATTTCTAAGGGATTAGACATGTTAATACCAGCGTCTGTAATTACGATAGGATCTGCGTTAGCAAAAACTTTTCGACTAATAATACTGTTAACGACTTGCCACTCCTTCTTAAGATTCCCACTTGCCGTTAGTATTTTGGAATGATAATACCTATCCCGTGCAATTATCACTTGCTTATTCATGTTTTTGCAAAACTGTCTAAAACGACGCCTTAAGCTGTTATTCAACGGATATTTCCAACATTTTTTCCTTAATTTGTTTTTCATATTCATTTTTTTGATTAAGGAGCGGGTTATCCAAGGCTTGAGGCGATACTCCGATTTTTTTCGCGATAAAGTTAAAGTAGAGGAACCAATATAATTTTTCAAAATCCTGAGAAATGTATCGTATGCTCTAGAAGCGTTTTGTTCAAGATAAACACTGTCCCAGTTTTCATAACGAAGTCTAACATTCAATTCCTGAAAATTTACTTTACAAAATGTATTTGATGAAGATTCGCATGGCTGGCTACCTTTTAAGTTTTCAAAAATGATTCCCGTCATACAGTGATCAGTTATGTTAAGATCCATGTTAATTCCAGCACGGAGATCCGCACAGCAAAATTTTCAAGACGAACAAAAACATGGTCAAAAGAGACCGTGTTCAGCCATAAGTGCTTGGTAAGAATCAGAAACAGGGTATGAAACCAAAATATCTAAATTAAAGTCACCTAAGATGACAAGATTTCCAGATCGTTCATTAGCCAAAAATACAGAAAATTCATCTAAAAAATAGTTAGGAGATGAAGAATGAAATCTATATACGCAGACAAAATTAAAAAGTTCATTGTGGATATTGCAACTAACTTTGATGACATCCGCGCTTCTTAGCTTAAGAACTTTAATATCAGGCTCATACAAGTCATCATCAGGATTTGGATTCCACAATGTCTTGAACTTAGTATAATTTTAGGGAGGCTTCTGGCTTTTCGGGGGGAGCAAAATACATCTTTGAAGACAATAGCTGAAAACGGTCTCGAGATATGGCTGACTTTATGGATTCGTTTACCATCGAGCTATGTTTCGACCAATAGTGGCGAACAGCTGGAAGATGATTGTATTACATGATTTTATTTTCGGATGGGTCTTGTTTTGTCTTACGAAGAATTTCGTGTCGCTCATTTGTACCCGGCGTTATATGCATAAACAGGCTTTCAGGGAAATTTTTTTTTGTAGATAGTTAACGGATTGTCGGTGCTTGCACAATTTGCGCTTATGATTGGTTCTCGGAGAGTACTTGCATTTTTTCCTTGGTTCCAATTGGACCAATTTGTGCGTGTGTCTGTAACCATATTGACATCTTCTAGAGGCTAACCTTAAAAATATGCATCTCCAATTGTTTCGTCTATTTGCGTTTCTTGACCTGAAATATTTGACTCATCTTCCTCATCAGTCTCATTCTCCGAACTTGAAGTATTATCAAAGTCAACGTCGGTTGGTACATATTCGTCCACACTATCGGCAGAAAAATCGTGATTTTCAGTTTCTTCTTCCAATATGTCAGGCGTATGATTTGGATCTAATGGCGGCGTCATAATAATAATAATCTAGAAGTAGTAAGAGTAATATTGATCCCAACTGAAAATAATGATGGGACAAAAAACTACTAGACCGAATTCAGTAACATTTGTTTCAGGTCTATTTATGGTAAATACGCGTCGATTAGGACGAGAACGAAATCGATATTATTTTGTATTCACGAGATAGGTATGTTCACCAACACACTTACATAAGTACGTACATAAACACATACATAAAACATTTAAAAAAAAAATACTGTGACCATCAAACTTTAAAATATATTGTATTTTCGGACCAATTATATTTACTTACCCAGTATTGGGAAGTTAGAAATAAATAACAGGGTCCCATTGGGATTACAATAAATGAATATATTTTTTCTATCCGCACAACTAAGATACAACACTTATAACAATTACTGACAGTAATTCGTAACAAATTAATGAGTGCTGGGACTCAAAATAAGAATCCGAAACTCCACAGAAATTGGAATTTAAATGAATATTCTATGGTAGTTCTCATTCCATATTATTATGTATCTTCCATTGCACAAAATTCTCAATTACATATATTCAACTTACACTCTGTCTTTTGCACGCATTTTGGGGTCCTGAACCCGTTACAGTGAAAAAAAAATTCGACGGTAACCCAGGTGGTGAAGTTCGATTATAAATTGTATGATGTGTACAGTAGCTGCCGAGATTCTTCGGAAGAAAGCTAAAAATATATCGCAATTTCTGCTTATAGTTCGACAAACATATAAAAGACTTCGGTGAATAATGATTTGGCATGCAAACCACTGACTTAAGATATCTTCTCTTTGTGCAAATACTACTATTTATTAAACGGGCTTCCAACCCGTGGAGAATCTCTGCGTGAGACAATGCAGCCTTCCATCCTCTGCGATTCCGGGCACACTGCTTCCAGTTGTCCAGACCAAGCGCTCTGGCATCGGCGATGCATTGGTCCTTAAAATGGGGGGGTTCAGTCTTCCTTGTCGCTACAAACCTGGGGGCTGGGAGTCGAAGATCCTCTTCGCTACAACATTATTATTAATTCGCTCGATGTGGCCGAGCTTTTGCACATCTTGATAGCACCCCAAATTAGCTATCCTTTGCTTATCAACCAGAACTCGTCGGCATCACACAGAATGGCAGTATCAGTGTTTTGTAGAGCTTTCAATTTTCCACTTTAGAAGTTTTAAGCCCCATAAGCTACTTCTGTTTAGCTTCTTCAACGGAAGGAGCCTACAATTTTAAGCCGAATCCGAACGTAGAACGTTGCTAGGGAGGATTCTAAATTTTTTTAGAATAGAGGACTGGCCGATTTCATTCTCGGACCACTGGAACGTTGTTTTAAGGCGGACAGCAGCACAAGCAGCCGCTTGCTTACTTACTAAACATGTCAAGGGGTGTCAGGTAAAACAGAATGTCTATTGCAGCAGAGGGGGTAGTGCGCAGTGCACCACTCATACAGAGACACGCTGATCTTTGGACTTTGCTGTCTAAGGCAGTCCAACAAACAACCACCCCGTACATAAGTATCGGTCTTATTACTGAGATGTATAGCCAGTTAGTAATGCGGGGTTGAAGGTCTCATTTATTTCCGATGGCTTTTTTGCAAGAGAAAAGTGCAAAGCTAAGCTTTTTATCCATAATAAGATCCAAGTATTTAGCTTCATCAGAGAAGAGAAGACTAAGCTTGTGCCCCTGATTGAGGGAGGATCAATGTGTACATTTTTATATTTCCTAGTGAATAGAACAAGTTCGGTTTTGTGGGGGTTAACACCTAACCCACAACGATCTGCCCATGTCGTTAGCTTGTTAAGAGCCTTTTGGAGAAGTTCTTTCAGGGTGTTAAGGTGCTTCCTAGATTGCATAGGCAATCACCAAACTGCTAAGAGGCAGGGATTTTTTTTTATCTCCCGCACGTAGAACAAATTATGGTGTGTCTGAACCGACAACTCGATGCATCTTTATTTATTTAATTCGGTCGATAATTACCTGGAATTAACTTTGAATTCGGATTGCTTTAAGTGCAACGCTCTTGTAGTTTTAACTTCACACTTTTTTTTGTAATTTATACCAATTTATTAATTTATTAACTTAAATCATTATTGTGTATTAAATTTATTTTTTATTTTAACTGTTTAAGTAAATAATCATAAAATATATTATGGAAGTGTGTTTTCGAAAAGCAAATGATAAAATAGTACACATATTTTGGGACCCACTGTAAAAGTTGACCCAACATGAATATTCCAATCGGTATGTAGGTTCGAAGTGTGATGACTATGTTGCAGTAGGATACGATTATGCGAATTCGATGTCAATGGATACATGAAGTGTATTGTTTACTTGTTAATAAAAAAGCGAAGGATTATTCTTAACTTAAAGTATCTTGTTGTTCGCTCAATATTATTTTAGGAAATCAACGCATTTCTTGTAATACAATTGTTATGCACTTAAGAGATCCTTCCATCCGGACATGGAACTCAGGCGTAAGGCAATTAAAATGTTTAAACCTAAACCAGCTTTAATGGTCGTTATAGTTGGGAAAACAAGGATTTCGTCTGGCGAAAAATTGTCAGAAATGCGTGAAATATTTGTATCCATCATTTTTGATTGCTTTTTGATTTAAATAATTTCAAATTTGACTTTCCATTCTGATCATCATCGCATCTGCATGTAACGAAAACAAGTATAAATAGGTCCAATTATTTTAATTTGCAAAGTGTTTTCTTGACCAATCAGTCTTCTGAGGAAATTGTTAATTCCAACTTATCTTTCTCAGCGTAATACAATATCAAATCCGAATTATGTAAGTCGGTTTACGGAGTGGGTGCCTGAAGAGCATTTTTTACTTGTGTTTTGTTATTATTATTTTTAATTCATTGAATTAATTGCTAGAACGTGTAGTGAATTCTTGTTTGCTTGAACACCTACAAAACCAGGACCTCTCAAGTTACTGGATCAAAACAGAAAACTTCAGTTAAAGGCTTTTTTTATTAACAAATAATAAGGGGCAAATTTGTTTTTAAGACAGTTCCATGAGTTCCATCGGCCGACTAACCTTCTCTCCCTTCGGTGGCAGTACTCAAATATCCTCTTTTAAAAAAGGACGCTAGGTCATGGAGCTAGAATTGCACCTTAGTGGCATCAGGAAATAAAAGACGCATGGCTGACCTATCTACTGGATGGAGATGCCCTGACTGAAGGAGCTGAAGGTCCGCACATGATCCAACCGAGAAGGGTTTTCAGGACTTCAATGATCCAATGCAATAGTACGAGTATGTCAGGTGAGAGGTGACAAGTGACAGGTGTCAGGTGACAGGTGACAGGTGACAGATGACAGGTGACAGTTGACAGGTGACAGTTGACTGGTGACAGGTGACAGTTGACGGTTGATAGTTGCAAGGTGACAGGTGACAGGTGGCAGGGGACAGGGATAGGTGACAGGTGACAGGTGGTAGGTGACAGTTGACGGTTGACAGTTGACAGTTGACAGTTGACAAGTGACAGTTGACAGTTAACAGGTGACATGTGACAGTTGACTAGTTCTGGCATCGACCATATCTGTGAGCGGCAAACCCCTGGAGAAGGGGATATAACGTTTCCAATTTGTGCACCTCAATCGACTGGCTCAGTTGTTCAAGATCCCCAGACGGGATTAACACTTCTAAAAAAGTGTCGCTTCCGACTGTTGACATCAGAAACCAGATACATTTGTGGGTCTTCGGTCCTCCGGATAGCGTCGAACAGACCATTCATACCTCCTTCTAGAGCAACATCTCCAATCATGTTGTATAGGACTCAAGCAGGTGAAACAGATTTGATGCGAACGAAGCTTCCTCAAACTGCCCTCACCCCCCAAATGTTTTTTTTATATTTTCACCTTTTGCCATGGAATAGATATCCATTCTAAATACGTTATTGTCTCATCGTTTGTCTCTATGCAGCCATATGAAATAAAGTTTGTTATTGTTCAGTGAAAATTAAAAAAGTTAGTAATAAAATTCCGAGAGCTATGTTCAATTCAGAAGCAAAACTCTCGTCAATAATTGTGTTCCATAAAATGCAATTATGTTGACCACGAAGTTTTGAATTTTTTTTTTCAGCACATCTAAAACATCACAGAAAGAGAAAAGCCATTAGAATGACTCAAACTAAAAATATACAACTAAACAGAAAAGTGAGGATGAGTAAAACGAGACATTCACATTGACTTGGCTATCACTGGCAAACGTGCTTAAAAGTTATGTTCTTGTGCACGATAGAGGCTTCAATTTAACAAGTGAACTCCTTCTTCTAAAAGACGGTAAAGGAACAGACTATCTTTGAAGCGCTTTTCTAGTAAATGTTTTTAAATTTTTCCAGTACGTAGTAGATCCTTGTTGAACAGGGGAGACCATGTTTATAGTGGCAGTCGACACAAGCCGACACACGTAGAACAATAAGGAGGTACATTGTGATAGAGGAGAACACACTTCGCAGCAATATTCAAGCATTGGACAAACTAACGCGGCGTGATGTGGGTTTAATGTATAACAGCTGATACAGATGTGCAGCAAGAACCTTGGAGCAAGATCAAGATTTTGCTTAGGTTAGGTTAAGTTTATGTGGCTGTCGGCAGAAACCGACACGCTTAGACCAATTTAGGTCCATTGTGATACCACGTATGTATTATCTACCTCAACTCTGTAGATGGGACTGGCCAACGACACGCGGTTGTTCTCAAACGGTCCCCCATCTACGTACTAACCGCGCCCAACGTCGTTTAATAGCGGTGATCTGACGAGAACCGATTAACTCGACTTGGTATGGTCGTTGGTTATGATTTTGCTTATTGCATGTGAATTGAATTGATAAAATCAAAATGCAAATTGAATGATAAATGTGTATCAAAAAGTCCTTATGGCTGACTAACCGATTAAGGACTGGAAAACGTAACCACCGTGCATTTATTACCCCATTGCTGCCCAGGACATTTTTTTTTTTACGACGAAGATGGAAGAGAGCAAAATAATTCTTCCGATATTACATTTTTTGAATATAAATCTTGCACATTTGCCACACTGTCCACATCGGCGTTGTGTCTTGCCTTCGTCCACCAAATGGTTCATTCAATCGTATCTAATCTCTTCTCATATCTAGATTGTTATAAAAAATAGACTTGTTACTTTCAATCAAAAATGTGGCTTTCGTAATTTTGCTTGAAATGAAGTTTTTGGACGAACCCTTCTAGGAATATCAAAACGGGTTACAGTGAGCACGGAAACAATACGCTGGGGGAACTCAAGCTATGGCATATCTTTTTCTAAAATCGGTAAAGAAGCCAAGAGCGAACTAAGCCCAAATCCAATGGGAGGACCATACCGTTTCTTGCTTCTAATCCCGTATCCTATGATTGCCTCTCCATCTGTCGAACAAATCTACACCTCCCATATAGCGGTTATATTCCTGTGCCATCCTTGGTTGAGGTACGTTTTTGAATTTCCTCTCAGCTCTATCCCATGGACGACGTGACGTTGCTTCACACCCAATGTTTGTGGCTATAGTTACTTGTCTGTTGTCATGCCATCGGATAAGGGATACATGATTTTCTTTATATTGTAACGCATGATGTGAAGCTCTTGGTTTTTTTTTCAAACAAGTTAGTGGAGCATTTTCCACTCTATCACTCCTAATTGTGGCGAGGCAGCTTATGTTTTCAATTTTGAGCGATTCAAGCAGCGGCAAGGAACTAAATTAGCTATTAATATAGACAGTACTATGTGCAGGCAGAAAGTTTACCTCTGTTATAGTTGATTCAAGCGACTTGCTTCTTGTTTTAATCTCCGCAGCTCCAGTATATTTCTGAAATTTGAGAAGACATCCGGGTGAATTGTTGGGACACCAGAAATTAAAACCATTACGTAAGGGCTTCCTTCTGATGAACTGCTTTGCAGAATGGTGCCCGTAATAAGGCTCAATTGCTTCATGAAGTGAACATTTATTGATCTAGCTAGCTCCTGAAATCTTTTATCCAAATGGTCAATAAAAGGGCGAATTTTATACAACCTATCTTGAGTGTCAAGCTCATTGTCATTATTTAAGTGAAAATATCGGTGTACAACAGCATCGAATCTATTCCTAGATATTGCAGAAGAAACAATTGAATTGTGGGTATCTTCAGTAGTCTCGCAATACATACGCCTATGAGTATTTGCGCTGTAGCCAGACAATAGGTTAGGCTAGGTAGGCGGGTTGGCTTGGTGCCACACTCAGATCAATACTGACCCATTGTGATGCCCATCGGGGGAGGAGGGTTGTCAGATACTCATTTTTTAACTCTGTCTACAAAACTGAGATTAATTACTCACTGTATTGTTCGATACAAACCATCCTGTGGATTGGGTGAAGTTCATTATCCTGTCTGTCGGTGTGTTGGAGAGCTCGTCTAGGTCATGGAAGAAATGTCTCCCCAGGAATCAGTACCCGATGTCTTGGAGACCCGAGCAGTGATATAGGAAGTGGGTTGAATCCTCCAGAGCTTCCTCGTCGCCACAGCCCGGAAAGCAAGGAATGCTCATTAGTTCACCCTCAAGCCTGTATTCGGACGTTCAGTGAAGTTCAAAGAATACTCCTCCACGCCCTATTTTTCCTTCACATTGTTACCTTTTTTATCTCGGTGTGCGAGACTTTCTACACCGGAGCACTCAGACTCAATACTGGTCCATTGCACTACCAGGCAGACACACCACATTTTACTGTGGGAATTTTCTTGTTTTTCTAAGAAAAACGAGAAGGCGCTTCAATAATAAGGAGATCAGGTTCACAGCACTCACCATATCCGCACCAAATACCTGCCACCTGATACGAGCAAAAGCAGAGCAATCACAGAGGAAATGTTCCGCAGTATCGTCGCTTTCACCACAGGCTTCGCAGTTGGTGGTATCGCTTAGGCCTAGCACGTTAAGGTGTTTGGCAAAAGCGTAGTGTCCCGTAAGAACGCCAGTAGTCTGTCTGCAGTCTTTTCTGTTGAGAGACAACAAGAATGCCGCGGATTTCCTACAGACGTCGCACACTGGGCCGAAACACCTCTGAAGCTGGCATTTAATCGAATTTTGAAATTGCGCTTTGTCTTAAACTACCGTTTTGTTTTTGTTTTAAATAGGATAGACTCTATCCGATAGAGAATAAAAAATGAGAACAAGAAAGCATATTGGGAGCATGTGGTCTTCAGCAAATCGTCACGAATGCAGCATTTGTTAGTATTTCCCATGGAGCGCCATTACGTCAATAGACATCCCAATTAGTGCAGCAAAAAGAAACATTGACCAAAAACTGAGGGAACAAAATAACACAACCTGGTCCCAAAGGCACGACTGTGTTATATCTCGCAGTCTATGGCCAAGAATCGACGAGAAAAGAACAATATACATTCTGGGAATGAATAAACAAGAAATACGTATCCTAACCGGTGTACTGACAGGCCACTGCACCATAGGTCTAATGGCAAACAGGCTGGGCATTAGCTCACCAGACTACTGCAGGAGCTATCATGATATAGACGAAACCGAGACCATCAAACACCTGCTCTGCGAGTGTCCAAACCTCCAGATATCGCGACTTCGCTATCTGGGCAACAGATTTTTCGAAGACCTAGAGGACACAATCAGGTTTGTCAAGAAGACACTTTGGTTCCAATAGGCCAACCAACAAGAATAATTTAAACGGAGTATGGTAAGTGTTTTTATTGTAAGGGAAGATTTTTACCACAATAAACAACAAGGGATCACAATGGACCAATGGGCGCCCGTGCAAGCACAGCAATTGCTGTGCACCTCCCTTCTAACCTAACCTAACCTAGTACTTTCCATCGAAGTCGGACGTGTTTTTTTGTTTTGAGTGACTGCAGTTAACTGTGTGCTATTTCTTACAGTTTGTTGGCATTGAAAAAGTATAAATTGCAATGGAATCAGCAAGCTCAGGTGCTTTTATTGTCTTATTTTGATATAAAAAAAAAAAACTATTTTTGTTTTTAATCTGTCTCTAAAGATAAAAAATGTACCATAATAACATAACATGTCGTTGATAGGTATAAATTATAAAGAAAGTGAATAAAATCAAAAATGTTGTTTTTCAAAAATCTAAACAGCAGATTTGGGGGTTCCAAGGATCTCCCTGTAACATAACCTTGAACACAGAAATCCTATGCGGTTTCTAATAACATTTTGGGAAAATATCCTTTTTCCAGGATTAAAGGACTATTTTTGTTGTTGCGAGGACCTCTCAGCAAATGACGTTCATCACAATTATACCCTGCGGTTTCTAGTTAAATTTTGGAAAAAAAATCCTTTTTCCAGGATTAAAGGACTATTTTTGTTGTTGCGAGGACCTCTCAGCAAAATAACGTTCAACACAATTATACCCTGCGGTTTCTAGTTAAATTTTGGAAAAAAAATCCCTTTTCCAGGATTAAAGGACTTTTTTTGTTGTTGCGAGGAGCTCTCAGCAAAATGACGTTCATCACAATTATACCCTGCGGTTTCTAGTTAAATTTTGGAAAAAAATCCTTTTTCCAGGATTAAAGGACTATTTTTGTTGTTGCGAGGACCTCTCAGCAAAATAACGTTCAACACAATTATACCCTGCGGTTTCTAGTTAAATTTTGGAAAAAAAATCCCTTTTCCAGGATTAAAGGACTTTTTTTGTTGTTGCGAGGAGCTCTCAGCAAAATGACGTTCATCACAATTATACCCTGCGGTTTCTAGTTAAATTTTGGAAAAAAAATCCTTTTTCCAGGATTAAAGGACTATTTTTGTTGTTGCGAGGACCTCTCAGCAAAATAACGTTCAACACAATTATACCCTGCGGTTTCTAGTTAAATTTTGGAAAAAAATCCTTTTTCCAGGATTAATGGACTATTTTTGTTGTTGCGAGGACCTCTCAGCAAAATAACGTTCAACCCAATTATACCCTGCGGTTTCTAGTTAAATTTTGGAAAAAAATCCCTTTTCCAGGATTAAAGGACTTTTTTTGTTGTTGCGAGGACCTCTCAGCAAAATGACGTTCATCACAATTATACCCTGCGGTTTCTAGTTAAATTTTGGAAAAAAATCCCTTTTCCAGGATTAAAGGACTATTTTTGTTGTTGCGAGGACCTCTCAGCAAAATGACGTTCATCACAATTATACCCTGCGGTTTCTAGTTAAATTTTGGAAAAAAAATCCCTTTTCCAGGATTAAAGGACTATTTTTGTTGTTGCGAGGACCTCTTAGCAAAATGACGTTCATCACAATTATACCCTGCGGTTTCTAGTTAAATTTTGGAAAAAAATCCTTTTTCCAGGATTAAAGGACTATTTTTGTTGTTGCGAGGACCTCTCAGCAAAATAACGTTCAACACAATTATACCCTGCGGTTTCTAGTTAAATTTTGGAAAAATATCCTTTTTCCAGGATTAAAGGACAATTTTTGTTGTTGCGAGGACCTCTCAGCAAAATGACGTTCATCACAATTATACCCTGAGGTTTCTAGTTAAATTTTGGAAAAAAATCCCTTTTCCAGGATTAAAGGACTATTTTTGTTGTTGCGAGGACCTCTCAGCAAAATGACGTTCATCACAATTATACCCTGCGGTTTCTAGTTAAATTTTGGAAAAAAATCCCTTTTGCAGGATTAAAGGACTATTTTTGTTGTTGCGAGGACCTCTCAGCAAAATGACGTTCATCACAATTATACCCTGCGGTTTCTAGTTAAATTTTGGAAAAAAATCCTTTTTCCAGGATTAAAGGACTATTTTTGTTGTTGCGAGGACCTCTCAGCAAAATAACGTTCAACACAATTATACCCTGCGGTTTCTAGTTAAATTTTGGAAAAAATCTCTTTTCCAGGATTAAAGGACTATTTTTGTTGTTGCGAGGACCTCTCAGCAAAATAACGTTCAACACAATTATACCCTGCGGTTTCTAGTTAAATTTTGGAAAAAAATCCCTTTTCCAGGATTAAAGGACTATTTTTGTTGTTGCGAGGACCTCTCAGCAAAATGACGTTCATCACAATTATACCCTGCGGTTTCTAGTTAAATTTTGGAAAAAAAATCCCTTTTCCAGGATTAAAGGACTATTTTTGTTGTTGCGAGGACCTCTTAGCAAAATGACGTTCATCACAATTATACCCTGCGGTTTCTAGTTAAATTTTGGAAAAAAATCCTTTTTCCAGGATTAAAGGACTATTTTTGTTGTTGCGAGGACCTCTCAGCAAAATAACGTTCAACACAATTATACCCTGCGGTTTCTAGTTAAATTTTGGAAAAATATCCTTTTTCCAGGATTAAAGGACAATTTTTGTTGTTGCGAGGACCTCTCAGCAAAATGACGTTCATCACAATTATACCCTGCGGTTTCTAGTTAAATTTTGGAAAAAAATCCCTTTTCCAGGATTAAAGGACTATTTTTGTTGTTGCGAGGACCTCTCAGCAAAATGACGTTCATCACAATTATACCCTGCGGTTTCTAGTTAAATTTTGGAAAAAAATCCTTTTTCCAGGATTAAAGGACTATTTTTGTTGTTGCGAGGACCTCTCAGCAAAATGACGTTCATCACAATTATACCCTGCGGTTTCTAGTTAAATTTTGGAAAAAAATCCTTTTTCCAGGATTAAAGGACTATTTTTGTTGTTGCGAGGACCTCTCAGCAAAATAACGTTCAACACAATTATACCCTGCGGTTTCTAGTTAAATTTTGGAAAAAATCTCTTTTCCAGGATTAAAGGACTATTTTTGTTGTTGCGAGGACCTCTCAGCAAAATGACGTTCATCACAATTATACCCTGCGGTTTCTAGTTAAATTTTGGAAAAAAATCCCTTTTCCAGGATTAAAGGACTATTTTTGTTGTTGCGAGGACCTCTCAGCAAAATGACGTTCATCACAATTATACCCTGCGGTTTCTAGTTAAATTTTGGAAAAAATCCCTTTTCCAGGATTAAAGGACTATTTTTGTTGTTGCGAGGACCTCTCAGCAAAATGACGTTCATCACAATTATACCCTGCGGTTGCTAGTTAAATTTTGGAAAAAAATCCTTTTTCCAGGATTAAAGGACTATTTTTGTTGTTGCGAGGACCTCTCAGCAAAATAACGTTCAACACAATTATACCCTGCGGTTTCTAGTTAAATTTTGGAAAAAAATCCTTTTTCCAGGATTAATGGACTATTTTTGTTGTTGCGAGGACCTCTCAGCAAAATAACGTTCAACCCAATTATACCCTGCGGTTTCTAGTTAAATTTTGGAAAAAAATCCCTTTTCCAGGATTAAAGGACTTTTTTTGTTGTTGCGAGGACCTCTCAGCAAAATGACGTTCATCACAATTATACCCTGCGGTTTCTAGTTAAATTTTGGAAAAAAATCCCTTTTCCAGGATTAAAGGACTATTTTTGTTGTTGCGAGGACCTCTCAGCAAAATGACGTTCATCACAATTATACCCTGCGGTTTCTAGTTAAATTTTGGAAAAAAAATCCCTTTTCCAGGATTAAAGGACTATTTTTGTTGTTGCGAGGACCTCTTAGCAAAATGACGTTCATCACAATTATACCCTGCGGTTTCTAGTTAAATTTTGGAAAAAAATCCTTTTTCCAGGATTAAAGGACTATTTTTGTTGTTGCGAGGACCTCTCAGCAAAATAACGTTCAACACAATTATACCCTGCGGTTTCTAGTTAAATTTTGGAAAAATATCCCTTTTCCAGGATTAAAGGACTTTTTTTGTTGTTGCGAGGACCTCTCAGCAAAATGACGTTCATCACAATTATACCCTGCGGTTTCTAGTTAAATTTTGGAAAAAAATCCCTTTTCCAGGATTAAAGGACTATTTTTGTTGTTGCGAGGACCTCTCAGCAAAATGACGTTCATCACAATTATACCCTGCGGTTTCTAGTTAAATTTTGGAAAAAAAATCCCTTTTCCAGGATTAAAGGACTATTTTTGTTGTTGCGAGGACCTCTTAGCAAAATGACGTTCATCACAATTATACCCTGCGGTTTCTAGTTAAATTTTGGAAAAAAATCCTTTTTCCAGGATTAAAGGACTATTTTTGTTGTTGCGAGGACCTCTCAGCAAAATAACGTTCAACACAATTATACCCTGCGGTTTCTAGTTAAATTTTGGAAAAATATCCTTTTTCCAGGATTAAAGGACAATTTTTGTTGTTGCGAGGACCTCTCAGCAAAATGACGTTCATCACAATTATACCCTGAGGTTTCTAGTTAAATTTTGGAAAAAAATCCCTTTTCCAGGATTAAAGGACTATTTTTGTTGTTGCGAGGACCTCTCAGCAAAATGACGTTCATCACAATTATACCCTGCGGTTTCTAGTTAAATTTTGGAAAAAAATCCCTTTTGCAGGATTAAAGGACTATTTTTGTTGTTGCGAGGACCTCTCAGCAAAATGACGTTCATCACAATTATACCCTGCGGTTTCTAGTTAAATTTTGGAAAAAAATCCTTTTTCCAGGATTAAAGGACTATTTTTGTTGTTGCGAGGACCTCTCAGCAAAATAACGTTCAACACAATTATACCCTGCGGTTTCTAGTTAAATTTTGGAAAAAATCTCTTTTCCAGGATTAAAGGACTATTTTTGTTGTTGCGAGGACCTCTCAGCAAAATAACGTTCAACACAATTATACCCTGCGGTTTCTAGTTAAATTTTGGAAAAAAATCCCTTTTCCAGGATTAAAGGACTATTTTTGTTGTTGCGAGGACCTCTCAGCAAAATGACGTTCATCACAATTATACCCTGCGGTTTCTAGTTAAATTTTGGAAAAAATCTCTTTTCCAGGATTAAAGGACTATTTTTGTTGTTGCGAGGACCTCTCAGCAAAATAACGTTCAACACAATTATACCCTGCGGTTTCTAGTTAAATTTTGGAAAAAATCTCTTTTCCAGGATTAAAGGACTATTTTTGTTGTTGCGAGGACCTCTCAGCAAAATGACGTTCATCACAATTATACCCTGCGGTTTCTAGTTAAATTTTGGAAAAAATCTCTTTTCCAGGATTAAAGGACTATTTTTGTTGTTGCGAGGACCTCTCAGCAAAATAACGTTCAACACAATTATACCCTGCGGTTTCTAGTTAAATTTTGGAAAAAATCTCTTTTCCAGGATTAAAGGACTATTTTTGTTGTTGCGAGGACCTCTCAGCAAAATGACGTTCATCACAATTATACCCTGCGGTTTCTAGTTAAATTTTGGAAAAAAATCCTTTTTCCAGGATTAAAGGACTATTTTTGTTGTTGCGAGGACCTCTCAGCAAAATAACGTTCAACACAATTATACCCTGCGGTTTCTAGTTAAATTTTGGAAAAATATCCTTTTTCCAGGATTAAAGGACAATTTTTGTTGTTGCGAGGACCTCTCAGCAAAATGACGTTCATCACAATTATACCCTGCGGTTTCTAGTTAAATTTTGGAAAAAAATCCCTTTTCCAGGATTAAAGGACTATTTTTGTTGTTGCGAGGACCTCTCAGCAAAATGACGTTCATCACAATTATACCCTGCGGTTTCTAGTTAAATTTTGGAAAAAAATCCTTTTTCCAGGATTAAAGGACTATTTTTGTTGTTGCGAGGACCTCTCAGCAAAATGACGTTCATCACAATTATACCCTGCGGTTTCTAGTTAAATTTTGGAAAAAAATCCTTTTTCCAGGATTAAAGGACTATTTTTGTTGTTGCGAGGACCTCTCAGCAAAATAACGTTCAACACAATTATACCCTGCGGTTTCTAGTTAAATTTTGGAAAAAATCTCTTTTCCAGGATTAAAGGACTATTTTTGTTGTTGCGAGGACCTCTCAGCAAAATAACGTTCAACACAATTATACCCTGCGGTTTCTAGTTAAATTTTGGAAAAAATCTCTTTTCCAGGATTAAAGGACTATTTTTGTTGTTGCGAGGACCTCTCAGCAAAATAACGTTCAACACAATTATACCCTGCGGTTTCTAGTTAAATTTTGGAAAAAAATCCCTTTTCCAGGATTAAAGGACTATTTTTGTTGTTGCGAGGACCTCTCAGCAAAATGACGTTCATCACAATTATACCCTGCGGTTGCTAGTTAAATTTTGGAAAAAAATCCTTTTTCCAGGATTAAAGGACTATTTTTGTTGTTGCGAGGACCTCTCAGCAAAATAACGTTCAACACAATTATACCCTGCGGTTTCTAGTTAAATTTTGGAAAAAATCTCTTTTCCAGGATTAAAGTACTATTTTTGTTGTTGCGAGGACCTCTCAGCAAAATAACGTTCAACACAATTATACCCTGCGGTTGCTAGTTAAATTTTGGAAAAAAATCCTTTTTCCAGGATTAAAGGACTATTTTTGTTGTTGCGAGGACCTCTCAGCAAAATAACGTTCAACACAATTATACCCTGCGGTTTCTAGTTAAATTTTGGAAAAAATCTCTTTTCCAGGATTAAAGTACTATTTTTGTTGTTGCGAGGACCTCTCAGCAAAATAACGTTCAACACAATTATACCCTGCGGTTTCTAGTTAAATTTTGGAAAAAATCTCTTTTCCAGGATTAAAGGACTATTTTTGTTGTTGCGAGGACCTCTCAGCAAAATAACGTTCAACACAATTATACCCTGCGGTTTCTAGTTAAATTTTGGAAAAAAATCCCTTTTCCAGGATTAAAGGACTATTTTTGTTGTTGCGAGGACCTCTCAGCAAAATGACGTTCATCACAATTATACCCTGCGGTTGCTAGTTAAATTTTGGAAAAAAATCCTTTTTCCAGGATTAAAGGACTATTTTTGTTGTTGCGAGGACCTCTCAGCAAAATAACGTTCAACACAATTATACCCTGCGGTTTCTAGTTAAATTTTGGAAAAAATCTCTTTTCCAGGATTAAAGTACTATTTTTGTTGTTGCGAGGACCTCTCAGCAAAATAACGTTCAACACAATTATACCCTGCGGTTTCTAGTTAAATTTTGGAAAAATATCCTTTTTCCAGGATTAAAGGACAATTTTTGTTGTTGCGAGGACCTCTCAGCAAAATGACGTTCATCACAATGCAAAAGTAATGCATTCATTCACAACTCTGCCAATGATATATGAAATTTTCCACACTCGCCCGAAGCCTAATACAAACGCAAACGCCGCTACTATTTTAATTAAATTTCGATCTGCATACGACAGGAACTTTGTCCTGACATCAATTGCAAAATACCGCAAAATCAGCAAAAAACAATTAAATTTATGTGACGTAGCCCTACAATCAGATTCGACAATTTACCTGCGCGAATGTCTTTCGAAATGCAACAACAATCTGCTACATACGGCGCTGCAATTAAAAAAACAAAAATTGTTATTTTCCGTGTTTACGATTCGCGGCCGTGTGCTTGTCAAACGTCACCCTGACAAAGAAGCTTTTTACATTGATGACATCAATAAACTGAACGATATTGCCAGCCCCCAAGGACAATAATTACTCGCACCTCTTCTTTTTTGCTCAGCATTATCAAACTGTATTTTGCTTTTTTTTTCTTTCTTTTTTGCATTTGCTTTAAATTTTGTAATTCATTCTTCTTTTTATACATTTTTAAATCTCTTGCGTTTCTTTTCTATTTAACGTTTAATTAAATATTATTGTAAATATTCGTACATCTCCATTTGTTTTTTTCTTCTTCTTTTTACTCGCTTTATATTATCTATAATTATATTTGTCGGAATGAACGGTAAGGTGAGGTGTTTTGAAACATCTTCTGTCGCTGGCTTTTCAGTGCATGCCTTTTGCGTTGTTTTTGCTTTTCTATGATAGAGATGCAAACCAATGAATTAGGCGGGACTTCCATGGGCGGTGGAAATAATAGAATTCTTCATTCTATGATACGTGTGTTGAGTGACCAAAGGACAGGCTTACAAGTGTGTCACATTAATGTGCAAAGTCTCTTACCTAAAATTGACGAGTTTAGGGATCTGTTCGAAGGGTCTAGGGTTGATGTTGTCTGCGTAACGGAAACTTGGTTTTCTGAAGGAATAAAAGATGAGGTTTACAAATTAAACGGTTTTCGAGTTTTTCGCGGCGATAGAATTGGAAGAGTGGGTGGTGGCGCTGCTGTCTATGTGAAAAGAGCTTTGAGATGCTTCCTAAACTGTAAGTCTACTGCTGGTAGTGAATTGGATTTTGTGTTTGTTGAACTTAAGTCTGCAACAGGAGATCTTCTCATTGGGTCGGTTTACAGACCTAACAAATACATCGATGCCACTCCTCTTTTTAGTCTTTTGGAATCAATATCACTATGTTATCCCAAAGTCATAGTTCGTGGTGACTTAAATAGTAACCTATTGGTCGAGAGTACACTTACTGAAGGCATGAGTTCGCTAAATCTGTTCCCTGTTAACACAAATAATCCCACGCACTTTTCGTCGGAATCAAGTACTCTTTTAGATGATTTTTTTTGCTAACAATTCTAATGATGTTTTATTTTATGACCAACTTTCGGCACCCGTTTTTTCCAAACATGATCTTCTATTTCTAACATTTGACTTTGTCATAAATTGCTCCGTCTCTAACCATGAATACAGAGATTTTAATAACATTGACTATACTCTGCTGGAACTAGAGGCAAGTCGTGTTGAATGGGATCGTGTATTTTTCTTATCATCCCCTTTTGATCAAGTTCAGTTCCTTAATTACAACATCTCTATGTTATTTAACAGGCATGTTCCATTAAAAGTGAAGCCAATTCAGAATGGACAGTGTAGTTGGTTTACTAGTGAAATTAGGAATCTTATGAACCTACGAAATCAGGCGTATAACGAGTGGAAGCGCTTCAGATTAGACTTTCACCTCTGCCTCTATCGTACCCGGCGCAGAGAGGTAGTTAAGAAAATAAGGGCTGCTAAGCAGAAATTTTATAAGGCCAAATTGAATCGCTCGTTGACAGTTCGACAGCTTTGGAAAAATCTTCGTGCAATTGGAATGGGCAAAAATAACCCTAGTTTGGATGATGATTTAGATCTAAACACTCTGAACAAAAACTTCGTTGCACTTCCTTACCCCGATCTTAATTTAGTTCCTTCAAGTCCAACCATCCCTAGCGCATTACTTGACACTTTCGAATTTTCTTGTGTTTCAAGACCAGATCCAAAATTTGTTAAAATAATTCTTCCTGTAATTCTACCTGCCCTTACCCATGTTTTCAATCATATTTTAACAACAGGGGTGTATCCTTTTCAATGGAAAAACGCGTAGATTATTCCGATCCCAAAAAGTCCAAATAGTAAAGAATACCGCCCTATTTCCATTCTTCCATATTTCTCGAAGGTCTTTGAGAGGATAATGCAGAAGCAAATTAACTGTCATGTTCACTCAAATAGCTTGCTTTCATCGATGCAATCTGGTTTCAGGAAAAATCACAGCTGCATAACGGCGGTCATTAACGTTGTTGAAGAGATTAGACGGTCTCTGGACGAGGACAAAGTGACCTTTTTAATACTTTTGGACTTTTCTAAAGCTTTTGATACTGTCGTTCACTATAACTTATGCAAAAAGCTCTCTACGTTGTTCGGTTTTTCGCCATCAGCGGTTTCATTAATGTCGGCATACCTAAGGCTAAGAAAACAAGCAGTTTCTGTGGGACATTACTCTTCAGACTTCCTTTTCACTAATCGTGGGGTTCCACAAGGTTCTATTCTGGGCCCTCTTCTTTTCTCCCTTTATGTTAACGAGATTCCAAAATTAGTATCGACATCGACATCAATACATATGTATGCGGACGATGTACAATTGCATCGAAGTTGTGATCTTGGTATGGTTGAAAAATGTGCTAATACGATTAATATAGACTTACGGAGGATAGCTGATTGGTCCGATAGGAATGGACTATTTCTAAACCCTAGTAAAACTAAATGTGTTGTTATTAGCAAAAAATCCCTGGACCTTTCTTATTTTCCAGAGATAACACTTAACGGCTCCAGAATAGAGTACGTTGATTCAGCCAAAAATCTGGGAGTGATATTTAATAGGACACTAACATGGGATACACATATTAATAAAGCCGTTGGCAAAGTTTACGGTGTGTTACGCCAGTTAGAGACCTCACAATATTTTACCCCTCAAAAAACGCGTGTCATGTTAGCAAAAACACTTGTCGTTCCAATCCTTAGCTATGGTTGTGAAATTTTCTGCAACTGTGATGCTGCCAGCAGGAGGAAGCTTAACGTCGCATTTAATAACATTGCGCGTTATATTTATAACCTGAATCATTTTGACAGTGTTTCAAATTATTCCAAATCACTTTATAATATGACTCTTGATAATTTATTTCGTTTTCGTTCACTTGTCTTATTATCTAATCTGGTACAGACACATCAGCCAAGTTATATTTTTACTAAATTGTGCTTTAGTTCCTCTAACAGATCCCAACAACTTGTTCACCCTCGAGTCGCATGTTTAACATCGGAACGACAGTTTTTCACTAACACCATCCGCCTATGGAACTCCTTGCCTCGGCATGTGCGAAGGTTAGGCGGCACTGGACAGTTTCGGACTAAACTCAAGTCCTTTTATATGGAGTTTCCCGACTGAATTTATTTTTATTTTTTTTTTTATTTTTTCTTTTTAGTACATAATTCTTTCTTTTGTTTACTTTAATTAATTGAATGGAGATGTATGTACTCGTATATATTGTTTTCGCCTTTTAAGTAAAATTTACCTAAGAAATGTTACATTTTTCTTTCCCTTTGCTTTTTTTTATTTTTTCTCACGGAACATGTCTTTTAGTAGCTTGTATAAGAATTAAATTGTTCGTGTTTAAGCTTTCACTATATTATAAGATAATTCTATGTCTTAATGTGTAAGCATTCTATTAAAATAAATAAATGAAATGAAATGAAATGAAATGTTGGCTACAATGTGTTGTAATTATGTAATTATGTATCATTAGTAAATAGTTGTCCTATTAAGCTTGCCACTTCAACTACCCCCTTCGGGTAGGGGCTAGAATTTACCCGAGGTAGGCATGCCTGTCGTAAGAGGCGACTAAAATCCAACCTCCGTATACCGAGCGTATAGTGTATACAAAAAATGCAATGAACAAAACGAAACGATTAATTACCCCAGGTGGCAGTCCAGCTTTACTGGAAAATCCACCCTCTTCGGAGGTCGGCTCTACGGATTCTGGGGAGAGCCGCTTATTGCAATCCATTGACATTGACAATTACCTCCATCAAGATCGAATAACCTCGGGAAAAGAAGTCCGCCGGGAGCGCCAGCGCGTGAAAAACAGGACTCAGTGAAAAATACAAGTTTTGAGGAAGAAAATAAATCACTCCGAATCAAGCTTAAGGAAATGGATCTACTCTATCAAGATCTTAAGAAAGAGATAGATCTGTTAAAAGAAGAAAATAAGGTCCTAAGGAACACTTATTTGCAGAAAGAACGCGAATGTACTCCTCCACGCCTAGCTAGTCCGGAATACCACACCGACGAAGAAGAGCTAGCACGCGAAACGAATCGGGTCCCTAAGAAAAGACCTACTAAAAAAAGGAGAGCTGGTTCTTCGCCCGAAGTCGAGTCCCCAAAAGAACAAAAGCGTAAAGTACCGCAAGAAAAACAACTCAAAGCGCAAATTCGCGCACCGCCTCCAATAAATGTCGTTGGTGCAACGAAGTATAATAAGTTGCACAGCCTCCTTAAAGGAACGTTAAAATCTAAATTTAAGGTCACATCTTTGAGGAATAATGCGTGGAAAATTAACGTTGATAACCACGAAGACTACCGGGCAATTTCCCACAAGTTAAATGCCGAGAAGTCCCAGTGGTATACTTTCGAAATAAAGTCTGAAAGGCCACATCGTGTTGTAGCAAGGGGACTCCACCCCTCATGCACCAAAGAAGAGGTTATTAACGACCTCCAAGCCAAAGGGTTTAAAATTCTTGATGCCGTTAATATCATCAAGAAGGAGAAGCAACAAACGGAAGAAGATAGGGATATCCTGGTAAGGCGTGGACTTCCGCTCTTTATGCTTACCTTCGATAGGTCTGATAACATCGAAGATATATACCGAATTAAATCTATAGTAAATATTGTGGTAAAAATCGAGCCTATGCGTAGAAATTCGAAAATAATTCCACAGTGCAAACGTTGCCAAGAATTTAATCATACGCAAATGTATTGCAAAAAAGAGCCGCGATGTGTGAAATGCGCCGGAAATCACTTTTCCCAAGACTGTAGAGGAAATAAACAATCCTCCGCTACCTGTGCTAATTGTAAGGGAAAGCACCCGGCAAATTATAGAGGTTGTGAAGTAGCTAAGGAGTTGCAAAAACGGAGAGATGCGTTCCTCAAGCCTCAAAATAGGAATACAAAACCGTTAGCCAAGCCGAAGTCTAAGACTGCCCAGGAGGTAGTAGGCAATACAAAACCTCCGGTTCAAGAGCGCAAAAATGTCAGAGAAAGAGAGACAACAGAAAAGCCCTCAACCTCTGTTGTCAAAAGAAACGCTATTGAAAAGTTACCATCAGGAAAGCCATCGAATAGTGGCCCTCGGACAGCCAGAGTGCAGACCTACGCTCAGGCCGCGGCATTCGAAGGAGCAAAAAACGTTGAAACTTCGCCGGACCCTGTTTCTCTCGTTTTCTCAGTTATTCTCGAGAAACTTGAAGAACAAAGTAAAATAAATAAAATTATTCTCGATCGGCTGGTTAAGCTCGAAAATAATTCATGGAAAACGCGCACTTCAAATACAACATGAATGAAAAACCAATGTTAAAAATATGCACTTGGAATGCAAACGGACTTTTGCAAAAACTTGACGTATTGGAAATATTCATACGTGAGAAAGATCTTGACATTTGCTTGATATCTGAAACTCACGCAAAAAAGGGATCGAATTTAAAAATAAAAGGATATAATGATTTCCACGCTTGTCACCCTTCGGGAAACGCGAGAGGTGGATCATCATTGTTTATTAAAGACTGCATTGAACAATACGAAGACCTGAAGATAGAGCTTGAAACTATGCAACTGTGCACGATTCGAGTAAAAAATAGTCAGCGTACTCTTAGAATTTCATCTATCTACTGTCCACCGCGTTCCGCGCTTGAAAAAAGTGATTACACGAACTTGCTTAAATCGCTCAAACCAAATTTCATTATTGGCGGCGATTTTAATGCGAAACACACGTTCTGGGGTTCTAGATACATCTCGCGAAAAGGTAGAATGCTCTATGGGGCAGGTATGGAGTACAGTTGCGATTTCCACTCGACGGGCAAACCGACCTACTGGCCAACTGATACTTCAAAAATACCTGATCTGATAGATTTTTTCGTCGTGAAAGGAATAACTACCAACCGCATTAAAATTGAAGAGAGCTTTGATCTGTCATCTGATCATTCACCGGTTATTTTAACATTGAGCGTAAAACTAGCCAATAACCTAGAGCCAGCGAGATTAACTGGTAGATCAACTAACTGGGAAGGCCTTAGGAACGAAATTGAAGAGAATGTTGAACTGAGCGTTCCACTTACGACACCCTATGAACTTGAGGCTGAAGTTGATCGCTTCGTTGAGATCGTTCAGCTCGCCTCCTGGAATAATACGCCTAATCCAAGAAAAACGCCGGCTAAATACGGCTTACGATATCCTCAAGAAATAAAAGAATTGGTCAACGAAAAAAGGAAGGCGCGTAAAAAATGGCAACAGAGTCGCGCTCCGCAACATAAAGCACACTTGAATTATTTGTGCAATTTGTTGAAGACAGCTATTAAGGATTTTAAAAATCGGGCGATAGGTTAGTACCTTGAAAATTTAACAGCGAAAAAAGATTCCAATTATTCACTTTGGAAAGCTATAAAAGGCACCAAAAGGCCTAAAATCCCCGCGCCGCCAATTAAAATAAATCAAAATGAATGGGCAAGGGAAGATAAGGAAAAAGCGGACGTTTTTGCCGCCCATCTAGAAGAAACCTTTAAACCGTACGATGGTCAAGCGGTCCACGACAATATTAATAGGACGGAATTACTACCTGACAATTTAACACTCACAAGTGCAACGCTAAGGGAACTAAAACTTGAAATCGAATCTCTAAAACCTAAGAAAGCTCCTGGTTATGATTTGATCACTGGAGAAGTTCTCAAAGTCCTACCAAGAAAAGCATTAATTAAGCTTCTTCAGATTATAAATGCGGCACTCAGACTAAAACACGTGCCGAGCCAATGGAAAGTTGCGGAGGTCATAATGGTTTTAAAACCAGGAAAACCGCCAAATGAAGTAAAATCATATAGACCAATTTCCCTCCTTCCAGTGATATCCAAAGTTTTCGAGAGAATACTATTAAGGCGAATACAACCGGTTATAGAAGAAAATAATCTTATCCCTGACCACCAGTTTGGGTTCAGAACCAAGCATTCGACGATTGACCAAGTGCATAGAATTACTGACGTAATCGAGAAAGCATTTGAAGAAAAAAAGATATGCTCAAGCGTATTCCTTGACGTCTCACAAGCCTTTGATAAGGTGTGGCACGACGGCTTAAAATTTAAATTACGACAAGTTCTTCCCGTATGCCTATATGATATTCTAGAATCATATCTCGGGAATAGACTCTTCCGTGTTAGAAATGGGAACGAATACTCGGAGCTTAAAGAAATTTCGGCCGGCGTACCGCAAGGTAGCGTCCTCGGGCTGCTTCTCTATCTCTTATATACACGCGATATACCAAGAGAAGATGAAACTACCCTTGCTACGTTCGCCGACGACACCGCTATCCTTGCAGTAGGTAATGCAATTGAAGAAACGACTGCAAAACTACAAATCGCACTGAATAAGGTAAATTAATGGACGAGGGACTGGCGGATCGCCCTCAACGAAACTAAATCTGTTCACGTGAATTTCACGTATAAGAAAACTAATGACTTGCCAATTTTCCTAAACATGTCCCGAATACCCTTTGCAAACGAGGCCAAATACCTGGGAATGACTCTCGACGCAAAGCTAAAATGGAGTTCGCACGTGAAAATGAAACGTAAAGAACTCGATATCAAATATAGAGAAATGTACTGGTTATTCCCAGCTCAGTACCGAGAACAAACTGCTTTTATACAAGCAAGTGCTAAAGCCGGTGTGGACCTACGGTATACAACTTTGGGGTTGTACCAAGAAAACAAATGCCAATATTTTACAAACTTTTCAAAATAAAGTGCTTAGAGAAATTGTACAAGCACCATGGTATATTAGAAACGACGATATCCACAGGGATCTCGGAATTCCAACAATCGAAGCTGAAACTAGAAGCTTCGCGAGAAAGCATAGAAACCGACTAATCGGACATACCAACAATACAGTCCGACAAATCTTGGATGAGAGCAATTTATTGCGCCGACTACAAAGAACGAAACCGTTCGACTTGGCAAGATAAGATTAACCGCGCCTAAATTGCGGAACATGCAGGATCTTTCATTGGAAAGTAACCTGTCAAAAGTTATTATTTCGTGATAGAAAAATTGCTTGATAAGTTATATCTTAGTTGCAGTATCCATCAATCTATCGAAGGGAGGTGTTTTTAGTCAGTAAAAATCTGACACTACTATCAGCACGCGCTTGCTATTCTCATAGTGTCTTTGGAAGATCTTCACCTACCCTCTTACAAAAAAAAAAAAAAAAAAAAAAACTTCAACTTTGCACAATACATGACACTGAGGATGACAGCAATTAAAATGTCTCTCTTAGTTTATTGCATGCGATATTGTGGGTCGAACGCTTTGGAAAAATCCAAAAGAGTGAGGAAAGACGTAGTTTTTGTGTACACTTTGTCTGGTTCCTTTTACCACGTCTATTAACGCTGTTATACAGCTTTGTTTGGGACGAAAACCGGATTGATTTGGACATAACATATTATTGCTATTTAGATATTGGAGCATCTGTGAGTTCATGATACTTTCAAAGACTTTAATAGAAAGGGTAAAATGGCTATAGGACGATACTCATTTCTGTTTTTAGGTATAGGAACAATTTTGGAACGTTTCCAGATGGCAGCAAAGACCCCACTCATAAAGATAGTATTAAAGAGATGCGTTATGTACCTAAGGGTGTACGGAAGAGTAGTTTTTACGAATACGGGATGAATTTCATTAAATGCTACTGAATTTGATTTAATACATAAGAAACTTTTCACGACATCTGCTTCATTAACAGTTGAAAAATTAAAACCCCTTAGGTGCCAGTTTCTTGAAAACTTGCGGAGACTGAGTTGTCAATTAACTCTGGTGATGAAAGAGACGTAAAGTTTTTTTTTCAACTTTCAGCATTTATAAATGAAATTCCGGACATTTCATTACATAGATGCCAGGACAATACAAAATGTATCAAGTATTATAGTCCTAGCATAATTTTATTAATAATAGTAAAAAGGAATGCAGCAATTAAAATTGGGGCACATCTCTTACCAAAGGAATCTAACATAGCAACCTCCAAATGATTGGGTAAGAGGGGCTTTGAAAAACGGAACAACCTTTCTATTCTTCGTCGCTTAAAAGTGAATAATAATTATGCAGGTAGAAATTAAACTATCTGCTGTGCACGTAATTTTTCAACAAAAACAAAAACAAAACATTGATATGACTAACTTTTTTTAAAACTTTATTAACAAAATGCACATTGATGTTTTAGCACTAGGAACTTTTTTTTCTAGCAGTTGTTGCAAAATGTTCTTAACCCTTGTGCGACCGGCAACAAAATTGCATTTAAGAGTGCTGTGCTACCCTACCCAGGTACTTCAATATATTTTCTATGACAATTGTTCGCTAATTTATGAGCTATGATTGAAAGAAACTATTTTGCAAAACTGAATGTTTATAAAAGTTTATTAATTTTAAATTAAATTTTATTTGGACACAAAAGAGATATACTAAGATGTATATTAACTGTTACAACATCTATGGATGGGACTTTGCAAAATTTTAGATAGGAGAGGAACAGGCGCAAACGAAAAATGGTGCTATAGAGTAGAGGCTATAGAAACTGTGAAGGAATACCAATACATAGTTGGGTTCACGGCCGTAGCCAGGGGGGGGGGGGGGGGGGGGGGGGCACAGGGGTTGAACTGCCCCCCCCCCTGAATTTTTTTAAAAATGCATCTGTAAATCATACTTTTCCGCATCAGTATGAAATTTGTACTCAAATAATTATTGATTATGTTAAAAATTTCTGATTTTAGTTTTAAGCTATGAAAGGAGTTCAACCTGTAGTACCTACCTACGCGAGTCTCATCCAGAAGCCTTATACGTGCATTGTAGCGCACACTCTCTTAAACTGGCATTAGGACATTCTTGTCAAATTCAGCCTATTCGCAACACTATTGGTACCAAAAAATCCGTTGGAATTTTTTTTTTAAATTATTGGCAAAGCGCACACATTTGTTGCAGGAAATGATTAAACAAAATTATCCTCAAAATAATAAAAAAAAAAAAAAAAAAAAGTTTTTTTCACTCATATTCAGAGAACTTTAGTGCTTTTTCGTTTCTCCAAGTTTTTAATAGTCCAAGGAACGTCATCCATACTATACCGCGCATCCGGCCAATTAGTAGGTTCCTCTTTTAGCCACGGTTGTCCGTTCCAGCAGATATCAGTTGATGATAAGAGTGACGGTGCGACATCAGCTGGATTTTGGGGAGAACGAACGTGGTTCCAGCATTTAAATGGGATTGAAGATTGAATTTCCGAAGAACGATTTGCGACAAAGACAGACCATTTCTTAGGAGGAACAGATAGCCAATGCAGTACTATTGAGGAATCTGTCCATGCGAACAAGCTAAGATCCTTTTCCTGCAACGAGAATTAAATTTTATTAACAAGTCGAGTTAACAAAAGTGCTCCACAAAGCTCAAGTTTTGGCAAAGCTAAAACTTTAATCGGAGCAACCCTGCTCTTGGCTGCTACAATATATATCGCGACGTTTCCATCGGCGCTAATACTTCAGCAGTAAACAACGGCTGCATACGCGTCCAACGATGCATCGCAAAATGCATGTAGGTAGGTAGTTCCCGGTTTTTCCTGTTCGACCACATGACCCTCGGAATAGTTATCGTTTCGACCAAGTGAAGTTGTTCACGGATGGCACTCCAGCGATTCGCGAGTTCCTCAGGAACGTCCTTGTACCAGCTTAGTTTTTCCCGCCACAAATTTATGGTGTAGCGTCAACACATAGGTACTTTGTAAATTTATATGCGAAAAAAATGTATCTATCTATCAATTGTTTTTGTAAATACCACTTTTAATGAATTGATAAATCCACTACTACTACTACTACTACTACTACTACTGATCCAGTCGTGCGATTTAAGGCGTGCCAGACTTTGCTTCTCAAATTTCAACAGTCAAATTCCGATGCATCGAATAATTTTTATTCTGCAGGATATAACATTCGGGTTTTGTTCGCATTCCCTACCGATTGGATTTGCTTTTATTTTCCAATTTTGTTTGATAAGATAATCTTTATTTTTTGTTGTCGTTTTTGCTTGCAAAATCTGTGTCTACCATCAGTTAATCCTTTGAGATACGTCCATGTTCTCAACGGACAACAAACTGTGTAGACTTTTGCAAACAATTTTCCTGACTCTCCTCTTTTGAAGGTTTCGCTTTATCGACGAAGGCTTTTTTGTTAGATTTTGGTATTTCAATGCAGGGCGTTAGCTCTCGCCCTTTTCAACTCCTTCACGTTGTTTTTTTTTTTTTTGTTGTAATCCGTTGGTAAAGGCAATAAAAATAAAAATGTATCTGTATTCTATATCTGCAGACCATGAGGAGAGGGAACTATCAAAATCAGTAATGCCCTTTTCAACGATATTGTCTACCTGCTGTGTTCCTTTTACCTGCGGCCTTATGAGGACTTTTTTTTACAATTAAATTAACGTAAGCAACATGCGGCTACATAAGCACCTGTACTTGAAATGCGTGTCTTGTTCCATTGAATGGGCATAATACAAATTATGTAATATATTTTCGGATAGAAGTTGTTCTACGGAATGACGATGGTATTTTGCTGTTTCGGTGATGCACCGCCGCCGCCGCTCACCTCCTGCAGACCACATTCATATGGTACTTCAGTTTTTATAAGTGTTTGCATTCTACAATTATATTCATTCGAGGATGCGGCTTCCGGTTTGTTGTTGGATTACATGATATGAATTGTAAAGGACAGAGTATATCCATTAATGAGTAGGGACACTCTCCACGTGTTTCTTATCAGTTTACAATTTGCAGTACACATACACGAGAAATAGACAGCACTAAAAGTGCTCTAGTAAAAGAGGGATGGAAGAGTAGTTGAACTATTTCAAAATGTGGTACAGGGTGTGACGTAAAAAAAAAAAGCAAAATCAATTTGTAATATTTCTTATTGAACATTTTATATATATTCACATGTGTGCTACACTTAAATATTTTTGTTTGTTTTTTTTTTTTTTTTTTTTTTTTTTTTTTTTTTTTTACGCTGGGAGGTGGTAATCTTCCAAAGACGAAACCGAGCCCGTACTCAGTAACAGTGTGGTGATTTCTACCCACTAACCCCTTCTCCCGTCTTCCCGTTTTCCCTGCGATACAACCTTCTTGGTATTTCATTGCCGCAGGGCGGGGATTAGCCAGCTTTCCAATTATTGCACCTAGTAGTTAAACCAATCAGCAATTTGTCTTTCTAATTTTACAATTCATATTCTAAGTATTTGTCCATAGAGGATTTAATACTGTTTTTGTTTTATTTTTCGAGCTATGTAGCTAGTTCAAAAGGTTTAATTCTTCTTAACCTCCTAGTCATATTGCTAGTATTTAATAGTTCCTTCATTTCTGAGCTGACGTGATTGAGAAGCCTAAGTTTATGTCTATTAGCTACTTTTTTGACTTCATCTTCAATCATTTCTATTTCTAGATCTCTATGCAGATCAGCGTTTCTTATGTACCATGGTGCATTTACTATATTCCGTAGAACTTTGTTTTGAAATGTTTGAATTTTCTGTAGATTTGTTTTGCATGTGCTGTGCATGCCCATAGCTGGAGCCCGTAGGTCCATACTGGCTTTAGAATTTGCTTATAAAGCAGTAATTTATTGTAATTTGACAAAAAAGAGTATTTCCCTATAAGCCAATACATTTTACTATAGCGCATATTTAGTTCTTCTCTTTTTTTCTTTACATGTGCTTTCCAGCGCAGTTTTGCGTCTAGTGTCATGCCTAGATATTTGGCTGTGTTTGCGTAATCTACTTCTTTATCATTTATGAACACTGGTATGTGCTGAACATTTTTATTTGTAAAATTTATATGGACCGATTTTAGGTCATTTAGTTTAATTTGCCAATTTTTTGTCCATTTTGTTATATTGTTGACTGCCTTCTGTAGTTTTTTTGTCGCTACTTCAACTGTTTCTGCCACAGCAAGTACAGCAGTATCATCTGCAAATGTTGCCACAGTTGTTTCATCACTGTTCGGCAAGTCGCTAGTAAATAAGAGATATAATACAGGACCTAACACACTTCCTTGTGGTACACCAGCTTTTATTTCTCTTAATGTGGAGTAGTCATTTCCTTGCTTAATTCTAAAGAATCTCTCTAATATATAGGACTCTAAAATTTCTGAAAATTGTTTTGGCAGATGCTTTTGCAATTTGTAGATCAGTCCTTTGTGCCATACTTTGTCGAAAGCTTGTGCTACATCGAGAAATATAGTAGAGCATATCTTTTTTTCTTCAAATGCTTTTTCGATTTTATCTGTTATTCTATGCACCTGATCGATCGTGGAGTGTTCATTTGTAAAACCAAATTGATGGTTTGGGATTAGCGATTTTTCTTCGATTATTTTGTTCAGACGTTTAATCAACATCTTTTCAAATAACTTGGACAACATAGGTAGTATAGATATGGGGCGATAGGAGGTGACTTCACTAGGCGGTTTGCCTGGTTTTGGTATCATAATCACCTCCGCGACTTTCCACATGCTAGGTACAATGTACATACCTTATCCTGAATACAGCATTTATGATCTGTGCTAGTTTCTTTAGGCCTTTTTTTGGGAATTGTTTAAGGATTTCCCCTGATATTAAATCAAATCCCGGCGCTTTTTTAGTACTGATGCCTTTTTTTTATTTCATTGGCAATTTCTTTAGCCGTTACCGGTTGGATGTGACTTTCCTCTTCGCACAATTCTACGCTTTCTTGACAGTCTTTATCTTCATATGGTTGAAAGACGCCTTCAAGATATTCAGCAAAGAAATTAGCTTTTTCTTGGTTGTTTTTTGCCCAGTTACCTTCACTGTTTTTAACTGGTGGAATGTGAGCAATTGGCCTTTTCATTTTCTTTGTTGCCTTCCAGAGTGAATACTCGGTATTAGCATCATTTGTAAGATTGGTAAGGTATTTTTTAAGAGACTCATTTTTAAATTCTCTTATCGATCTTTTAAGCTGGCTGTTTAGATTATTTAGTATTGTTTTGTCTCTGGGCGCTCTTGTTTGTTGCCAACGTTTTCTAGCTCGTCTCTTTTCCGTAATTATATCACATATTACTTTTGGATACGAGTTTTGTTGGATTTTAGTTTTCATTTTAGGTGTTGCAGCCCATGTAGCTCTTTGGATATTGACAGTCAATATTTGAACAGCATCCTCTAATTGATCTTCTGTTTCTATTGTTTCTAAGAGCTGAATACTATCCTCTAGATGCTGTCTGAAGTAGCTCCAATCAGTCAGCTTATTTCCTAGCCTTGCGCTATTTTCTTTAACAGTGATTTTATCGCCAAGTGTTAAAAGTATTGTGGAGTGATCTGAGTCAAGATCTGGTCCTTCTTCTACCTTCATATTGTTAGTCGAGATATTCTTTGTTACGAAGAAGTCGACAAGATCAGGGATTTTGTTTCTATCTGTTGGCCAATACGTAGGTTTTCCCGTTGAGTGATACTTGCCGTTAATTTCGTTTATTGCTTCATAAAGTTCTCTTCCTCTTGTATTTGTCAATCTAGATCCCCAATACTTGTTTTTGGCATTAAAATCTCCCCCTGCAATAAATCTATTGTTAAATATTCGGAAGAGGCCTAAAAAGTCATTTTTCTTTAGATTGTAACTGGGAGAACAGTAAATTGATGCAACTGATATAGTTTGTCCACTTTTCGTTCGAATGTTAATAGAAATTCCTTGCATCGCGCATGATTGGAACTTGGCTTCTATATGGTGATCGATCGTATTCTTTACTATAACTGCAGCCCCGCATTTTGCTGAATTATGGGGATGTGGGGAGTGATATAATTCGTACCCTTGCAGTTTAAAGTTTGTATTGAATTTTAAGTGCGTCTCAGAGACAAGACATATATCTATTTGGTTCATGTCGAGGACTACTTGGATTTCATCCTTACGGTTCTCGATACCATTAGCATTCCATTCCAGGATTTTTAACCTATCCATCATGTTCTTCTTTTTTGTGCAGCCTTGTTATTGCTGCTTTTTTTCTCGAGGAGCGAGATTCTTTCTAATATAGCTTTATTGCTTTTATCCATGCTTTCTATTCTACTTAGGATTTTTTCCATGAACGTTTCCATATTATTATTTAATTTAGTTTTGGTTGTAGTTTTCGTTTTTGCGACATTATCTACTTTTTTCGATGCAGCCTGTGCATATGTCAATACTGTACCCGCTCCTGTTTTTGGTACTAATGTCTTTTTGATATTTTTATCGGCTATGGGTACTTCTTTTGGCGCTCGCATCTGCAAGTCCTTTATGTCTTTAGGTGCGTCCTTTTTTGTATTTGTCATAGCTTGTTTATGCTTTTTGTCTTTTGCTAATTGAATCTGTTTAGCAACTAAGCAGCCTCTATAGTTGGCTGGATGCTTTTCGTTGCAGTTAGCGCATTTTGTTGGTTCGTCTTTTTTCTTCATACAATCTTTAGTATGGTGGTTTCCTGCACACTTTACGCATCTTGGATTAGAGCTGCAGTATTTATTCGTATGTCCATACTTTTGACAATTCTTGCACTGTGGTACAAGTTTTGATTTCCTTACGGCATGAATCGCTACCTTCATTCCAAGGATGTCTTTAATATCGTATATCTTTTTGATATTTTCGTCGTGCTCAAAAGTTAGCATACACATTGGAAGCGGTGCTTTGCTTTTAGATTTTAGCATATTGACAACTTCTAATATCTTTAGGTTTTTCCTTCTTAGATCTGTAACTACACTCTCTGGCGAGCATGAGAAGTGTAGTTTCTTTACAACAACCTTAATTGGCCTAGTTTGTTTATTCTCATAAGAGTACCATTGCACCTTTTTTTGGTTAAGTATTTTGGTAAGTCTCCTATAAGAATCTTCTTCATCTACATTTATTTTAATGTCATTGCCATTTATTAGCATTGTATTAGCTTTAATTTTATTTTCCTCCAATAACTTAACTAAGCTTTCATACTTTGTAATTTCCAGAGCAATAATTGGAGGAGGTTTGACTGACTTTTGAATTTTATTTTCTTTATTTGGGACATAATTGGTAGCTTGATAGCTTTCTTCCGGAGATGAGATCTTTGGGGATGTGCTCATTTTCCGTTTTTTATTTTTGTTCCCGTTTTTGGGTTTTCTTTCTGTCTCTTTCAGTAGTTCTTCCTCATCAGTTGAGAACTCAACTACTTTAATTATTTCTTTTTCTTTGTTTTGGCTGTTGATCTGATTTTTCAACGTTTGCAACTCCTGCTTTAGACTATTAATTTCTTGGATTAATGTCTCGTTTAGTTGCTTAAACCCATCTCTTTCCTTGCAGACTTCTGAATATTTTGCATTCAGAGTTTGGGTTTCATCCATTTTACATGATGATGGGGGTGATCTCTCTACCCTCTTACTTTTTCCAAAAGGGTTTTCGGTAAGCAATAAATGGCCCCCCCCAGAATCCATGGGACCGACCTCCGAAGAGGGTGGATTTACCACTTTAGATGGCATACCACCTGGGGTATTAAAATCTTTTGTTTTGTTCATTGCATGTTTTAATTTTAACTTTTGTGAAAAGTTTAAACGTTTTTTTTTTTTTAATTGTGCACAGCCGCTCCTGACATGGAGAACAGACGCTGACCAGGGAGCCGCCCAATATGGGTCAGACGCTTCTGGATTTTTGTGACTAGGGTCCGCAGGGTCGTTACGCCCGTTACCTCTCTCCAGAGAAGTACCCTTGCGGGTTTTTTGTTTGTTGGTACATTTTTTGTTATTTTTATTGAACTGTTTTAGAATAAAGTAAACCCGTACTCCGACGTAAAGTTTGATAAGAAATTCCTTATGTTGATTTGTGCAACAATTGTAATGAAATTCATTTTTCAAAAAGTTAAAAATATTCCCCATATTTGGAAAACAAGAAATAAATTTTTGTTCAAGATTCTCTAACGAGTCTAAAAATTCTTGATTGGGCCGTGTCAAGTTGCGGACTCAATTTTAACTCACACTTGTGGTTTAGGCGGTATTTTTTTTAAAAATATAACCTGCGAAATAGTAGAATGCATTATCAATTCATTATTTTGAATATCACCTGTTTCCGCTTCTTCTGCCACAAAGCTTAAACTCTCCTTCATTTGGACATTTTCATTAAGAGGAACATGTTCAAACCCCTCTGTTTCGTTAGACGTGACTGAGTGATCAATATTACCTAAGAAAATATAATTCATCAATTTTATGTTATTTTACACTCTGTGTTCGTTATTACCTTCTGTTATATTGGAAATATTTTTCAAAATTTCAAAATTAGGTGTTGCCGACCGTTTTAAGCGCATCGTTGACTTGGCATACATGTCTTTCGAGAAATGTCTTTCGCAGATCCTAGAATCCCTCGACAATTTTTCATGTATTAAGTGTTGTTTGTTTATGCAGTTCAACCACTTTGCTTTTCAAAAAAAAAAAAATTAAGAAATACAACACAGATTTATATTCGTTCTTGCCCGATCTATAACTTATATTGCTTACCTCTCACTATTATCCGGTATTTTGAAATATTTAACTCCAACATTTTCTTTCTCCTCTCGCCCACATGAAAAACATTTAAAATAATGTTTTCCCATTATTTTATTTAGAGTTTTTAAACTATGCAAACTTGCACTTCAACTTCACTATTTCACTACTTTTAATTGTTTGCCACACGCACTGACACGGAACACCATTTCTGTCGTAAATTGATGTTAATGAACGACTGATAACAATCCAATTCCGGCCCGCCTTGAGAAATACGTGCGAAAAAAAATGTAAACAATACCCTCTACCACCCTCTACAACCAACCTAAGTAATTAGTATGACCATCTGCTATGAAATATATTACCTAAAATGTGCTGGCAATAAAACTTCAAATCGTAAAAATGGTTATTAACGAAGTCGTAGCAAAGCAAACGGGTTAATTGCGTGACATAGAATGAAACATTTCTTTTTCATGTCCATAACAAAGACCATTTAATCAATAACCAATGGCAAAAAATACAAATATTACCAATTCTACTAAAGCAAAGCTGGTTACCTGGGGCCTGTAACACAAAACAACAAGTCTTGTTAAACAAGTTGATTTCAATATTGAATTGAGTTGAATTTCACTTGTTGTGTTGTGATATAGGCCCCTGATCATATTAATTCATACCTGCATGGTTGAGAGAGAATACTAATATACTGACACTCATTCCGGCCCGCCTTTAAAAATGCTTTATGAAAAAACCCACAATCGTTCGTCGTACGCAGCAAGCCCCATGTAGTGAGTGGTTCAGGTAAAATGTGTTGTGTACTCTTTTCTGCTTCCACTTATTGTACGAGTTTTTCTGCATTTGGCTTTGTGGTAGTAGCAAATGCATATGTAGAGAGAGTGTCCCTACTCAATAATGGATATACTCTGCGTTGGTGGGCCGTTGAGATACTTCAAAATGATGCTCTTGAAAGGTGCCCCTGACTACGTTTCTGAGTTTGACAGAGAAACCGATAGGGTTGGATACTGAAAATACATATATGTACGTAGGTATCTCCGCAGCAGGTTTCCATTTGCATCTCAACCTACCAGAGTACAGAATCAGAATAAACTCATACTTTTAGATTATGACAGAATAGGGACTTAGCGAACTTATTACTGCGGCCACTCTGGGACTATTGTTGTGATGTCCTCGTTTTAATTTAAAGCTCGGATGTATTTATAAATCCAGCAAAGCCTTTGGTGTCATCTGTTTCAAGGTAGGTTTTACCTACCTAGGATGGGAAGACGTGTTTTTGTTAGGCAGTCATATTATTATGGAATATCCTTTGCTGTTTCTTCTTCTTCGTTGCACATTCGACTGATATTGGGTGCATATCTTTGAGAAATCCATCCACAGGAGTGCTCGAATTAACACGTTAACAACAACATTGTATCGCCAGAAAAAAGTGGGGAACGCTGTCGATAACATACACAGCAGGGCTGCTTTCGACACATGCTGCAAGTAAGGGGTATTTCATTAACGACTTGACAACTTCAAATTTTCAGTGTAAGCGCACCCTTAAACCGATTTCCTAACTGTCAATGTCAAAATATTCAATAAAATCAACATTTTCATCATGGTGAAGTAGAGGAAGAAACAACGTTTACAAATAATTAAAATTTACTACCGAAATTCCGAGCCGGTGGTCACAACTTTATGAGCGTAAACGCCAATTTTCGGTCGTAATTCTCGTCCCACTAGACAAGCAATTCATAGTCTAATGAAAAAAACTTGAGTCAGAATGTTCTCTACGTTTTGCCCGAAGTGTGGAGAATATTGCTGTCCGTCGCAAACCAGCCAAATCAGTCAATTTCACGGCGTTCTCAAGAATTGCACCTCTCCCAGACGACATTATGGCGAATTTTGCGGAAGGATCTTGGCCTACACCCTTACAAAATCAATCTTACTCAAGAACTAAAGCCACTTGAACATATGAAGCGACGTATATTCTCGAATTGTGCTCTGGATACGATGAAAGAAAATGAACAATTTCATCGCAAAATCATCCTCAGCGTTGAAGCGCAGGTATCTGTGGATAAACGGCTTCGTCAATAAGTAACCTATGCGTTAGCACTTTTTCCGCAAAAAGTCACTGTTTGTTGCGGTTTTCATGCCATCATTGGGCGGTTTTTTTTTTTCTTCGATAAAAATGACCATCACGTTACGGTTAATGGTATTCGCTACAGAGACATGTTGGAACGTTATTTCTTTGTGGAATTGCATGAATTGGACATCAGTGATATGTGATTCCAACAAGACGGTGCCACAAGCCACACAGCGGGGCAACAATCGAGTTGTTGAAGTCTCAGTTCGGTGAACGTGTTATCTCGAAAAACGGACCCGTCTATTTTTTTTTTTTTTATAATTTGCTTACGCTAAAGGGATTTTTTCTGTTGTCACAGTACCTACCCTTATAATGCTAAGAACACAGTGTAAGCTACTTGGTATTAGAAAGAATAGAGAGATAGGAAAGAAGTGTTTGGGTGCAGTTGAAGGGGTTATCTCCAGGGTGGTGTCTAAGTTACTTAGGGAGATTACGATTTCATGTATTCGGTATAAAGTAATGGACTTGGCCGGGATTCGAACGCACGACCTTCCATTCCGTAAGTGAATACACTACTACTGCACCATTGCCACCGTCTATTGGCCGCCGAGATCTAGGGGATTTAACGCGTCTAGACTTTTTTTATGAGGCTACTTTAAATCATTGGTCTATGCCAACAAGCTGGCGATGTTGAAGGAGCTTAGAGCCAATATTGAACTAGAAATATCGGCCGTATCGGTCGAAATGGGCGGCCGAGTTATCAAAAATTGGGATCAACGTATTGACTGCTGCATACGATCCCGTGGTGGACATATGAACGAAGTCGAATTCCATTCATAAATGTTTTGATAGTAATTCAAGCCAATAATTTTTGTTTTGAGATATCTCAAGTAGTTTGCAGTTCATTTAGAAAAGAAGTTGTCAAGTCCCTAACGAAAGACCCTTTATAAAATAAATACTCGTATGACCTTCTGTGACGGTTAGAATTCCTTGCTATAAAGGTCGTGATCGGGTTGAGGCTAGTTTATAGGATCAAATATCAAAATAGGTTAGGTTAGGTTAGGTTTATGTGGTTGTCGGCAGAAGCCACACTTAGACCAATTTAGGTCCATTGTGATACCACGTATGTATTATCTACCTCAACTCTGTAGATGGGACTGGCCAACGACACGCGGTTGTTCTCAAACGGTCCCCCATCTACGTACTAACCGCGCCCAACGTCGTTTAATTACGGTGATCTGACGAGAACCGATTAACTCGACGTGGTATGGTCGTTGGTTCATCAAAATAGTCGCTCTTTAACCTTTTAAATTTTTTTTTTATTCATCATAAAGGCCTTTAAGACCAGGCACGAAATTCATGTGTGTTCATAGGGGCAGCAAAATCTCACCCAACCGTCGAACTTATGCGGTGCGATCGCAAGCGTGCCTAATGCTGCCAAGGGATTCACGTCAACCACCACCCAAATTCCCCATCCTACCTAGCTATGACACACTTCCAAACATATACATATACAGGCGTATTTACCTGCACACATTTTAGGACGCTTTTGTATAATAACAGGCTTGAGCCTTCAATTCAAATGCATCAAGTATAGGCAGTGGCGGACTAACCAGGGGGCGGAAGGGGCGGCCCGCCCCGGGCCTCCGGTCTTGGGGGGGGGGGGGGGCAAATCCTTCAATTTATAATAAAATGGGACTTCAGTGAATCGTCACCCTGTATATCGCTCATCCTTCAATACTTCTTGACCATTTGCATCTCGGTTGCATTCGAGAGGAGTTTTTCGAAACTTAAACTAATTAAAAATTATCTTCGGTCTACAATGGATCAAGAGTTTTCAATAGAAAGAAAAATTTCCAAAGAAATCGATTTCACAGAAGTTATTGAGGAGTTCAGTCAATTATTATTGCTGGAAGATCCACAGAGGTTAATCTTACAATTTTTACAAATTTTATCGCAAACAACATGTAAAATGGGATGCAGTGCGATGTCATCTACACAGATTTTGCAAAACCATTTGATCGGATAAACCACGATATTCTTCTTAACAAATTGCGTAACATTGGTTTTCACTCAAGTCTCTTAGAATGGTTCAATTCTTACTTGAGAGGACGCTCGCAGTTTGTTAGCATTAATGGTATTGTCTCAGATCGCATTGACGCTACTTCGGGAGTGCCCAAAGGCAGCCATCTTGAGCCTTTGTTATTTCTTTTATTTCTTAATGATATTCCCAATGTCATCCTTAATTCTGAATGCTTAATGTTTGCTGATGACTTGAAAATGGTTGGGTCTATTAAATCACTTCAGGACTGTTTATTGTTGCAGAAAGACCTCAATAGATTATCAGATTGGTGTACAATTAACTGTTTAAATCTTAATGTTGCAATAGCCTCACATTCTGCCGGAAACTGACACAAATTCAGTTTACCTACAGTATAACAAATCTACCCTTGGAAATCATCTCATCGAAAAAAGATTTAAGCGTATTATTCGACTATAAGCTCAATTTCAATAGTCACATAGACTACCTCGTCACAAAATGCAGGTCAATGATGGGATTTATCTTGCGAAATTATCAAGATTTTTCTGACCCGCATACCCTAAAGCACTTATATTTTGCATATGTGAGGTCTTCCTTAGATTACTGCTCTGTTATCTGGAATCCATATTATATGGTTCACTCTACAAGGATAGTGAAGATTCAAAAATGGTTTACTAGAGCTGCGATTAAAAAGCTTTATTGGAATATCGACTTGCCACCATATTCGTATATCGTATATTAGATTCCAACTGATTGGAATCTTGCCTTTATTTATTCGGCGGAGGTATTTTCCGATCATGTTTGTGAGAGACCTAATAACTAAACATATAAATTGTCCTTACCTGCTTACACAGATCAAATATCGAAGACCCGTGATACCATTGAGAAATCAAAATATTTTTGTTGAGCCTTTTCATAGAGTACAATATGGATATAATGAAACAATAACAAGATGCTGAGGAGAAGCTAATTCAGCTGGGAATCTCATTGATCTTCACTCTAATATAAGTAGAAATACGTTCAACAATCAATTGCTTATGCTTTTAACAAACTTTGGTGAGGGTAATTAAGTATGTTAAGCATTTGTCGAATTAAGTATGTAATAAATTAGAGGACCAAGTGTACCTCCGTTTGAAGAAATAAATAAATAAATAAATAAATAAATTAAGGCACGAAAACACATATCACGCTACAAAAAATAAAAAAACTATCTTTCATTTATTTGATTTATTTGATTTATGATAAATTTTTTTTAATCGATCCATTCGTATTTTATTTTCTTCACTCATATCCATTCCATATTGTAGGTATGTACTCGTATGTTTATTTAGCCTAAATAATTTAATTCGAATTTAAATTTCACTTGCCAGATTTTAACGAAATAAACATAAGCACTTATTTATAGATACAAATGTGAACTGAATAAAAAGCTTGTAAAACTACATTTTTTAAAGCTGGTGGGCCTCATTCAGCTTTGCCGCCCCAGGCCTATGACGGGCTTAGTCCGCCACTGAGTATAGGTATCAACAAGTCAATGGATACTTGATCATTCCTCCCGACTTACATACACAGAAAGCATATCCTCGCAGCCCCCTCATAAGCATAATTTTTTTAAAAAAGGAAATCCAAATCCCAGAGCACTCAGACTCGTTAAGGGTCCATTGTACTACCAGGCAGAAATCCTCCTTTTGGTATAGAGGCATGTGAATGGGTGGCGTATGTTGTTGTTCCCCATGGGGATTGTACCTGCACCGCACGGGTCACAAGCCAACACACTAACCTCTACACCGTCGCCACTCTCCTCATAAGCATACTTCAATTCCAATGCCCATTGTATTCCGTTAACATTCATTCGTAGGGAGGCGCAACAACCCTTTAATTTGCGTCGCTGAAAATTAAATCACAAAAAGAAAAAAAAACATAGGGACGGGCTACAGTCCGCTTGGGCGAACTGTTGGATACCCTATTCTTATTCCTATCCCTCATAAGTGGGCGTGACAAAAGTCTAAGTATGGTTAAATTGTTAAGAACGCTCTACATATTTTGTTATATAACATTTAAAGGATTTTATCAAAAAAAACGCTCCCTAGCTCAAACTTGGGTGCTTCAATAAAATTGTTTTATTTAATTGTGGGCGTGTCAGTAGGCGGATTTAAAAAAAAACTAACACATGAGCATAAAGGGCCCCTAGAGAGTATATATTATAAATTTCAGCTCCCTAGCTCAAACTTTGGATTTTCAAAAAAATTGATTTATTTATTTGTGGGCGTGTCAGTGGGCGGATTTTGAAAATATTTATACATGAGCTTAAAGGGCCCCTAGAGAGTATATATTATAAATTTCAGCTACCTAGCTCAAACTTTGGATTTTCAAAAAAATTGTTTTATTTATTTGTGGGCGTGTCAGTGGGCGGATTTTGAAAATATATATACATGAGCTTAAAGGGCCCCTAGAGAGTATATATTATAAATTTCAGCTCCCTAGCTCAAACTTTGGATTTTCAAAAAAATTGTTTTATTTATTTGTGGGCGTGTCAGTGGGCGGATTTTGAAAATATTTATACATGAGCTTAAAGGGCCCCTAGAGAGTATATATTAAAAATTTCAGCTCCCTAGCTCAAATTTTGGTTTTTCAATAAAATTGTTTTATTTTTTTGTGGGCGTGGCAGTGGGCGGATTTTGAAAATTTTATATCCCGAGCAGTTTTAGGAGTCATAGATCATATATAAAAAATTTCAGCTTCCTAGCTCAAAATTCGATTTTTTCCAAAATTTTGTTTTTTTGAGTTTGTGGGCGTGTCTGTGGGCGGATTTCAAAAATTCGTAAACTTGATTATTTCGGGACCCTAGAGAGTATATGGTTAAAATTTCAGCTCTCTAGGTCCAGTTTAAAGGCCTAATTTTTGCCGACGGACGGACGGACGGACGGACGGACGGACGGACGGACGGACGGACGGACGGACGGACATGGCTAGATCGACATTACTATCGATGCTGATCATAAATATAGTAACTTTTAGGGGTCTACGGGCAATATTAAGGTATGTTACAAACTATGCGTCAAAATTAATATACCCCTAGAATAGGGTATAAAAATTACTCTCTGGAACACAAAATATAATAATTGGCGGCTCAAATCTTCTAACCGGAGTTCCGGAATCGTTTGTTGTGCCTGTTGGTGACAACGCAAATGCAACAAGCACAGACGCTGCTCATTCGTCAGGTGGTTTATTGCATCTTTTATTTTTTATTTTTTTATGCCTACCAACCGTGTCAGTTAAATTTATTATTTCTTACACATAGATACTTTATGCGCCACAGACACTTATGTGTTCACTTTACTTCTATGGCTTTATGAAGTTATGCCATGACATATGGTAATGTGCATTTGGCAAAGGTGGATCTCTGTGGTTCTGTTGAAATATGGGCTAAACACAGATAATACCATTCTGTAACAGATGCATGGGAACATGAGAAACATAAACAAGCAAATGAAAAAAAAGAAAAAATCTGCACATGCTCTTGGGTTCTGTTTTCATTGTGCCTCGTTTCTATGCTCCCCAATTTGATTCCCGCTGACGGAAGTGTGCAGTTATTTTTTTTATGGAGGTATTTATCTCGACTCTGAGCTGTGATCTGTGGAAGGGTAATAGTAGAGCTCATTAAAATGGTCACTCAAAACAGCAAGAAAGGTGTTTTAGTTGAAATTAGCAATTGAAAGGTTCCAGGGTAAAGTTAACCTATTTGCAATTGGATAAGCTTCGGTTTGATATTGCGATTAGCGCTGGTTATCTGCATTCAACTTCTTTCCTGATTTTTCCGTTCTTTATGTATGTAGAAAGATTGTGTGCCTGCACACATTGGCTTTGGATAATCTATTTCTAGGAAGCGGTGATGTTTTGTTGAATGGACAATGGAACGGATTTTCAATTAAAAAAAAAACAGATGCGTAGGTAGACGTGATAAATTGACACTCATTAAATCTGGCAAATAGAAGTTAAGTCGCAGTGGATTGACCAATGTTGTATTTCGAGTAGCTAAGAATCTGGGGGGAAGCTTCTGTGAAACAATCGAATCGAATTGAATCAAACCGAAGCGTCGCGGCTAACAACAGGTCCCATACCGATGTCCTCGTTAAGAAAGTTCATGATAAACACGGCGATGGGCGATGTCCAGAGAACGCCTTCAGCTGGCGGCTCCGAATCATCGACCACGATAATCACGGCGATGGGCGACATCTCTGGGACTATCCAACCTCTTTTTTGTGAATAGAGCCTTGTTGAGGCATGATGTATTTCCGATTCATTGCCCACGGTTGGACGCTTTCTAGGGCACGTCTTCTGAATATCATTTTGCGGTTCTGGCTCATTACCTTCCATAATCACTGCTATGGGCGTAGGCTTGAAAATGTCTTCATCATTGTTTTCCATTCATCACCCAAGGTGTCAATTACAATGGACGATGTCTAAGTTGACGTTCCTACTCTTTTGAGAATGGAACATTGTTGATTATAATTGTGGTTCCGATTCATCGCCCACGATTGGGTGATGTCGAGAGAATTTCTACAGAGCTTCATTTTGCGGTTCCGACTCACGGCCCACGATAATCACGGCGATGGGCAATGTCTAGGTCTTCTGATCTTTATTTTGCGGTCTCGACTCATCGCCTTCGTTAATCACGCCGATGGGCGATGTCCAAAGAACTTTTTCTGATCTTCATTTTGCGGGTCCAACTCCACGCCCAAAATAATCACGCTGATGGGCGACGACTAGGCAATGTCTTCTGAGCTTCATTTTGCGGTTCAGACTCATGGCCCACGATAATCACGGCGATGGGCATTGTCTAGGTCTTCTGATCTTCATTTTGCGGTCCCGACTCATCGCCTTCGTTAATTACGCCGATGGGCGATGTCCAAAGAACTTTTTCTGATTTTCATTTTGCGGGTCCAACTCCACGCCCAAAATAATCACGCTGATGGGCGACGACTAGGCAATGTCTTCTGAGCTTCATTTTGCAGTTCCGACTCATCGTCCACGATAATCACGACGATGGACGATGTGCAGAGAAATTTTTCTGTTCATAATTTTGTGGTTCCGACTCATGGCCCACGATAATCACGACGATGGGCGATGTCCAGAGAAATTTTTCTGTTCATAATTTTGAGGTTCCGACTCATGGCCTACGATAATCACGGCGATGGGCAATGTCTAGGTCTTCTGATCTTCATTTTGCGGTCCTGACTCATCGCCTTCGTTAATCACGCCGATGGGTAATGTCCAAAGAACTTTTTCTGATCTTCATTTTGCGGGTCCAACTCCACGCCCAAAATAATCACGCTGATGGGCGACGACTAGGCAATGTCTTCTGAGCATTATTTTGCAGTTCCGACTCATCGCCCACGATAATCACGGCGATGGGCGATGACTTGGAAATGTCCTCAGAGCTTCATTTTGCGGTTCCGGCTCATCTCCTACGATAATCACGGCGATGGGCGATGACTTGGGAATGTCTTCTGAGCTTCATTTTGCAGTTCCGACTCATCGCCCACGATAATCACGGCGATGGTCGATGTCCAGAGAAATTTGTCTGTTCATAATTTTGTGGTTCCGACTCATCGCCCACGATAATCACGGCGATGGGCGATGTCTAGAGAATGTCGTCTGAGCTTCATTTTGCGGTTCCGACTCATCGCCCACGATAATCCCACAGATGGGCGATGGCCACAGAACTTTTGCTGATCTTCTTTGTTCAGTCTTCATTGCTTGTTCCGTTGCTTGTTCCGTATCCATCGTGATGTCGTTTTTGTCACTTCGTTGATTGTATTGTAAGCACCGCTGGCGAATTATCACCCCTAGTAGATGGGGGCACCGTGCCCGTGCCGGTAGCTGCGCTCACTACCCACATTTGAGTGGATATCCCCACTCGAATTTGTTCGTTATTTGTTGTGTCGTTCATGTTTGTGTACCCGCCGTTACCCTAAACCCTCCTCCATGATTGGGACCGGCATAGAAATCTATGGCGGAGTTCTTCCGGCTAAGTCGACTAATGTATCGCTATAAATATAAAGGGTTTTTTCAATAAGAGCGCTACAAAAGCTTTTTTTAAATAAAACAAAAACGGTTTTGGATATCAATGAAATTCTTTATTCCTGTGAAAGTATGTTTGATGCCATTATATATGGAGCTGGATTTCTTTTGCATGGCTACCACGGGCACACTTGCAGAAGTCCAGACGCTGAACCCAATTTTCGACGGTTTTCAAGCTTAAATCGGCCGATACTGCTGCAATTTCACGTTCGTTTCGGCCCATAAACCACACCAAACCGTAATTTTGTCGGGATGCAATGATGACTCATGGAGTACGTGTGGATTGCTGCCTGACCAATACCGCATATTGTGTTTATTGACCATTCAGCCAGAAATGAGCCTCATCGCTGAAGATGATTTTTCGATGAAAATCCGAATCATTTTCAAGTTGTTGCTCAGCCCAATTAACGAACATACGACGCTTCTGGTGGTCAAGCGGCTTCAGTTCTTGCGCCAATTTAATCTTGTAAGGATGTAGGCCAAGATCTTTTCGCAAAATTCGCCACAACGACGTCACAGAGATGCCCAACACTTGAGAACGACGTGTGAGAGACACATTTGGGCTTTCTTCAACTGAAGCCTCAGCGGCAGCAATATTCTCGACACTGCGGGCACTTCTTTGTCTCACAGGCACGGGAACATTTTGTACTGTGCTTGTGGATTCAAATTTTTCCACTAGACGCTCAATTGTTGATCTGCTGAGGCCACTGACTCCGAATTTCGGTAGTAAATTTTAATAATTTCGACTCGTTGTTGGCTCGTATGTTTTTCCACCATAAAATGGCAAAACTTACTGAAGAGAAATGTCGAAAGAGCGGCAAGAAATTCGGCGTCGTTTGCTGTCCCTGTCGCTCTACTTTTGTAGCGCTCTTATTGAAAAACCCGTTAAATACCTATATACTCGTAAATACAAAATTTTGCATTCAATTAAGAAATTCATTTCATGTTACAGATAAAATCTAGGAAATTTGAGAAAAAATTAGCTCAAAATTCGCGCGAATTTCAAACTACATATTATTTTGTCAAATTCTAAATGCTGAAATAAATAGAATAGCCGACAGATTTTACTTTATTTTTGCGGAAGCAAAACTATTATTATCTCAAATCCTTAATAGAAATACCGAAAACTATTTCTTGCCCTCTATTTACTGTTTTCTGATATAAAGGGTCTGCCATTAAGGACTTGACAACTTCTTTTTTATGTAAAATGCAAACTACTTGAGATATGTCAACAAAAAAATTATCTGCTTGAATGACTATCAAAACATTTATGTTTATTATTTATTTTTATTTAAAAGTATAAATTTAATATATTAGAATTCGACTTCATTCATATGCCAATTTTCGATGACTCGGCCGCTATTTCTCGTTCAATATAGGCTCTCAGCTCCTCTTACTTATCATAGGTCTATGATTTTATTGGCCCCATAAACAAAGTCTAGCGGCGTTAAATCGCAACATAACTCGGCGGCCAATAGACGAGTCCGTTTCTAGAGATAACACGTTCACCAAACTGAGACTTCAATAACTCGATTGTTGCACCCGCTGTGTGGCTTGTGGCACCATCTTGTTGGAACCACATATCACTGATGTCCAATTCATGCTCAAGGAAATAACGTTCCAATATGTCTCTGTAGCCATGATGAAAATTTTGATTTTACTGAATATTTTGACATTGACAGTGTGGTTATCGGCTTAAGGGTGCGTTCACACTGAAAGTTTGAAGTTATCAAGTCGCTAATGAAACACCCTGTACGTATACAAAAAAAAAACTTTTTTTTTTATTAGGAAACTCCAATAGCCTTTTCTGTATTTAATGTTTCGATGAGGACAACAAGTGATCTTGAGGGCTATAACAGCCGACTTAGGGGAAAGCAATCAAAGCATGGGAGTTCTTTCAAGTTTCTCGATGTCTTCCTGGGCGAAGATCAAGTGAAATCCATAGAATTTCTTATGTCCATCGATGAAAATTCAATGACGAAAATTCAAGAAAAAAAAAGAACGAAATCGAGGAGGCCTTAAAAAGCTGGACAAAAAAATTATATCAATTGAAGCACCCAGTGCAACAACCAGATAACTCCACTTTCTTGCGAAATATGTTTTTTAATGCAGAAATACGAAAAAAAAATCCTGCATCGTTCGGTGTACAAAAAAGACATCTACATTGACTCTTGGATAAGGTGGATAAGGAAACTCGGGTTTGGAGTTATCACTCTTTTCAAAACGGAGCAAGAATAAGACATCTCCTGGAGTTGTCTTGTTTTTGCACCGCTTTTCAAACAGTAAACGAGCTTTACAGGTATGAGTGTATAACAAAGTTTTTGCTTGAATCTACTGTATTGTTTTGAAATGTATCATTTGGTTCAGTTAATTCTTGGTGCGAGGTTACGTACTTAAAAAAAATGAGTGAAAGTGAATCAGATTTTTCCATATCGGGCTCCGTATACGAAAATGAATCTGATGATGAGGAGACATCGAGTACTGTTGATACTTTACCTGTTCAAAAAGGTAATAAATTCATTCAAATTTTTGAGTTTTCAGTGTAATATTATTGATTTGTATGCCTTCAGGAAAAAAGCGTGTGCGCAATCAGAACGCGTGGAAAAGAAACGTAGCTAAAAGGAAGAGAGCAGAAGGCAAGAAGTACACAAACCGTAAGGGAAATACCGTAGCAGCAAAAACAATGGACCAGCCATGCAGTTGCAAGAAAAAATGCTTTGACGCTGGACGTCAGAATCTGTGTGCTCAAAATAAAAACAACACTCTTGTCCAATATTTATATGCTCTCGTAAAACACAAAAATATAAGCCTTATTGAACATCACTTACCAGAACCGGGACACAGTTTTTTGCCCTGCGATCGCTCTTTTGGCGTTATAGAAAAACAAAAACGACGAGTAGAACGTCTTTATCTACCAAAAGACTGGCAGAATTTAGTGGAAAAGTGTTCGAAAAAGTTTAGCGTGATATCAGTGAGCAATAAGGACATATTTGATTTTAAAACGAGCCTGGCTCCGTTTTACAAGAAAATTGTGACCAACAAAGATCGTATTAAGTGGACCATCTCGAAATATCGAAGATTTTGCTACAGAAAAGCAGAAAATATGGCAAGCGTTTCAGCTTCCATTAGTCACCATGGGCCATTTACGGCATACGACATAGAAATAAAAGCAAAGCTGGATGGTGACCCCTTTAAGCCAAAACTATTATATACATATAATCTTTCCCTCAACCCCAAGAAATATGAGGATGTCATAAACTTGGCGCAAAAGTATGTTCCTCCAGCAGATATGCCTTTTTACAATAACTTGATGTCGCAGCAGTCAGTTCAAAAAGCTGAAAACTCAGACTACGAAGATGACAACGAGGTCCTCTTTTAATTCATACCAAAATCGGTGCAAAAAGAGGACAAGTCCAAAAACAAATTTATTTATTTTTTTACTTTAATTTACAATTTTTTGATATATCTTGAATTAAATAAATTCATTTTGATGATTTCTTTTCAAAATTAACTAATATTTTGTAATAAGTTTGATTTCTTATTTTTGAGAGTTTTTTTTAATTTGCTCAACATTTCAAAAAGTGGAGTTATCTGGTTGTTGCACTGGGTGCTTCAATTATAGACTTTCTAAATCAGATGACAAATGAGAAGAACAACATTCGAACTCAAGAAGCAACAAAAGCAGATATTTGCCGAGTCGCTGAGGAAGAAGAGGCAGACAGACTCTGAGGACTCTTTTGAACGGGAACCTTATAATGTAGATGAAATACCTGTTCTCAAGGCCGTAGCCAGGGGGGATCACAGGGATTTGACCCCCCCCCCCCACCGAATTTTTTTAAAAATGCATCTGTAAATCATACTTTTCCGCATCAGTATGAAATTTGTACTCAAATAATTATTGATTATGTTAAAAATTTCTGATTTTAGTTTTAAGCTATGAAAGGAGTTCAACCTGTAGTACCTACCTACGCGAGTCTCATCCAGTAGCCTTATACGTGCATTGTAGCGCACACTCTCTAAACCTGGCATTAAGGTATTCTTGTCAAATTCTTGCCTATTCGCAACACTATTGGTACCAAAAAATCCGTTGGAATTTTTTTTAAATTATCAAAATAAATGTAAAAATTTAACAGCAATGTGTGAAACGCGCTGGTTGGAAAACCATAATTGGTTGATGAGGTTTAAGGAAATTTTTGAAGCGATAATAATTGATGCTTTGGAAGAGTTGTGTAGTGATAAGGACTCTGATACGTTTCAGCTAGTGATTTTGCAGTAAGTTTGTGTTGTATGAGTGTTTTGTTTACATATAGGGGAGGACGGGGCACAGAGGACCAGCGGGGCACATAGGACTTTCTGTTTAAAACGTTAAGTAAGCGACTTAGCCAAAAAGTTAAACGAAATAATAAAAGCGCCCATCTAGCTTCTCAGTTGGTTATTGTCTATCGTGCGCGCGTGTGCTCTCCAGTGGAATAAATTAAAATGTATTGTTTTTTAAGGTAAGTTTATAAAAAAAAATGTATAAAAGTGGGCGTGTTTACTATTTAAAGGCTATCCAAATAAAAATTTCAAGTTTTTATGTCGAAAACAGTGAGTTTAGTGGTGCTTTGTGCTATTTTAATTTTGTGAAATATTCGAAATCAAACATGTCAATAGCACTTTTTTAAAGGCATTCGTATTAGCGCGGACCTCTGTGTCCCCTATAGAAAATAAATTCGATTAATTTTTGATTGTTTTTGTTACAGATGGTACACAACTATAAAAAAATTCAAAAAATAAAAAAATATCACTAAGGGCAATCCCAGTCGCAGAAGCTCGAGCTCATCCTAGGAAGACAACAATGACGCCAATACTTGTTGCATTTATTGCACCGATACATTTTTTTAAATCAAAAGAAAATTAAGGCTGGGTCCAGTGTCGTGGTTGTAAAAAGTGGGCACATGATGCACAGCTTAAAAAAATATTTATAACATTTATTATTTATATTTATTTAATTTGTTTAATTTTTACCAATGAAGTTAATAAAATGTTTAAGTTATTTTTTGATTTAAAGGAATAGAATAAATACCTACATACATTTAAGATTATCCGTTCTTTTACTTTTGGAGCAGAAGATGTTTCATAGGGGCCCTATGTGCCCCAAAAATGGGGCACAGCGGACCGAAATCACTTTTTATGCACTTTTAATTTTTAGAACATAAGTGATAAAGTTGTGATAGCAATTATTTACTTATTTAATGTTGACACCTAAAGGTATGTGGTATGGAAATTTGAGCCTTTTTCCTTCGCTCAATATATTTTAATAAATTGGCAAACGTTAAGTGGTCCTCTCTGCCCCGTCCTCCCCTACAGCGTTTTTAATCGAATAAATAAATAAATAAATAAAATGTAATTTTTCACATTTTGAAGTCCTTGGAGCCTTACTCTGTATTATCAGCACGCTTTATATTTCTTCTGGATAGTTGCGGTTAGCTTTTCTCCACCAATTTGAGGACAATTTCTGCATTTATAACTCCATTTCGTAGAAAAATGGACTTGAGCACTTATTACAGGGTACCGACGATATGCGCCTACACATTTGGTTTCCGATTCCATTGTTTAGACCTAGAGATAATAGCACAGTTCAGATTGGTTTTACACAACGCCACCCGTTGCATCAGTATCTATCGTTCCTGAGAATTTGTTAATTTGGTATTTTTTATGGCATGCAAGACATCTATTGATACAACTCCCGCAGTGGCACCAATCACAAAGGACCACTAAGAAGAGGTGGTTGAGACAGGAGTCAATGAAAAGGATATTCATTGTCTATTACGCAAGCGAACACCACACGAGCCAAAACAATTCGAGCCTAAACAACAATAATAAAGGTATTGTTAACGCCAGCATGGAGTTTACTATGTTATAAGGGGAACGGTGTCAAATTCACTTCGGTTGGAATTTACGCGTCCTTACTAAATCACTGCCAATTCAAGTAATGGAATTCTTAATCAAACGAAATTAAGAACGTATCCCTTGGTGATATTTCGATGTCGATATTCTGTTTCGGATGTGGTTAGTTTGTCGAGACGATTCATACGTTGTATTAGTTCGATTCAAACAAAGTGGAGTTGCATTTGTTGGTATTAAGATGACTGTTATGCTGGCTGGACTAAGGATTTTGTCTACCTAGGCTCCGCAATGAACTCAGGCAATGCCACCAGCGCTGAGATTAAACGAAGAATAACTCCTGCCAATCTATGTTTCTTTGGGCAAAGAAACACAATTATTATTATTATTATTATTATTATTTCATTTTATTTAGCAATAATGCCACTTTTTTCGATTTTACAAGTTTACATTACATTGTTTATAATTATCATTTACGTGTTGCATTTTGAGTTTAATAATTGTTTTTTATAAATAATATTACAGCTTGTTAAAATTTTTAAAGTAGATTTTACATCATTCGGCAGATTATTAAACATTTGTATACCCTTATAGAATAACATATTTTGCGTTTTATTATCTCTATATAGCTGCAAGTTAAAATCGTTATTATTTCTTAGGTTGTATGAATGAGAGTTAGCTCTTGTGGACAAACGTCTTTTTAAATACATGGGCAATAAATTATTTTTAATTTTAAATATAAATAGCATAGTACTCATTATTATATGTTGTTTGATAGTCAACCATTTTAACATTTCTAACATTATACTTATTGGAGTTAGTGTTGGGTAACTCATACATGAGGTGGTACAAATGTCCCAACACCTCAAAAATAATTTTTGTACCACCTCTCAAATGTGTTACAAACTCACATCGAAGAGCACAAAATAAAATGTCATGTCAATAATACAAGCACACGGAAAATTACTCACGACTTCACACATTCACATTATTTCCTGCAGTAGCAGTTAAACTCGTTTAAAAAAGGGTACACACATATATCCAAAAGCGTCTCTTTCTCTTTTCCTTTCATTTGAGTTTTGAGGGAGGATATAGATAGATACATACAATATAGGTAACACTTCAATTGAGTTGGGGTATTTGTACTGTGACATTAGGCGTTTTTCTTTTTTAGCTCCGAGCGGGGCACTGAGCTGTCAAAAAAAGAACTGTGTTACTTTTTTAGCTCGGAGCGCTCTGAGCACAAAATTTGTATTTCTTTTTTATCTCTGAGCTAGCTCAGGGCTCGCTCAATGAGCTCGATTAAAAATAACCGAGCACATCGAGCGAAAAGCTGAGCGCGGCTGACTTCATTCATTATTTTGTGTTTTTTCCATAGTTTATTTACTAGAAATTATAATTTAAATGGAACAATCCTTGACAAACACCAATTTCAGAAGCAATCCTGACTATTTTGAAAATTAATAGAAAAAAAATTATCTAACGACAGTTCAGTGCCCAATTCTGTTTCTTAATTAGCTCGGAGCGCTCAGGTTATGTTCAGCTCAGAGCGAGCTCTGATTGCTCGGGCCCCGCTCTGTTCCCCGCTCGGGGCTAAAAAAAAAAACGCCTATTGAGGTAAAAGTAATGAATAGAGTGAATCCTTATAGCTCATTCTCATTTGTATGGGACATGGGACTTTTGAGGTAAAGGTAAGCAATAACTCATTGCCTCATTTGTGTGGGACATGGGACTTTTGAGGTAAAAGTAAGGAATAACTCATTGCCTCATTTGTACTTTTGTAGTGCGATAGCAGAACTGAGGCAATGAGGTGAGTGGGACAAAGTGAGAAAAACTATTGTCTATTGTCTGGTCACTCTCTCTACATCATTTATAAATTGTGTGGCGCGACTGCGGGTATGGTTTTACATTACATACACTTTGTGAAAATGGAAATGTAGATGCTATCATTTTGTTTTAACTTTTAAAGGAATTTTTAGGCAATTTGGACTGGACCATACAATTAGTTCACTTAAATACATAGATACGAGGGCGGGTCAATAAGTCCGTGACTTTTTGAATTTCTGACCTCTTTACTGAAACGGCAACACTGCTCCTGTCAACAGGCATCTGTCAGTTGACTCCTGTCAAAATTTAAACTTGCTGCGTCAGTTAGTTTGTGTTTGACAGCTATTTTTATCATACTACTCACTAATTTGAGGAGAAAATGGAAAAAAGTGAATTTCGTGTGCTTATTAAGCATTATTTCTTGCGAAAAAAAAACATTACCGAGACCAAGGCTAAGCTTGAAAAATACTATGGGGACTCTGCACCATCGATTTCAATGGTAAAAAAGTGGTTTACTGAATTTCGTTGTGGCCGTACAAGCACTGAAGATGCCGAACGTCCTGGACGCCCAGTTGAGGTCTCTACACCCGAAACAATCGAAAAAATTCACGATATGGTGTTGGCCGACCGAAGATTGAAAGTGCGAGAGATTGTGGAAGCCGTAGGGATCTCGCATGGCTCAGTGGTTTCAATTTTGAATGATCACTTGGACATGAGAAAGCTTTCCGCAAGATGGGTGCCGCGTTTGCTCACAGTCGACCACAAACGCAATCGTGTAACAACTTCACAGGAAGGTTTGGCGTTGTTTAATCGCAATATGGAGGAGTTTTTGCGCCGTTTTGTAACCGTGGACGAAACATGGATCCATCACAACACACCAGAGACCAAACAACAGTCAAAACAGTGGGTTTCTAAGGGTGAATCGGCGCCAAAGAAGGCCAAGGTGGGTTTGTCAGACAATAAAGTTATGGCGACTGTTTTTTGGGATGCACGCGGGATAATCCACATTGACTACCTTCAAAAGGGAAGAACAATCAATGGGGAATATTATGCCAACTTATTGGACCGATTCAATGACGATTTGAAAAAAAACCGACCTCATTTGGCCAAGAAAAAAGTTCTTTTCCACCAAGACAATGCAAGGGTGCACACATGTGCAGTTGCCATGGCAAAAAACCATGAATTGGGCTATGAATTGCTCCCTCATCCACCCTATTCTCCAGATTTGGCTCCAAGCGACTACTTCTTGTTCTCAAACCTGAAGAAATGGCTTGGTGGAAAAAGATTTGACTCCAATGATGAAGTCATCTCGCAAATAAAGGCCTATTTTGAGGACCTCGACAAATCATTTTTTTTTGGAAGGGATAAAAAAATTGGAGAAGCGTTGGACAAAGTTTATAGAGCTCAAGGGAGACTACGTTGAAAAATAAAAAAAATTTTTTATCAAAAAATCTGTGTTTTATTCCAAAAGTCACGGACTTATTGACCCGCCCTCGTATACTTCATACGAATAAAATTTTCTTGAGGTATGTAAACTTACCTACCTACATAATACCTAATATTTTATTTTTTTGTACCTACTACATTATATGAGCACAAACCTCAATTGAGGTGAGTACCTCATTTGAGGTGGGACATTGTACCACCTCATATTCCAAAATGAGCACCTCATACAAACTCATAAAAAAAATTGGAGTGTATCTATTGCAATGTAGAATTGTACGCATTGCCTTATTTTGTAATTTTTGCATTGTGTGCATCATACCTACAGAACCCATTAATAATATTGTAGGGCAATATTCAAAATGGGGTTTGATGACGGTATTGTATATTTTTATTGCCATTTGAATGCATAATTTCTTTCTAATTCTCCGAAAGAAACCGATTTTTATAGAAATTTTTTTACAAATGTTTTCAAAATGTACTTACTTACATCAATTTTATTTAAAGAATAATTTCTAGGTAATACCATTATTTTAGTTTTCTCTACATTGAATTTGAGTTTATTCACATTTAGGTATTTTTTTATATTATGTATATCTTCCAAAAGTTTAGTAATACTCTCACTAAGTTCATTTGTTTCTACATACATGAGTCCATCATCCGCAAATAACTTAATTTGACAATTTATTACAACATTTTTGATATCGTTTATATACAATAAAAACAAAAGAGGTCCCAATATGGAACCCTGTGGTACTCCAATTTCTGTTTTTAATGGATTGGATAGCTCATTATTAAATTTTACTATCTGCTTGCGATCTATTAAATATGATTTAAACCATTCGTACTCTACATCTCTTACCCCATATCCACAAAGCTTTTCAAGTAATATGCCTCTATTTACCGTCTCGAAGGCTCTCTTCAAATCCAAGAATGCAGCAGCTATTTTTTTCTTGTTGTGAAGTTTTTCCTTCCAGTCAGTGATGATAAAATTTAAAGCTGACTCGCACGAGTGTTTTCTTCTGAATCCCGATTGTTCTTCAAGTAGTATATTATTGTCCTCAATGCATTTTTTCAATTGAATATGCACCACCTTTTCCAAAATCTTCTCATGCATTGGAAGCATATTTACTGGGCGAAAGTGTTCGTTTTTTATGGAGTTTGCAATTTTTTGTACAGGAATTATAACCGATGTTTTCCATGTACTAGGGAAAACACCACTTGTCAACGAATAATTAATTATATTCAGTAGAGCAGGACCCACCACACTAAAACTGGCTATTATCATTTTTTATTCATGAAATTGTAGTCATTTTTGCTTGGCAACATTTCTATTATTTTAAGAAGATCATCAATTGAGTTAACTTTTCTAAATTTAAACCTTCTTTCACTATTGGCTACAACATTTACCCACGGCACTTTAGGAATTTCATCATTTATATGATTAATAACTGAGAAGCAAAGCCCTCTCTCGAACAACTAAAGTGATCCTTTATAAGACCCTAATAATCCCAGCCCTGCTCTATGGTGCAGAGGCATGGACTCTATCAAAAGCGGATGAGGTCACTCTTGGTTGTTTTGAGAGGAAAATGGCTGGGTCATGTAGAGCGAATTGACGTGAATGCTCCGGCCCGGAAGATCTCCGAATCCACACCCGAGGGACCGCGACTCGCAAGTGGAAGTGGACCTTAACCAACTTAGCGTGCGAAACTCGAGACAGCTAGTCAAATATCGTGCTTGGCTGGAGACGCTTGCTGGTTGAGGCCCACGACCACCCCAGACTGTAGCGCCACCTTAAGTAAGTTAGTAAGTAGAAGTGCACCTATCACTCCCACATGATGGGTGTGTAATTCTCCACCGGGTAGTCGAGGTCACAGTCGACATTTGAGTATCTGTCCTGTCCACCCTGGAGTTTTGTCTCTGTTGCATTGGCCTAACCTCCATTTAGAGGATGGATAAGAAGATTTAATATCTGTTACACGAAACCTTCCTCCTTACTCAAACGGGCGTCGTCTATTGCACAGTTAATGTCGGTGAATTATTAATTTAAAATTAGTTTTCCCTACAGAGCTTATCAGAGCTATGCATGTCAGAGCGTTGGACAATAAACGGCCATTTCATCCGCTCGTCTGACCTCGGTTTATCTTATTCTCCGGTTGGGGGTGGTATCGAGTCGGGAATTGAGGAAGCCAAACAAATTCCCTTAAGGATACGAGGATTAAGTTTTAGTTGTACGAAATCGAACCGACCACATCATTTGTATCATTTTCGTGAGCTATCTGGGAAGTGGAGCACGAAAGTATTTTCGCATCAGACAATAACTTTCTGTTGCGCTTTGTTTCTCTGAATCGAATCCCTTTAATCCTGATTAAATGCGATAGCTAATGAACTTAGACACATGGGAAACTGGCAATGCAGATGAAAGACACACAACCGCAACACAGTGTGCAGCATCATTGTTTGAGTTACAGGACTTTGAGCACATATGAACTAGATCAACAAATAGGGATGTTGACACAGTCTATATTGCACCCTTTACTTTACTGCTTTCAATCAAAAGATATATTTGTTCTCCTATCCTCGTTTAATTAAAAAAAAATCACAGAGCTACCGCAAAGCCCAACTACGCAAACAACATCTCCTTGATTGCATCATTCAGGGAAGGATTCTTTACCAAAGGAATACCTCAATTTACTCAAAATCAAAACGTTTCCCATATGAACTCGTGTTCCAGAAGCACATGTTCGTTGAACGAGCACATGTAATCTTTTGCGGACGCCTTCAATCCATGTGTCCACACAAAATCCAAAACATAGAGATATCCGTTAAAGTCAAACGTATGCTAAACAAACAAAAAAAAAAAAAAAACAATGTACGTCCTGTAGTGAGAAAAACTGCACATCCTTAAGTGAAACTAAATTGCCCGAGAAGCGAGAAGGAGTAATTTCCTTTTTAGCGAGTCCACTTTCAAAGAATTATTTCAAAAAAGCATCCCTTATGGTGGTGATGAAGGAAATCGAATTATGAATTCGTTCATATAACCCAACAGGCACTTGTCCCATGCACCAACTGAAAAAATATAAAAAAAGGGAGATGCCTCATTTTAGAAACATATGTGAGTAAAAGATTGACCAAAACAGTTATTTTTATATCGAACTCCAGCAACATACGCTATTCATTATTAACACTTGCAGCGTACACGGATTTCCCTTCCGACAAAACAGGCAATATCCTTACAAAGGACAAAGGGCAATCAGAGAATATAGGACCTTACCCACAATGCAACTACGCTGGGTATTATTAGATGTAATTTGTATTCGAGAAGGACAATCCCAGAATAGTTGAAGGGTGAATTAAAAAAAAAAAGTACAGTCATACTCGTAGGATGTGTTTCCACTTAATTCGATATCGAATATGTAATCTTCATTAAGAAGCCAGAAATGAGGAAGTATTTTAGGAAAAGGTACGAGTGTAGTACCACAAGGAATCACTGTGCATCGCATCGTAGTTACAAGCCTGGAATTGTGCAGCGCCAAAAATAGTGACAGATGCGCAGCACCCTTCAAACATGAACGCTAAACTAGATTCCGCGCAAGGGTAGGCGTTTGTTGTGGGAAGAATTCTTTGTAAGTTGATAGATAGATACATTTTTTATTTCACACTAGCTGACCCGGCTAACTTCATTCCGCCCAAATTCGTTAATTAAGGTAGGTAACGAAATTAATAACTCCGAGCTTTCGCTTCTTGTAATCCGGTCAATTAAAATTCTTTATTCAAAAGTTATATTAAAATTAAATACAATTCCAAAAACCGTAGCGATTTACTTGTCGGCCAACCTACCGCTTTTTCACTGAAGTGCTTTATGGTAAACAACAATTTTCGTTCCATTATCGGGTGCGTACACGTACAAAGCGCGAGGTTTGCCGACGCGTGAGCACGCCACATACAATTGACCATGTGAGAAACATGGAAATTCAAGATTTATGCCACACACATCCAGCGATTGTCCTTGCGACTTATTAATTGTCATAGCAAAAGCGAGACGTACGGGAAATTGAAGGCGCTTAAATACGAAAGGCAAATCTTTATGAATAAGTGGAATCCGCGGAATAAGAACATCTTCGCCTTTAAGTTTTCCAATCCAAATCGTTGCTTGAATAATATTTGATTTTAGATTCTTCACAATCAAACGCGTACCGTTGCAAAGTTTTGGTGCATTTAGGTTGCGCAACAAAATTATTACTGTGCCGACTTTTAATTTCAAATTGTGTGGAGGCAAGCCTGAAACTTCCAAAGAATTCAAAAATTCCGTGGGATAGTTGGTGGCTTCGTTTTTATCCATCACGGAGTCGACTGATTTATATGAATGTAACTTACCAGCTTTTTGATTTTGAATGACGAAATTCAAATGATCGACATTCTTGTTTTTCGCAGCCAAAATCGCTCTTACACTCAGCCAATCATGGTCAACATAATTCTGAGCGATATTCGGGAAAACATTCATGATTAGTTCTTCCGGTGTCGTTGTAAAGTTGGAAAAATTTTGTGGAAACTCAATGAGGCCGGTGTTTAAGTCTGCTGGAATCTCGCCATTGCCCATCGCCAACAATTGCCTGGAGAACTCTGCAGCGGACTGGCCATTTTGTAACGCAACTAGCATGTTCGTTTTCAAATGCAATTTCTTTGCGACTGACGCCTTCAAGCAAGCATTCAATTCATCTGCCGGAGTTGATCTCGGAATGACAGGCAGCGTTTGACGAAAATCGCCTGATAGCAAGATCATTGCGTCACCGAAATGTCGGTTATCATTACGTAAATCTTTCAAAGTATGATTCAGGGCCTTCAATTCGTGTTTGTGAGCCATTGTGCATTCGTCCCATATGATAATCTTACATTGCTGCAGTACTTTCGCCATCGCAGTGTTCTTTGAAATGTTGCATGTAGGTTCTTCATCCACTTGCAGATTCAGTGGCAATTTCAATGCTGTTCGACCGCCTTCTAACAAAGTAGCCGCTATCGCAGAAGAGGCGAGTGCCAAGGCAATCGCAGATCTCGAACGAATCGTAGCTAAAATCAGTGAAATCAGGAATGTTTTTCCAGTTCCACCGGGCGCATCAAGGAAAAATATTCCGCCATTTTCGTTATCGACTGCTTCCATTAATTCATCGTACACTTTCTTTTGTTCTTGATTCAACATTGGCACATTTGTTCGAACAGCTTGACTCAATGCGATTCGATCGAAATCCATTTCTCGCTCCAATTCTCGATTAAATGCGTCTTGCATTGCGCCATTTGGCTGTGGCATCCCCAATTTGCACCACAAATTGCCACTCATGAGCAGATACATATCCTCGATCAAAATCAAAGCTTTGTTGCGCATTTCATCTGGCATCTCCAGTTCATTATCTGATGTCACAGTGCGAATTCAATGCAAAATATCATCGGCCATATCATCCTTGTACTTATTCCACAAATCTTAAGGATTTGATGGAAAACATTGTCGAAATTATGATTGCGAAGATTGTCCTGAGTTGATTCGCAGGTGCACTGATAGTGCCATCGGCCAGCGTCATGTCCCAATGATTGTCGTTTTCAAGCAATTGCCTGCGTTGGCAGGCTTCTCGATATGTAGCACACAACATACCGTCAACAGTCCGCAGCGCTTCGAACGAAGTAGGGCCACAAACATTGACCAAAAGCATTCTCAAATAGAAGCATTCGTCGTTTTTCGGGTGAACTGTGTATATTCTACCAAGTGCATCACTTGCATAAACACCAAGGAATCCGGGAACTACGTCACCTTGTTTCCGCCGCTGGAACTTCAGGATTCAAACACCATCCAACAAATCAAAGTATCGACTCCGTTTCAAAAAGTTACTTTGTGTAACATAATAAACATAAACAAACTTATTAGATATATTTAAAAAAAAAAAATCAAAATTGTTGACAACAACAATTTGCTTGGCAAATAATTAAAATAATTGACAACAACAATTGCTTTTAAAATTTTTTTAATATTTTTTTTGTATTTGAAGTGTCACTACTCGATTTCTACCCAGTTTATTTTTATTTATTTTTTCAAAGTGCATTTCCCCATACAAACTTTTATGGCGGTTGCGCCTTCTTTCAAAAATTTATCATACTAATATATAAACTTTCTCTGCATGGTCTATTAACCAACAAAAAAAACTAAATCAAAATCGGATGTGTGTGGCAGTCGGTAGGCTCAGTGGCGAGGCGCCCATATAACTCGATTCACGCCGGGTTACCTTTTAAAATTCTACCTTTCAACAATGTTTCAATCCAACAAGCAACATGCATCTTAATGTGTGTATATAAACATAAGATTTGTATGTTTCCTACACCTGCACTTGCAAGCAACAAATTCTACCAACCCACCACCTGCTATTCACCTGCTCTCATACACGGCTGCCGTTGTCAAGAAAATAAACCTACCAAGCTTTTAAAAAAAACCTACCAACTCAATGAAAAACCTACCAAGCTTCGTTTGAGTTTATTTTTCGAAAAAAATATATAAACAACATAAAAAAACGTGTTTTCGCAGTAATTCATATTTATTTTTCTTAACGCACATTAGTTTAAGTTTAAGTTGAAAGCATAGGTAGGTACCGTAACCATTTAACATAGGTATCCAGTAGGTAGGTATCAGACTTCAATAAAATACAAACAAAAAATCTTATGTAATTATCACAAAAATCACATACTTAATTCAATTTAAATCATAAAAACAAACGTAAAAAAACATATTCTGTAGAAAACTTAACAAGAAATAAATAGGTACCTAGTTTAAAAATAATTTTTAGCTGACCAGACGTAATGAGATTCACATTTGTTGTCAGCGGCCAATTCTTTTGCTAACATTATACTGTTTATTACATTAAATCCCAATTTGTTTCTTAGTTTATTTTTTTTTAGGGATAAATCAAAAAATTTCCTTTCTGCTACTGCAGAACTGTGAGGTAGGGTCAGTAAATTAAAAACGAAATTTGTTAAATCTTTATAACAATATTCGTTCATTCCGTTTTGAGTTTGGCCAATTTTTTCCCAGAACTGATTAATTTCCATCGTAGGGCTCAAATTGTTTTTGGAAAATCTTAGAAGCTTCCATTGTATCCCGATAGCTTCAGGATCACAATCAAACAAATAATTAAAAGCAGATACCAAGGGTACAATAGATATTTCATTATCAGATAAAACTTTTTGAGGCGTTATGATGGACAAATTTTTCAAATTAATATTACCGAAATCAAATCTGGACATTATCTGATCTAAAAGTTCCATATAAAAACTGCGAATATTTATCTTTATTGCTGTTTGGTTTGCGTTTGATATCTTACATTTCATAATGTACGCTTCAGCTTTGCTTCCTACAAACACTTCCTCAATTGGCAAATAATTATTTGTATCCTTGTAGTCAACATCTTCAAGAGAACTATTTCTTATATAGTTATTGTTAATAAAATTACTCAACACTAATTTTGTATTTGATTCAAGGTGTTCATAAAGATACGGTAATCGAGCTTTATCGGATTGAAACTCCTTGTTTAAATCGTTTATGATTTTGAGTATATATGACAGGAACAAGAAGTAAACTTTCGTGTCGGGACAATCCATTAAATTAGCCAATTCGTTAGTGTTAATTCCATTTACTTCCAAATAAGATGAAATAAAATACAGTTTGAGGGCTTCCCATTGTTCAACTATAAGATTAATAGCATTCTCCAGAGCAAGCCACCTAGTTAACGAAATTCCAAGTATCTTATGAGGCTTGACGCTGCAATAATCTTGAAATTCCTTTAACTCATTGATTCTCTTCGGACTGTATGCAAAAAACTTGTATATTTTTCGGCAAAGTTCTTCGATTTCCACCGGAAGTTTTTTACATGCATAAGGCGAACACAAATGCAGTGAATGGCAGGTACACTTCATGTAAAAAAAGTCAACATCTTTTTTTTAATTTTGCTTGCACTCCATTTATTTCCCCGGCCATGGCACTAGCTCCGTCTGTTGCAAGTCCTATCAAATTTTGTATTTTAATGTTATTTTCATCAAAAAAACTTTTTATGCATTGGGAAATAGTGTCTGCATCCGTTTTGAATAATTCGATCAAACCCAAGAAACGATCATGAATACATTTCGAGATGTTATCCACATACCTTGCTACCAACACTAAAGACTTTTTGGTTGACAAATCTGTTGTTTCGTCAACTATCAACGAAAATTTTGATCTTTGGAGATCCGTCACTATTTTTTGTTTTGCTCTGTTGCCCAACACGTTCGCCAGTTCAGTTGCTTTTGTTCTGCAACACTTTATAGACTGTGCTACTTTTGAGTCTGGGCAGCATTCTTTTAGCAGATTTGGTAAAAAATCCATTAGAACAAAAGGCAAGTTGTGTTGAATGATAAAAAAAACCAGAGTCAGCTCGGAAAGACGGACTTGATCAAGAAATTGACGATTTTCCTCGGCCATAAATGTGTCAATGTTAGTTTGATTCTTCCTCTTACCTATGTTTCGAATATGCCACTCGGTTTTTTCATGATTTTTGATGTGGCTTAAATGGTTGACAAGCATTTTGTCACAAGCTTTACAAAAGCATTTGTTGTTTTTATTTGTCAACCATGGAAAACTAGATAGCCATTCATTCCGAAAATGTCGATCCTTCTTCACATTTTGCAATTTGTCTTCTTCATCCAACGATAAAGTTTCTTCTCTATAAAGAATATTTGAACTCAGTTAGTTACAAATGTACATAGTTTTGTATACACGAATATTGCATACGATAAAATATACCTTCTTGAAGGAAATTCCAATGATTTTGATGTGCTGGTTCTTCCAGAGACGCTCGCTTTAGCTTCATCATCTGTTGGTTTTTCTCATTCACTACGAAGAAAATTAAAAATTGAATTTCAAAGTTTTATTGTTATTTATTGAAATATACCTGTTTAAGTGCAATGTTGACGTGCTTGGTTTTCCCGAATCAGCTTCGATTTCGCTATCAGTCTTACGTTTTTTTCTAACTACGAATCTTTAGAGGAATTTTCACTTCATATTCAACGCCAATTATTTAATTATTTCGATAAAGTACTTACCTATCCATGTTTCGAAGTGCCAACAAATAATTTAAAGCTTCGACAACCGAATGTAATAAATTTATTTTGATCTGTCATCTCAAATGTCAATTCAAAAAATGTATGAGTGAATTCAGTCAAACAAAATAAGATATACGTTCTCGCAAGTCATTTAGTGCCTGGTTACATTTGTGTACTTCTTTTGAGAAATTAATTAGAGATTATGTTATTTTTTGTAAAAGAGTTGTTTTGGATGTTTTAGTAAAAAATACCTACCAAATTGAATTGAAACCTACCAACCTACCAAAGCTGAAAAAACTTATCAATTTTGGTAGGATCCTACCAAAACGGCAACCGTGCTCTCATATCGTTCTACTGCTCTACGCACACAAATACTCACACCATTGCATGCCTATTCTCCAACATCACATACTCCTCTCCATACCCCATAAGAAACACATACGCAAAGCGATAGCAAAACAAAGCATAGTAACCCGGAAATTTTCGCGTTATGAAATATGTGGCTGCTGGCTGGTTAGAACAAATTGGCTTTCTTTCCTTGTTTTGCCCTTATCGTTCACCGCGTTTGGCTCCTCTTACACGCTTCCTTATGCAAAAATATAACCCGCTTTTCAGCGACTTATTTGGCGAGTTTTGTATGTAGCTGAGGTGAGTTCTGTTTGAAAAATTCAGTTGTGAAGCAGACTGCGATATGTAACTTAAAGTAATATTGAGTGGAATTATTAGCCGTGTTTCTTTGCACGCGGATATAGGCATGGCATCAGAAAACGACCATCACCGCTTAAGAATTCATAAAAAAAAAAAACTTGGCAGCACACATGCACCTATGACGTTAATTAGTGACACAGCTGGAAGTTGAGTTAAGAAATTTGTATGGAAAATCGTGAAATTCACAAATATTAATTTCCGATAGTTGAAATTAATGCCAAGCATATTCTAAAATTATAGAAAACAGTTTCACATTCACAGATTTACTAAATTTTGAAAAAAAATAATAATAAAATCCCGAACAAAATATTCGGCGGGATATGCCAGTGGTCGGCGGGATGTCAAACTTTGGCATTTCCTGCAAAATTCATCGCACCGATTCATCAGAAACGAAGAAAATGGGTTTTGGAAGCACTGTTTATCCCCGCTAAAGGACTTAGCGGCGATAGCTATCCCCGCTAAAGTTAGCGTATATAGGATAAGTTGTTGTTGTATTTTACATGCAAATTTCAAATTATCCCTATATCCGCGTGCAAAGAAACACGGCTATTGTTGTGCAATATATAATTATTTAAAGTGATCGAAAATAGTGAAAAGTGTGAGAAGTGTGAAAAGTTTAAATTGTTTTGTTTTCAGTTCGATTCAGCAAAGGAGAAAATGGCATTATTAACAGTAAATTGTTGTTTAGTAGATTTGCTTTTGGAAGAAGAAAATTATTTTTGTAAGTTGAGTTTTCTTAAAAAAAAAAAGTTATAGAGATAGGACGCTCTACTCCTTCTATGAAAATAGATTATAAGCGCAAGGAGGGTTTTTTTCGCATTTCAACGCATCCATATATCAAAAATATACTTGGTTGACTGGTAGTTGTAAGCTCAATAAAATCTTTTGTTTTCCTTGCCTCCTTTTTTCTAATTCTCCTAGTGTTTGCAGTCGCACGGGCTACGCTGACATAAACAATTTAATTAATTCGGCAAATAAACATGTCAAGACGGAAAAACACATTCGTAGCTGTTTACTCGTATCTTTTCACGAATTCGGTACTGATCCCATTGAAAGCTCGTTAGGTAATTCCTTTGTAGCTCACAAAAGAAAAGTTGATAGAAACCGTAAACTAATGGAACGTTTTATAGATACGGTAGTTCTTTTAGGCAAACAGGAACAAGCATTTCGGGGTCATAATGAAAAGCCAGATTCTAATAATCGTAGCAATTATGTCGAAACACTTTTATACTTATCTAAGTATGACCAGTTAATGGACTCTCATTTGGAACAGTGTTCAAGTGCACGTAATCCGGTTTTTTCGGGTCTATCAAATGACATCCAAAACGATTTAATACAAAGTATAGCCGCAGTGATCAAATGCGAAATTAAAGTAGAAATAAGTGAAACGCGATTTGTGTCCATCATGATTGATGAAACACCAGACATGAGCCATAGGGAGCAAATTAGTGCCGTTTTGCGTTACTTATCGGAGGAAGGAGTAGAGGAAAGGTTTCTTGGGTTTTTTAACGTGAGTGAGAGTCAAAATGCCGATGAGCTCTCAAAACACATTTTCAATATACTTGATGTATACGGTTGCAAGGAGAAATTAGTTGGGCAATCTTAGGATGGGGCCGCGGTTATGTCAGGCGTCAGGGGAAGTAGGTGGTGTTAAAAAAAAAGTCCTCGATGCTTGTCCAATGGCTTATTTTATTCCTTGCTACGCACATGTTTTAAATTTGGTGTTATCTCAATCACTGGAAAATATACCTGAATTGAAAGTTTTTTTTTGCCAATATAAACACAATAGTACGCTTCTTTAATAAATCAACTAAACGTTCAAATATTTTAAAACAATTAGCAAACAGACGCATGCCGGGAGTATCAGAAACTCGCTGGCATTACCATTCCCGAATAGTAACTGTAGATTAGATATTATTGAAACTTTTAAGCAAATATTAGACCATCCAAAGAATGGGACACTGACGCACTTTCAATGGCCGAAAGTTTATTGCCTAAGTTAGAAGGGAAAGATTTTTGCTTTTTACTGCACGCGGTTTCCGAAATATTTGCTAAAACCGATGTATTGTTTAATTTAATACAAAATATGTAAACAAACAGATGTTGAAGTTGGTAAGCGAGAAATCGAGTGTTTTGAGACTTGGCTTTCTACTGAGTTTCTAAACAAATTTGATTTGATTTTTGAAAGTATAAATGATTGTGCTGAACCTCCACGGAAACGCCGATTACTTGATTTTGATTTAAAGACTCACTATAAGCGCCTTTTTGTAGAAATAAAGGACAATATTATATCTCAAATTAAGACACGATATAAATCTTTTACGGATTTAATTTTTTTTTAATTTACTCAATAAATCAAAATACAGTCGTTTTGCTCAGTCAAGCCCAGATGATAAAATATCTTCGGTGATAAACTTTTTCCCTGGAATTTTCGATTTTGCATTTTTAAAAAATGAGCTGAAAGTTCTCTATACTACGTCTTCACTTCAACCACTTGACGTTGGTTTTATCCCTCTATAAACATTTAAGAAGTGAAATATTGTGTGAAATATTTCCCCAAATCTTAAAATTAAGTGGACTATTTTTAACACTACCAATGACTGTTGGCTTCCGTGGAGAGATCTTTTTCCACGCTGAAAAGAGTTCATACATATTTGAGAAATTCTCAAGGAGAAGACAGGCTTTCTGATTTAGCACTTTTATCCATAGAAAAGCGACTGCCTTTAAAAATAAAAAGTAGGCCTAACTTTTATGAAAGAGTTCTTGCAGAATACGTGAACAAAGGTAGAAGAATAGACTTAGAGTACAAATAAAAAAAATATTTAACGAAACTTTTCACATTTTTTTTCCAAATTCTACTGTTTTTGATTTAAAAAAATATTAATCATTAATATTTTCTCTTTTTAACTTTGTACAAAAACTATTTTTAAAATATTTTTATATATTAAAATATTTTTATATATTATAGATATAAAATCTATACATTTTTGTAAATATTATGCGTGAAGCTTTTTAATTTAAATTTTTATTTATGTATTTGTTTATTTAACAAACCGTGATTTATGAAGTTCCTTTTTTTTATTACTTACTATCAATTTTCTTTAAGGTACAGCATTTGCATCTGCCAAAAAGGTTTCTTTCGAAGCCACTTTTATTATACTTTAGGTTCATTGTAAATGTAAGCTTAAATGACTTGAAGTATAAAAAAATGACTTGAATTGCTTTACTTCTATGCGATTTGCAGTACACAATATAATTTCAGAAAGCGTTTGCAGGTGCATATTTTTTCCGACTTACCATTTAACATTTTCTACGCCACGCCACTGGTAGATAGATATACATATGTATTTTTAATCAACTCTTAAAACAACGATATCTTTTTGTAAACGGTTAAAAACATTTTTTTTTGTTAAATTATAAATTAAAAAAAAAATCGTTTGTTCTTGTTGTCTTTTCAATAAAGGTAATCTGCACATACATACGCATATTATAACATATGTTCTATTGTATATATAAAGGAATAGGCCATATCGCATTTTCATGGCACCACAACTGCAAAATGGATTATGTGGTCTGTCAGACCACAAAGTATAGCTTATCGCCTTTTAGCTCACCGCTAAACGGAGGGTTAATAAAACACTTTTCTTTCTGACAACGGATCTTGTAAGTGCTTTGTTAAGTCATCCGCTCAGCAGAGCAGCGGCAGAACGAACTGTTTCTCATTAGAGATGAAAAACCGAACAGATTGGAGGTAAATACATTGAATGCAATTAAGAGTTGCAATGGAGTTGATTGTTGTAAATGGAATCCTTTAAAATAATTTTGAAGGCGTATACAAAATAATGTTTGTGTCTTTTTTGTATTTTTTTACACTTTTACCATATAAGACAAATCAAAATACATTTATTTTTCTTGGGATTACAATACTAAGTTCCTTTTTTTCTTTAAAAATAATATTACTATTAATTAAGCTTATTATTATAATTAAAGAGATATTTACTTACTTTAGTTATTTGAATTTATAATCTATTTATTTATGTTTTGTTATTTTTAGGGTTCCGTAGCCAAATGGCAAAATATGGAGCCCTTATAGATTCGTCATGTCTGTCTGTCTGTCTGTCTGTCCGGAAATTTCACAGCCACTTTTTTCCGAAACTATAAGAGCTATACCTACTGTTGAAACTTTTTAAGTAGATGTATTCTGTGAACCGCATTAAGATGTTCACATAAAAATAGAAAAAAAACAATAAATTTTGGGGGTTCCCCATATTTAGACCTGAAACTCAAAAAAAAAAATTTCATCAAACCCATAAGTGTTGGGTATCTATGGATATGTCTTCAAAAATGATATCGAGGTTTCTAATATCATTTTTTTCTAAACTGAATACTATGCGCGAGAGACACTTCCAAAGTGGTAAAATGTTGCCCCCCCCCCCCCCCCCCCCCTCTAACTTCTAAAATAAGGGAATGATAAAACTAAAAAAAATATATGATATACATTACCATGCAAACTTCCAACGAAAATTGGTTTGAACGAGATCCAGCAAGTAGTTTTTTTAATACGTCATAAATCGTAAACCGCAATTTACCTTTCATTAAATCAATTCAAATATAAAAAAAAAAAACATTTAATTTCATAAACTAAACATAAACCTTATGCGTAAACCGTGAACCATTATTTTCTAATAATAAATCTGTAATAGGTGCCTAAGTAAATAATAATTATAATTCGCGCGGAACCCTTCATGAGCGAGTCCGACTCGCACTTGGCCGCTTTTTTTGAACTGAGTTTGTTTCGATGATTTTATTTTAAATAAAGTGGAAAAAAAAAATTGTTGAAGACTAAAAAATGTCTGTACTACGAATTTTTTTCAAAATATTCCCCTCTTTTGGCCGCAGTACTACCTTGTAATATTTTTCTCCGGCAACACTGGTGCAAGGTCACGGTACCTCTCAGTTAAAAGTTAATTTCTCTTTTGTTAAGAAAAGTACCTACTTGACTCTTTAATTTTATTTTGTTCTTAGTCGACAGTGAGAATTTACTTCATATTAAAAGGGAACTAAAACCACTCAGAATTTTGGGAATTTATTTCCCACTTTGCATGGGAACTACTCGTAAGTCCACTTCGTGAAAGTGGTTTTATTTCCCACTATGTGGGAACTACGTACCTCAGTGGACTTAGTTCCAGTGGACTTCTTTCCCTGTACCTCTGAAGTCAGCAGTGCTACTATTCAGAGACAATTTTGAGGTACAGTCAAGCCCACCCAAAATGTGGTCAATGCACGTATTAGAGGGTTGTCTAGTAGGGACATTTATATATGATTCTAGTCCATTTGCACACATAATTGATAGGTACCTTAAAACAGCTGGAGATTCGCGTAGGATATCCAGATTTATATCCTTTCCTTACTTTTTCGTCAGATAAAATTAATAAACGCATCTTTGCTCATACGCTGATTCCAATATTCGAAGCTGCCACCACCTCCCAAGGGTGCACTTAATGTCTCTCTTTGAAACAAAACAAACTTTACCGAAGAATACAAACCTCCTCCTTTCATTTCAAGCCTTGCATTCCAAAAAAGAAACACCTCTCATTAAACTAGCAAGGATCACTTGTGCCCATAAGGCTTGGACTTTATGGTATATTTGTCTGGTAGTATTGATAAAGAACATCGTATATTGCACTTCTGACAGCTTTTAACTATTTTTATTTTAATTGTTGTGTGTGTGAGAGAGAGAGAGAGTGAGAGAGAGAGAAAGAGAGAGATCCTAAAGACAGCCATTGCCCCAACAACCGCACCAGGGAATCTTGCCACCAGTATGCGAGCTTATCGATATTTTTCGACGCTGAGATCGCATGCTCAAACTGGTGGATGAATCCCGTGACGACGCCAGGCTTCCACTGTTCCTTTCCGATATCGATGTACCTGTCTCTTGATTGCTGTCTTGGTGATGATGGTGATGATGATGGTTTCCCGTTGCACTTATACGCACTCCAGCGCCTCCGACACTGGTGCCCGCCCGATCACCACCCGTTATGGAGGAGACTGTCCCATCGGAATGTCGTCGTGAGCACTTGGACCGTGTTGAGTGTTGATGCGACGAATTTGCTGCAGCGTTATCTTGGCTACTATTTACAATACTGTTGGCAACACTGCCACGATGGCCTTCGGCTACGGACTCCTGACTCAACTTTCGACTGTGATGATGATGATGGTGATGATGATGATGGCCATGATGGTGAGGTGTGCTGCTGCCACTGTTCACTGAAACTGCCGAATTTGTATTGCCACCGCGACGCCTGTTGGAATGTGGTGAGTTTGGGGTGCTGTGGGCATGTTTTATGTTTGATATCAGCGCTGGCATCATATCGTCGAGCTTATCCACCGACGCCGATGACTGCCGATGTGGCTCCAAGTGTTGCTCTTCGCTGGGGTCAGCAGCACTCTTGTCGGGCGGCCTATCGTCGCGGCAGACTATGGAAACGCGACGTGATGATTTTCGTTTTGTAGCCTCTGAACCTGATGAGCTCTTCAAAGACAAATAATTAGACAATTAAATTTGAGGTGACCAAAGGTGATAGCCGAAAAAAAAACTCACCTCGTAACTGCTTATTTCATTCGTACTGCCATCTTGAAAAAGTTTGCCCTTAATAGCCTCTGGTAGGGTTAGCTGCTGTTTTTTTTCGTTGCTCGTCGTAGTGACGTCGCCGGCATCAAATGATCTGGTTATTTGCGAACTGCTTCCGTCATCGTTTTGTCTTGAAAATATTCTTCGCTTTAGGGGTGCAATCGAAGCAAGGGGCGATGTTGACAGATCGGGACTGCTGATAGCCAAAGTTGGGTGCACATTTGTATCGCTGTTTGCTAAAGATGGCGGCGGTGGAGGAAGTGTAGCTAATGATGGCGACGGCGTCACATGATGGTGGATTGCCTCTAGTGACGAAGAAGGAATGTATTGCAATCCCGCTTTTGAGCCGCCGATATTGTCGCCCATTGATTGGTTAAGCCTGTCAAAACCCAAATACATGAGATTGGTTGGAAAAGGTGCCATTGGTGTTGGCAATTGCGGCGGCGACGGACTGCTTCCATCGCGATCCGTCCCACCCCTATCAACAACCGAAACTTGTGCAGCTTCAGATGTGTCCAAACCACCACCTGTTGGGTGCTTGGCTAATGGTATTATAACGGGATTTGAGCCACTATAGCTTAACAATAAGTTCATTTCGGAACGATAGGGCTTACGATTCTTATCGACCGGCATACTTGGCGGCTGTTGGTCTTTTTGAAAGTGCGTCGGGCTACATGTAGACGAAAGGGCTTGTGTGTGAGTAGTCGATGCATGCAGTGGGGTAGTGGACGATGCGGGTTGTGGCGCAAAATAATTGGTTTCTGTGGTAAGCTTTTCCTGCGATCTGCTTCGGTCCAGCTGAAGTTGCAGGATGTCCTCAGAGATTGTCCCGATTTCATTAAGAATCTGCTCCAAGTTGGCCGAATTCTAATGTTCCACACAAAAGGGAATTAATTGCACAGTATACTCAACGTTATAGGGACTTACCTTTGAACTTCCAGTAGTCGACCTGCTCTGCTCAAAGCTCTGAGGTTTAGTTTGTGCTGTCGGTTCGATATACGGCGGTATTATTACCCCCGCTATGGGCTGTGGGTAATAAGGACTACCCAAGGCGTTTGTAATGAAAACATCGGGAGGATCGCAATTCTGATGTAAATGCTCCAGGTATTGAACTGCTGGGGTGGCTGACACTCCTGCCGCCTTAGCTGCTAGGGCTGTGTCTAACTTTAAACGTGGCTTGATGGGGGAGAAAAAGTGCTTCGGGTTCTTACAGGCCCCGTCCGGATTTTTGACACTGGCATTTGTACTGACATCTATTTGGGGTGTACCCTCTCGGACGGGTACCAAATTGGGTAGGTGCGATGGTGACATTGTTGTTGAGGTTGAGTTGGAAGAAGATGGCTCTGATGTTTGGAATTTTCTAAGCATAAATGGTGATTGGATGTTGTAGTCCCAGCCGTTGGTTTGAATCACTGTTTCGCCAGTGTTGGTTGAAGTGTTGCTGTCTGCCATGGAAGCTAACAACAATTCAATACAGTTATTGATGTAGTCAATCAAATTGCGATTACTTACTGATGGTCGTTCCCATGTGCTGTTGAACGACATTTTCAAAATAGGACAATGGCGGAACCATCGACTGTAGGTCGTTGAGTTCGTTTGCGACTAGTTCAATGGGGGTGAGGAGTGGCGTTAAGGGACCTACTAGACTGGGCAAAGACATTGCTCCGATGCATTGCGACGGAGACAGTCTTGAGCCATCTACTTTAATGAACTGCTCATCGTTATAGTAATTGTGATGCTGTTGTTGATGTTGCTGTTGTTGTTGTTGTTGTTGTTGTTGTTGTTGTTGTTGTTGTTGTTGTTGTTGTTGTTGTTGTTGTTGTTGTTGTTGTTGTTGTTGTTGTTGATGATTGACTTCACCTGGCTGATTTAGATTTCCATCGCTGTTGCTTAGATTCTCCTCGGAAACGATCGACAGGTGATCGAAATTCACATGCAAATGGTCGCGCGACTTTGCCGCACCACTGTTGTCATTACTTTCTGTTACTAATGCAGACCTATTTCCATCTTTGAAGGATTCGTCTCTGCAAATCGATCCGTCTAGGGGACATCTATCGTATTGTTGCCGTGCAGGTAAGGGGGGGAAGTTTTCACGATGTCTACCACTTTCATGCTGCTCACCTAAGCATTCTTCATTGATGTCTCCTTCGCCTCTGCACGTATCACAAGAATCAGAGTCCTTTTCAAAGAGAAACAAAGTATTAGATAATTATTTTGGATTCCAAAACTAAATGGTCAGTGCTCTTACCTCACTGTTACTCTCGCTTGGACCATGCTCGCTTATGCTATCTGGTAGGTATTTATTGGCCTTGAAGCGCTTATTCAGGCGATCGTACTCGTCGCGTAGTGACCAGATTTCCCTTCTCAGCTGTTCGTTTTCACGACGTAATTTCCTAATATCCGACTGACCTATTGAGTATTTCAAATATCATTATCCAAAGTACATAGATACATTATGCAGCTCGAATCGACTGCCATTAGCACTTACCACGTTCCACTTCTGCATTAATATTAATAGTTCTCAATCTTAGCTCTTCATTCTCGTATATCATACCACGTGAAGATTTCCGGTCTAACCTGAATAAATAAGAAATTAACATTAAACATTAATATAGGAAAAACATTTTAGGTAATTTTAAAAATAAAATTAACAAGAAACGGAATTTTTTTCTTTTTTAAAGTTATTGAGGAATTGAAAAACTGAAATATACCGGCACACCTCGAGTCACGACGAAAACAATTCACGAGATGACTAAAATTAGCAATGTTAACATTTTTTAAAAACATAATTGGTATTTACGGTATGCAAACAAGAAGAACAGAAAAGAAAGATATCAAAGATGAAAAGTAAGAGGTAAGAGAAAGAGGAGTTAAATATAAACATTAATTATTAAGGCATTTTTCTCTTCAGCAGCAAGAAGAGAAAAATGCCTTAATATTGCAGTTTTGAAGCTTGCGGCATTACTAATACCATTGTATATAGACTTTATAGTATTCTCACTTCGTGTATACGACGATGCGCCACCAAACGCCGTAAGTTCGTCATTAAAGAATCTACAAAAAGCTTTAAATATGCATTTTTGTAGTTATTTCTGTCGTCTTCTTCCATTCTCGTTTATATTTGCAATGCGTACTCTTTAAGTACTCTTTCCTTTGATAATAAAGACGATTTCCAAAAGTGTGTGTTTTGTGGTTAATTTATTACTTCAATTTTTATATACAATGATACAGAACTATTTCTCTACTTCCTACGATTTCAAAAATATTTGAAAAATTAATGAAATCAAGAATGTTATCATTCCTAGATCAAAGTAATTTTTTTTCAGATGCTCAATATGGTTTTAGAGCAGGTAGATCCACTGTGAAGGTATTTTGCGATTTATTTAATGCAGTTAACGAAAGTCAATCAACTATGGCTCTTTTTATTGATATGACCAAAGCATTCGATATGGCAGATCTGCAAATGTTATTGCGTAAGCTGTACAAAGCTGGCTTTAGAGGGATAACATATGAATGGCTAAAGTCATATTTGTTAAAAAGAGAGAGAGCAAAGGGTGGTAATCAGTGGTTGTTACAGCGATCCACTTAAGCTTAAAAACGGCGTTCCACAAGGATCCGTGCTAGGTCCTATCTACATTGACTCTCTTTTCTTCCAAAACTTTTACGGCAATCGCAGTGCATTTGCAGACGACATCGCTTTCACGTATACTGATCTGATCGCTTCATGAATGCGTTGCAAAGGTTAGCTTCGATTTTCATATACTTCGCGTCTGGTTTAACGTCCACAAACTCATTATCAGTGAAAAAACGAAATTAATGTACAAGGTGGCGCAAAAGTTGTCAGGTGGCGCAAAAGTTGTCACCCGATGTTCTTTCGCTGTAATTTTTTTTATGAATGAAAAACTTTGGTTCTGCTTTTGGATTATGTTAATTGGTAGAGTAAGTTCGGGTAATATGGAATACACGTTTTTATTTTTGGAATTGCGCTTACATTTTTGGTCCAAAATTCCCGTCAAATGTTTGAATAGACTAATAATGTTTTCTGGTACCCTCGCTAAACTTGCCACAATATGAAAATGTACCTTTTTTCTGTTACGGTTTTTTACGTAAAAAAGGTCAAATATCTTAGCTCAACAAAATGTGGGTGTTATATGGAATATTCCATATTACCAAAAATCGAGTACAATATGGAATATTCCATATTACCAATCACCGAATTTTTCCTTTTTGTAAGATTTATTTTGTTAGATACTTTCAGAGTTTGAATTATATAAATGAATTATCACAACATTTACATAGATATTATGTTTTGAAACACTTCTTATGTGACCACATGTTGCACTGAATACATGTGTCTTATAATAGACCATCAGGATAGGATACGTCACAGACATAGCAGTTTACGCCTTCACGAAGTTCAGAATCGAACTGTGATCCTAATTCATCAGAACTTTTGTCATCAGCCAAACTACTTACAGAAGAGTCACTAAAGAAGCGTTTGGCGAATCCTTTTCCCTTTTCGACATGATTTCGAAGTGGATGGAAACACATCAGGTTCTTTTTCCTTTTCAACTAGTAACCTGACATCTGCTTGGGTTAAACCAAAGTAACGCGATTCGACCTCTTTGATATATTTAACGAGATCAGACTCCATTTCATTTGTGAAGATGGGTTTTCTTCCAAGTGAAATGCATGATAATTCAGTTGGAGTTTTCGCAGAAGTTGCCAATCCAAAACAGAGTTTCGCGGAGGACATTGAATGTTTTTGAAGCTTTAAGGTAACTCATTTGATTCGAACGCACGCATTTAATGGCCTGTTCCATGTCCTCTTGTTTCCATTGTTTGCGCTTTGTACCAGTTTGGGTCTTTGGGACCATCTTCTGCATACAAATTCTGGGCTTTAGTCTTAGGCGTCATAAAAGGAAAATGCTGATAATATGGAATACTATTCCATTTAACCGACAACTTGGTATTCCATATTGCCAACATTTTACACTTTTCAGAAATAAGTCAAAAGTAACTTACCGTTTATTTATTTTATCAACAACCAGCAACAGACGTTAATACAATTACAATGCTTGGGATCTAAACCGTTTTACTTCAATCAAAAGTAACTTTACTATATTTTTTTCAAGTAAAAGCTCTACACGTTAAAAATTATGGTTGCAACAAATTTTACTTTTGAATTTTTCATGTTGCCAGTTTGACGGCTACTTGAAATTGAATAGTAGATTGCTTAAACATTTTCAGTAACCTAAGTTGTGAACATGAAGGAAGAGATGTCGCTGTTGAATTTACAGAGAAACAGGGGTAGGTATTCCATATTATCCACATATTCCATATTACCCTAACTTACTCTATCTTAAGTTTTTTCTGTATCCGTTAACTTCACAAATATCAAAGTAGAATTTACATTTGCCGCCATTTGCAAAAATTATGCTTCTTCCGATAGGAAGATGACTTTTGCGCCACCTTGTACTTTAATCTATCACATGATGCTTCAGAAAAATTTGAGTTCATTTTTCACTCATGCCTGTGTCAAAAGTTTTGCTTACCACTACATACCTGTGGGAGAAACAATTTCAAAGCTAATAATCACTGTTCAAACATTTGCTTTAAAGTTGAATCAGTTGATTCATTCAAATATCTCGGTGTATACATTGACAACAAACTAAATTGGAAGGTTCACGTCCAATACTTCAAATCGTATATGTCACTGATAACTCGCACAATGTATCTTTTAAAAGCATACTGCTCGCAAAGAGTTCTTTCAATGCTCTATTATGGATTAGTTCAGTCGAAACTTTAATATGGAATCGTTAGCTGGGAGGTATGTACATATTTAAATACTTTAAGGTCGCTATTGATTTCTCAAAAGCATATAGTTCGAATTATGTGTGGTAAGAATCGTTATACGGAAAGTTGGCCTCACTTTAGGCGTTTTTCTTTTTTAGCCCCGAGCGGGGAACAGAGCGGGGCCCGAGCAATCAGAGCTCGCTCCGAGCTGAACATAACCTGAGCGCTCCGAGTTAATTAAGAAACAGAATTGGGCACTGAACTGTCATTAGATAATTTTTTTTCTATTAATTTTCAAAATAGTCAGGATTGCTTCTGAAATTGGTGTTTGTCAAGGATTGTTCCATTTAAATTATAATTTCTAGTAAATAAACTATGGAAAAAACACAAAATAATGAATGAAGTCAGCCGCGCTCAGCTATTCGCTCGATGTGCTCGGTTATTTTTAATCGAGCTCATTGAGCGAGCCCTGAGCTAGCTCAGAGATAAAAAAGAAATACAAATTTTGTGCTCAGAGCGCTCCGAGCTAAAAAAGTAACACAGTTCTTTTTTTTGACAGCTCAGTGCCCCGCTCGGAGCTAAAAAAGAAAAACGCCTTTTATTAACCTTCGAATATTTCCACTGAGAAATCTGTATGTGTTCAAAGTACGAGTACTAAAAGAGTTCTTCAAAAGAAGTGGTAATTGTATTGTATTTATTGCAGCAGAATATTTATACATTATTTTCTTAAACTATATTGCACAATTTACAGAGTTATGGTATAAAACTACCTTACTACTGATAATCTTTTAGACATTTTAATAAAGAAGAAGAACTAATTAACAAAGTATTTGAAGGAAAAGCTACAGGAAAAAACCTTCATTAGAGAAAAAAAAACAGAAAAATAATTAAACAACGATAATAATATACAACGTAGATTGAAGAGAAGAAGGGTGGGCGGTGCGGGACCTTTTTCAAACCAAGCCTTAAGTTTTACATATAAAAAACAAACTAAAAATGATTATTATTTACATCAATGTGAATAAATAAATGAATAACTAAATATCAAAGGGAAATCTAATAAATTAACATGAAAGCAAAATAAACGATAAACGAAATAAATAAAATAAATAAGTACAATGAACAGGTAAGAAAATAAATATAATATATTGAATAAATAAATATAATAAATAAATAAATATAATAAGTTAATTGATACAATAAATAAATAAATTAAAATTATAAAATAATAATAAGTAAATAAAGTACATAATAATAAAAAACAACAAGTAAGTAAATATAATAAACAAAATAAATAATTACAAAAAATCATATAATAAATAAATAAATAATTACAAAAAATCATACAAATAGTGAATAAAGGAAATAAATAATTAAGTTTAATATCACATAATAAGTTATATTTTAAATAAAAGAACTATAACTATAAAGCTAGGTTTGAAATTAGAGGGTTATCTGAAGATAAACAAGATGTAAGATAACGTTCATTAAGCTTGGCAATTCTATTTGATACCATTTCCGTATTTGAAATATCGTGAAGTTCAGCTGTTGAAAATGACCATGGAAGCTTAAGGATCATTTTCAAAAGCTTATTTTGAGCTACTTGGAGTCTGCTAATATGACTAGCTGCACATTTACCCCATGCTGGTGAACCATAAAACATAATTGCTTGGAACACGACTTTAAAAACCAGCAGCTTGTTTTCATTGCTTAGTCTGGACTTCCGATTTATAAAGGGATAAAGAGTTTTAGTGGTTATATTGATCCTTTTAATTACTTCTTGTACATGCAAGCCAAAGGTTAAAGTTTTATCAAGATGGACTCCAAGATACTTAGCACTTGAACGCCATTCAGTGTTTACACCATTTACTTGAAGATTGCTGCTCGGAAGGAAATAGGCTTTTCTTTTTCGTGTGAAAAAGATAACCTGTGTCTTTGAGGCATTTATTCTAATCTTCCAGTCGAAAAAGTAATTTTGAATGACATTTAGTGCAGATTGCAAATTTGTTTCAATGTTGAAACCAATTGAATCTGACGAGAATATACAGGTGTCATCGGCAAATATTGCTTTTTCGCAGTTGTTTAAACATGGGAAATCGTAAGTGAAAATAGTATACAAGATTGGACCAAGCACCGATCCTTGAGGTACACCTGCTGAAATGTTATAAATATCGGAGTACCAATTATTTATCGAAACCTTGAATTTCCTTTCAAACAGAAATGATTGAATTGTTTTGATTAAGTACATAGGAAACTGAAGTCTAAGAAGTTTATGTAATAAAGCATCATGCCAAACTGTATCGAATGCTTTCTCGACATCAAGAAGTACCATTCCTGTACTTTTTCCAGTGCTAAAATTTGTTTTTACATATTTTGTTATTCGATGAACTTGGTGGACTGTACTATGATGAGCCCTAAAACCAAATTGTTCAAGTGGTAAAGTGTTATGACTTGTTATTTGAGAAACAATTCTACTTTTAATAATTTGCTCAAAACATTTACTTAGCGAGCTTAACAAACTTATTGGTCTATAGTTGCTTGGTATGTTTGCGCTTTTACCAGGCTTTAAAATTGGTACAATCTTAGCTGTTTTCCATGCATTAGGAAAGTAACTTGACTTCAGACAACAGTTAAATAGTAGTTGCAAATATTTGATTCCTGATTTCGGCAAGTTCTTAAGATATACATTTTTAATGCAATCAAAACCTGCAGATTTTCTTGATTTCAGATTCAAAATTACATGGCTGACATCTTCAAAAGTAGCATCTACGTGAGTGCCATTTGAAGAACTTACATTTATGGTATTCATTGAGTCACTGACAACTGATTCGACAGCGGTATTACAAGGAGTACTGCCAGTTAGCAAATGGTTATAGTAGAAAGTTTCTGCTAAGATATTTGCCTTTTCAGTACTAGAGACCATTACTTGGCTTCCTACTTTAAGAGCTGGAATTTGAGTGTTCTTTTTTTTAATTATTTTTATTATGTTCCAAAATGGTTTGCTTCCTTTATCTAAACTCTGTAGTTTATGATTCCAAGATCGATTCCTGAAAGTTGAGATTGAATCTTTTATTAAGACATTAAGAATCTTAACTTCAGATTTATAGAAAGGATCTCTTGTTCTAATCCATTTTCTCCGATTACTATTACGGATTTTTATTAGTTGAAGGATGTTAATCGGTAATTTGTTTGAAATATGAGAATGAATTTCGTTTTTAGGAACTGCCTTTTCAATACTTTCTTCTAGAGCTTTCGTAAAACAAGAAATACTAAGGTCTATTTGTTGTTGATTGACTACTTCAGCCAAAGGTGCATGGACATTTGGTAACCTGGATCGGATTTCTCTTTTATAAGTTTTCCAGTTTGCATTTTTAATGTCTAGAATTTCATTGGTTATTTGCAAAGGCGATGTTAAAGAACTAATTAGGACTGGAAAATGATCTGAGCTTAGCTCTTTTATCACTAAAGGTTGGTTGAAAAGGCTGGGCATGTTGCTCAAGAAAAAATCCAAAGTTGATGGATTTGACCTATTATTGGCAGGGTAATAGGTCGGATGGGGTGGATACAAGATATTAAATGGATGCCTAGTGTTAAGGTTAGCTAGAATATTACCCCATGCATTCGCTCTTAAGCATCCCCAACTTCTGTGCCTGCAGTTAAAATCACCCCCAATTAGGTATGTATCATTTATACTGATAAGCTTCCTCAAATCGTTATTTAAATGAAAGCGTTTCTCCGCATTAGCTGAACCTCCAGAAAAATAAACAGAAAATATTTTTAAAGCTGTACCATTTGCAAAAGGTATTGTGATTCCTAAGTTTTGAATTACTTTAGTATTAACAATTGGGATTACTACGTGTCGTATGGTTTTCTTCACTAATGGTAATGATCCTTCTAGAAATTCTTCGATATATAGCTTACGTATTAATAACCTGTCACTGGTTGACGTCCCATTCGCGCACAAAACGCATTTTATGAACTTATATTTAGTTTTCTCGCGTAGAATTTTTAATAAACCTCCCTTATCCATACGTTCTAATCTCAATTCCCATTTATTTTTGAATTCTCTTAAAGACTGGCTTTTTACTGTGAGCCCTTATAACTTGGAACTACTTATGAAAGTAACATCTTAATAAAAATGCAAAAAGATTCTTCTCTGACTTACGAGTATATTGCTTTCAATCAAATTGCTTTTTTTCGATTTCAGTACTTAGCATAAGAACAACTGATGGTACCCCATGTCAGTTATTCTTTACATACGAAATATTATCTTGCGATCATTCAACACTAACTTTAAAGTTTAAGAATGATAATGAATTTATTGTAATCTACAAGGTGGCGCAAAAGTAATCCTCCTATCAGAAAATGCTATAAATTTTGCGATTGGCCCCTAAGTCAGTTCTGTTTTGACATTTGTGTAGTAAACACTTGCGAAATACACGTTCATAAACAATGTTACGCTACACTGCTCCAGAACGCGGAATATTGGTGACTATTTATTTGAGCAATAATCGGTCGGTGGCCAAAAAACATCGGAAGGTTATTTTTGCGCCACCTTGTATATATATAAAAGAAAGTGTCCGAAGCGATGTAACCGCATAACTCGAGATTGGCCGAACCGATTTTGATGATTTATACTTTGTTGGAAAGGTATGTTCTCAGCACGGGTTTTAGAAGAAAAAAAAAATCAAAATTTCAAAATGGCTTATTTTGACCACCCAGCGTGTTACGACAGGTTTTTTTCGATTTTTTTAAATTTTTTTTTTTTTCATTTTGTATTTATTTATTTTGGCAACAACCAAATAAAGAATCACATTTGAATGTAACATATCGCATCACAATTGAACTGTCAGATAGACACGCAACGTAACGCCATCTATTATCGATCAATGGAGAAGCCAATTTTGTTTCATGTTTGGTGGCGCTGTCGGATTCGGATTTCTTCATTGCGAATTTGTGAGTTTTTGTGAATTAAAATTGATATGAGAATATATCTATATCTATTTATATATATATGTATATAAAAATCAATCCATATTTGCGTTTGTTGCCGGTGTTTGGCCAAACGCGTTAACCGATTCCAATGAAATTTTTTTTTAAAGAAAGGTGACGTCTATACGAAGGATGTTATGTATGTGCGATGTCTGTATCTGCATCGGTGTGTAAATTATGTGTTTCTTAAAAAAGAAAAAAAAATTGACAATGTATTTATACACTGTGTGTTTCATATGTAGGTATCATGTGCTTTGAAAAAAAAAACAAATTTAAGTCAAATAATAAAAAGTTTTTTTGTGTAATATTTTCTATATATAAAAATCAATCCATATTTGTGTTTGTTGCCGGTGTTTGGCCAAACGCGTTAACCGATTCCAATGAAATTTTTGTCCATGAAAGGCGACGTCTGCACGAAGGTTTTTATGTTTGGCATCGGTGTGTGAGATATGGGCATTTGAGTGAGTACACATGCATATGTGCGTATGCGTGTAAATTACGACGCAGATACAGAGACCGTACAGACGTCACTTATTTTGTTATCCGAACAAGCATATGAAAGAGGGAGACCACACGAACGTTTCAAGCTTATTGTGGAATTTGTGCGCACTTTCATTCTTGAGATATCGTGTGTTCAATATTTTATTCAAATAACTCTTATTGAAATTTTTTGCATTTTTTTGTGAATCGGACATCGGAAAGTTGCTTTTCCAACATTGATAACAATCGATGTGGAAGTGAATGAAAAGTGATTCAATCGAAGTTTTTTTATTTTCGCTTTGTTGTTTGATTCGCAGAATTAAGGTGACATAGGCGCCTGCCAGACAACAAGCACCTACCCTAAACGGAACAACGAAGTTGTGTGAGCGGATTAAGCCATGCGGAGAAAAACGTACAGTCCCTTTCACCGGTTGAGCTCAAATCAGGCAATCTTCGGTATTGGCCTGAGAGTGTTTCTGTGAACTTTGGTCAAAATCGGTCTTCTGTTTTTAGGCGCAGCAACATACGCCGGATACCCGCTATAGACAATTATAAGGAAGTCTACTCGAACATATTGGCCAATAGAATTCTCGGGCACGGGCAAAGCCGGGCAGGTGCAGCTAGTCACTTTATATTTCTTAATCAGCAGTCTTATTGTAACCTTGTTATAGTGATAATTAATAATAAATAAATTAAAGAAGTAAATAAGTAATAAGTATGTATACGAAATAACGGAGCACAATGTAATAATGATTTGCTCAATGACAAATGACAATGAATAGTACAAATAAAGGCAAATTATTTTAGTTATTTATTTACTAACAAAAAACGGCTGGACCGATTTCGCTGGAAACTTAATCAGTTCTGAGTTACGTAATTACGCTTCGAATAAATCCGGTCTCATGTCAATATCATGTTTGGTTCTCCAGAGAATCGTGGCGAAAGATAATTCCGAACGCTCATACGTACATACATACGGACAGACATCTCTATAAAAACGTTGAATTTGGATTCTGGTGACCTTGAAACGTGGAGATATGTCAAAATCCGCGATTCACAAAATCGGCCCCATTACAAGAACTTCCACTGGGAAGTTAAAAAAGCAAAGCCTATAAACGACTCAAACCGGATAAAAACAATTTGACTAACCGTCTGAATTATATTAAACATCAGAAAAGCTTTGAAGTCCTAAATAAATTTTTGTATAGCAAATTTGTATTGATAGCTGAATTGCAAGTCAAAGAGAATAGTAAAAACTTTTGGAATTTGATTAACTCGAAAAGAAAATCAACTGGATTACCGAACTGTATGGAGTATTCTGGATCCACATCCAGCGATGTATCTACTATATGCAATCTCTTCGCCGATTATTTTGAGTCGGTCTACATGCTTGCGTCTTCTAGTGCGCTGCGCCTACAAAAGTAGTTGATATAGGGAACCTTGAGATAAGCATGTCGGAAGTATTCGAAGCCTTGAATGGGATTGATGCAAATAAAGGTCCCGGTCCTGATTGCATATCTCCCAAAGTAATACAAAAATGTGCTATGTCCCTCCCGCTACCTCTGTGGTTGATTTTCAACTTATCTTTGAAAGCTGGACAATTTTTAGATGACTGGAAAACATCTTTCATACCTTCGATTTTTAAATCTGGTGCGAAACAAGAAGTGAATAATTATCGTCCAATTTGTAAATTATCTGTTATTTCGAAAGTATTTGAGAAAATAGTTTGCGATAAGCTTAGTTTTCTCACGAAACAACGCATCTCTGATTCTCAACATGGTTTTATTTCGGGGAGATGTACAGCTACTAATCTCACCATTTTGTGTGATTCAGTTATCGATGGTTTCGAAGCCGGTTATCAGACTGATATTATTTTTACTGATTTTGCCAAGGCGTTCGATAGAGTAAATCATGAAATATTGATATACAAATTATCCAAACTCGGGCTCCACTCTAATGTTTTAAATTGGATATGTGCTTATCTCACTGATCGGACTCAATTTGTGAAGATCGATAGGTTTATTTCTAAATGTATAAAAGTAACATCTGGCGTCCCTCAAGGAAGTCACATTGGTCCTTTATTCTTTAACTTTTTTATAAATGATATTCCTGATATTTTCCAGTTCTCAAGATACCTATTATACGCCGATGATGTAAAAATATTTAGAACTATTAAATCGTCCAATGACTGTGTCTTGTTGCAGGAAGATTTAGGACAACTGGCTTTATGAGCCATAATCAACTTTTTTTGAATGTTTCAAAATGTCAAACTTTTACATGCTCCAGAAAAACTTTCCCATTAATATTTGGTTACTCAGTCAATAATATCATATTAGATAAAGTGGATAAAAAAAAGAACTAGGCGTCGTGTTAGAACAACAGCTTTCGTTTATTTCGCACATTGATTTCATAGTTAACCTTAGAACCGTGTATGGGGTGCTGCACTCTCCATACACTTTTGATTGATGAATACAAACAACAAACTATTTCACACCAACGTAATATCTCAGCATAGTGTATGAAATGTACCGTTCCCTTTGCAAAAGTATTGGATTCAAATTCAAATTTTCGATGAGTTTCGTGTAAGAGCGCCTAAACCAATGCTACCTCTATACGTGTTTGGGGAGCTGTACTCCCCATTATTTTTACACCCTATTCTAGGGTATATTAATTTTGACGCATAGTTTGTAACATACCTTAATATTGCCCGTAGACCCCTAAAAGTTACTATATTTATGATCAGCATCGATAGTAATGTCGATCTAGCCATGTCCGTCCGTCCGTCCGTCGGCAAAAATTAGGCCTTTAAACTGGACCTAGAGAGCTGAAATTTTAACCATATACTCTCTAGGGTCCCGAAATAATCAAGTTTACGAATTTTTGAAATCCGCCCACAGACACGCCCACAAACTCAAAAAAACAAAATTTTGGAAAAAATCGAATTTTGAGCTAGGAAGCTGAAATTTTGTATATATGACCTATGACTCCTAAAACTGCTCGGGATATAAAATTTTCAAAATCCGCGTACTGCCACGCCCACAAAAAAATAAAACAATTTTATTGAAAAACCAAAATTTGAGCTAGGGAGCTGAAACTTTTAATATATACTCTCTAGGGGCCCTTTAAGCTCATGTATAAATATTTTCAAAATCCGCCCACTGACACGCCCACAAATAAATAAAACAATTTTTTTGAAAATCCAAAGTTTGAGCTAGGGAGCGATTTTTTGAAATAATATCCTTTAAATGTTATATAACAAAATATGTAAAGCGTTCTTAACAATTCAACCATACTTAGACTTTTGTCACGCCCACTTATGAGGGATAGGAATAAGAATAGGGTATCCAACAGTTCGCCCAAGCGGACTGTAGCCCGTCCCTATGTTTCTTAGTACATTTTGTATGGAATTGCGGTTTCAATCGCGTTATATCCTGTTTAGGTTGGTAAATTTTCATTGTTCAAAGTTATGAAAAAATGTTCTAAGACAATATTCTTGTTCTTAGTTGAAAAACTAAATGATCTTCTATGTATATTTGCCATAGAAGATTTTCTTCTGATGACTATCCGACGTATGAATTGCATTGCGACGATTCAAATGTTGATGACCCACTTGCTAATTTCGACCTGATTCAGGATATCCATTTGACAGATATTGAGCGACATCATGTGGAACCACCAGAAGTAGCAATTGAGGCAAGTCGTGGGCAAATATACATGGGTCAAGGCAAACACGACAAAACTGTGCTACAGAGCAAACCAGGACTGTTCAAATGAAAATTTTGTCGATTGGAGTCTGCTCCTTGTAGCACCGAGACTTTCGTCGAAAAACAGTCTGCTTTCATGCGTAGCAGCCACTGCGGCCTTGAAGACCTGTTAAAAGCCTTCTCCAAATCAAGCAGACAGGCACCTGTGCACTGTTTCTTAGCTTCGTTCCATTGAATGTCAGAAGCTAGTAGAAACGCGGCATGAGTTGTGTCAGTCCCGCCTTAAAACCAAACTGTGTTTCTGGAATAATATGTTTGCCCTCTGTGCAGAGCTTTATTTAAAATCGTTTCAAATACTTCACTGATACTCGGAAGCAGACTTATCGACCGATAGTTACCCGGGTTGGAGTTGTCCCTTACCCTTTTTCGGGAGAGGAAGTACCATAGCTGTTTGGATGATATGCATTATTCACAGCGCTGTTTAACAAAGTGGTGTATAAATCAACTGCTTCCCGAGGGAGGAGATGTCGTGGTACAATTTTGGATATATCGTCGACTCCGGCTGACTTCTTTTTCCTTAATGAGGTGGACCTTCGAAATTAAAAGGAAACTGGGCACGTTTTTCCCAGCGTTAATGGCACTTGTCAGGTATTCTTCATTAAGCCCGGTGAAACCGTGACATGCATGAGCATTAGCAATCTGCCATTTTACATAGACAATCATCTTACTGCATGGCTCCTGCCGCACATCTCTTTCAGCCATTATACATTAAAATCATAAAGTTCATCAATCAACATAAAGTTCGTCCAATGCTTCAATATTGCTGCGTAGTATGGTGCCAACTTTTCAACAAGGATCTAAAACCTATTGAACAAATTCAAAAAAGATTGAAGACAAATGCACTTGGAAGGTAAATTTTTCCGTTCCTTTACGGTCTTAAAAAAGTTGGAGTGAATTAATTACCTTGAAGTCTTTATAGTGCATAAGAAGGAACTTTTTTTTACACGTTTGCCAGTAATGGAATAGTCAATGTGAATGCCTCCCTTTACCCATCCTCACAAACTTTTTTGTTAAGCTGTTTGGTTTTAGTTTGATTTATTCTGATGGCTTTTCCCTTTGTCAGATTCTTTAGATGCACAAAGAATTGAAGACAAAACAATTGAAGTCGAATCGTGATAAACATAATTGCATTTTATGGAACACAATAATTGAAGATGATGACGAGAGTTTTGCTTCTGGCGACCAGGAACATTGTTCTCGCTAATTTAATTTCAACTTGTCTTTAGAACTGATCAATCCGGATAACACCACCGGGAAGATGATGGCATGTGAACTTCAAAAAAGGCGTCCTTTGAAGGACATAACAGAAGTGCTCCACCCTGATGTAATGCGAAGAGCGGTTCCAGGGTGGTCTCGAGGCCGTAGCGAAGAGTTTAGCAGCAGAAGTAAAAAAAATGATTCCTTTAATCATGATCATAGCTGAGCGGCTACGGAAAAGGAAGACCTCCCTGCATGTCTGACATACAAAGCTCTTCAATTCTAAACAATGACATGATCAAGGGCATCTACTGAGTTAAAGTTTAGTCAGTAAATGATTTATGCTTGAATTATTTTTTATTAAAATTGGTCACAGATTCGATAATTTCAAACGAATTAGATACGATTTATGGATGACAGCCTTCCCCATATTGGCTGCAAACTTTTTAAAAATCAAAAGAAACAAATTAAAAGACTAATTTAAGAACCCCAGATGTTCAGTTGCCACCTCAGCAATTATTTATGTAAACAAAACTGGCATCGAGATTTCTTACAATGAAATCTCCCGCGTAAAATAATTTTATATCTCCCAAATGGAATTCCATCAATCAATCGTGGAAAATAGAAAATAGATTTATTATTCGGTTGGAATCAGGATAGTTAATCAGTAGCCGCAAAATGAGTCATATTTTGAGAAGTGTTTCAATTTTGATTCCAAAAAAAAACTATGACAAATTTATGTCAATGTCAATGGGTGCCAAAAATAGATGATATAATTTAGTATAAATATTTTTCGTTTAATTACTTGACAGATCCTGCCTTCTCGCCTGATTTTTTACTACCATTCTTCCTTTGTACGTAGGTTGGGTCACGTTTTGAACTCTTCATAAAAACAACTAAGCACTCAAAAGGGTTCTCAATTATTACTGACACAGCATTTATTACATATACGTATTTTGTTTAAGATGAATTGGTTGTTTTAAGCGTTTTCATCAAATGTGACAGAGTATTTCGACAGCTAACAAATGATGTCGCATTAATTTCCCGAAACCACATTTTCTTTTGATTCATTTAAATTATTTTTTCGTTGTGTGATTGAAGTGATTTTTGTCAATAAATCATTAGAAATACAGAAATTCAAAATTCAAAATTCCAAAATAGTTCACAACACAACACAACACATTATTCAGTTCATCAAACTACAGTTTCACTTGCGATAATTTTCACACAGTTTTGACATGGAAATTTCGACTGATTATTTTTACTTATTATTCATCTTTCGGAGCGACGAATAATTTTTTTTATTTTTATTTTATTTTTATTTTTATTTTTTTTTTTTTTTTTTTTTTTTTTTCGAATATTTCCCCCACCCCAAACAATTTTTATATTTCACCCATAATTCTGGGGACGCGATGAACATTCGCGTATTTCTTGTATAAAAAAAAGAGTTGTAACAAAAATATTGACTAAATAATTGTAATGGCGATGTGAACGAATTTCAAGTATTTGGAGAGGTTCTCTCTGCATTATTTGAGAGAGGAAAAAATAGCTATAAACATTACATGCATGCATAGATAAAGAAATAATTATGAAAAATCATTACTAGACGTGTTTTTAAATAAATGGATTTGATTAGAGAGATTACGGAATGGAACTTGGCGGGATTTACATGTTTGGTGAAATGAAATAGAAATCGTTTACCATGGGAGGATTAGGAGCTGTCAGAGTTCAAATTTAAAATAAAATATCGTATCGTGCGGATGAAATTTCTCAGTCGAAGTAAAAATATTTATTTAGTATTTTTGAACATAAAGTTCAAGATCGGTTGTGTGAGATGTGCTGTCAGGCTTACGGGCTAGTTTTGGTTAGGTAAATGAATGGCCTTGTGACGGGTGTCACGGATCGCTTAGACCAACAGTTTGGGTCCATTGTGTCCATTTTGGGACACCGAAAAGAGAAACAACAGAAAGCGCTTTAACAGTTTAATAGTTCGCTTTACTAGATTAAGTTATGTTATAGTGGCAGTCGGCAAAGACCAGTAGAAAGGTAAATTGTGATACCACACGGATCTATCGTCTTCCTACTCGTTGAACCAGTTGGAGCTTTTGATGAAGCTTGAACGACTTTTAATGTCGATGTTTTCTGAGATCACTAGGATCATTGTAAAAGAAAGATCCTTAATGAAGTTTTCGTCTTTAAGAGAGAGCAGGCCATGTGCAGAGAAGGTGGAGAATAGTCTCCTCCTCCTCCTCGTCTCTGCAGCTTCTGCAGAAGTCATTTGTAAAGACGCCAAGCCTTGTTGCATACTTGCTTGATTACACCAATTGTAGCACCAATGTGCAGTCTGTTCAGAGATGTCAAACACTTAGAGCGTTTCAGATCCAGCTTTGGCCAAATCTGTTTTGTCGGCACTTGTCCACCTCAGGTTTTGGGATGCCTAAGGGACCTTTCTCAGGTAGAAGGGGCAGTATGGTTCCTTTCCAAGCGAGTTCATCCGCCCTACAGTTCCCTGGAATATCTGTATGTCCTGGCACCCAGCAAAGGTGAATGTTAAATTTCTCCGCCATCTCCACGAGATGATGGGCAGTCAAGGACTACGATGGTGTTTGTGGAGACAGAATCCAGAGATTTTAGCGCAGCTCGGCTATCCGCGAAGATCCGGATGTCCATAGCGGATATCTTGTTCCTCTTCAGTCACGAAAGGACTTCTTTGATCGCCATGATTTCCGCCTGGAATACGCTGCAGTGGTAAGGGTGGCGAAATGAGAGGCTGAGGTTCAGCCTGTCAGAAAACACACCTCCACCTACCACCTCGTCGGTTTTGGATCCATCATCGGTATAAAAGTGGATCGATTTATTTTCGAATGGGTGGCCTGCCTCCTAGAACGTTCTGGGAGGGATGTTTACCTTGAAGTTTTTGTCAAAACGGGGCTGACGGGTGTTGTAGTCTATGTTGCTAGGGAGGATTCAAATTTTTTTTAGAATAGAGTCGTGGCCGACTTCATTCTTAAGAGTTCTTTGAAGAAGGTCCTCTTTCTGATTGCACAGAGAGCTGGGCATTCGCACAAAATGTGCTCCGTGGTTTCATCGTGCTCGAGGCACAGCTTGCACTCTGGGGAGTCGGTTAGTTTCATTTTGTTGAAGTGGTATCATATACCGTGGTGACCTGTGAGGTACCCTATTAGGTTTTTGATATCATGCCTACCTATGTTTAGGATCCTTTTGGCATTGTTTTCGAAGGGCTGGATGGCTCGTTTGCCCTGTCTTAGACCTGGAGTGTTTTCCCAGTATGAGATACATTTTGAGTGTTCCCAGCTATTTATAGCTAGATTGGTGGCTGATTTGGGTTTGTAGCAGAAGGGTTCAGGTCCTGTGAAAGCGCTTTCTGAACCGCATCTGGCTAGCTCGTCAGCTTTTTCATTTCCTTCAAAACCCCTATGGCCAGGAATCCAAAAGAGTTTGGTTTTGTTTCTGTGGCTGACTTGCTGGAGGGTATTGAAGCAGTGTAAAACTGATTTGGAGTCAATTGTATGTGAGCTAAGGGCTTTTATAGCTGCTTGACTATCCGTGTATATATGGATGTGAGCGCCTTTGATACCAGTGTTGGTAATATGGTTTGCGCATTCTTGAATGGCGAGGAGCCCATCCTGGAATACACTAGGGCTGTTATCCACTGGTATTGAGACGCTAAGGTTTGGTCCGTGAAAGCCAGCTCCTGTGCCCGATTCCATTTTAGAACCATCCGTATACCACTTTAGTCCGCTTTGGTTAATTTTTGTGTACATCTGTCATCTTGGATTTCATTTAATATTGCCGATCTCATCGGGTGGAACAGTGTTGACTTCGATGATGCTTTTAGATAGGAAGAGGATGTCATTGTCATTGCTAGTGCAAGCGATGACGAAAGTAACCTACCTGAGTCAACAAAAATTAAACATTTGGAAGCAATAGACTGCTTCAATTAATGCATCGAGTGGTCAGTACAGAACCATACTGACTATTCAAAGACCCTATGTTTGAGATAATTGCTGGAGGAGGCTGTTCAGAAGAGCTTAGAGGGACAAAAAAGATAACAAAAATCAAAAGCTTTTTTTTCGAAATTTTAGTTTTGCTTCCTTTTTTCTGATTGATTTTTTATTTTCTATAAATACGTATGGACATATATTTCATTATAAGTCTTTAATTACTTTATTTTCTTGTATTATTAGATATAAAAAAGAACGACCGATTTAACGAAAGGCTGTGCAGTGCATTATATCATTCGTTATATTGGACGTCCACATTGTATCTTTATGCCAACGCTATTCACGTCTCTGATTAAGTTGTGTTTTTCCTCAGATACGTCCACAGTTTTGATTCCTCCATTTTAAATGCTTTCATACCTTCGTCTAATTAATCATCACAAACCGCATACTTGTGATAACATTCTTTCGGTTGGAGTCGGTGCTTATTAATGCCGCTATCAACACGTAGGTGACGCCACGTTCGCACAATGGTGAATACAATTAATCTAGGTGGACAATAATTTTTTTTTAATATTTTGATTTTTTTTTGTTTCTGTTTTTTCATAGAAATAATGTTGAAGTACAAATGTACAAAATAGACAGCCCTTTTTAATTAAAGGTGCTAGGTCAGCCCAAAGTGTAAACGTTGAATGCAATCGATTCGAATCAGCTGTTACAAGTTTTGACTGTGAAACTTAAAAATCGTGCTGAGCAAAGTGAAGTGTTTTTTTCTAATAAAAAAAAAGGAATTAAATTTTGAAAGTTACAACAATAAAATAAAATAGTTAAACTATATAAAAAATGTGTTTATATATTTTTTGTGATTGTTTTCTGTAATACACTAACAATTGTATGAAATGTAAAATAAGATCGATTTTTGTCTCTCTAAGCTTTTCAAACTGTCGAGAGCTGGTGGCCAGATAAAAAAATGTATGTCCTGTTGTTAATTGTGTAGGTATCAGTCCGTGTACCAAGTTTTGTCCTCTACCTATAACAATGACATAATTTTCTAGACCAACTCCGGATATCGGAAATGGATTTATTTGAATTGTAGAAGAAAATTTAAGCACGGTGAAATGCAAAATCCAAGAAAGCGCCAAGAATGCGCCCTATTTTGAGTTAGAATCTCCTTGAAGTTGCAATATTGCAAGTGATGTGAGTTGATGTGCAAAAATTCAGCACAGGTGTGATGGATGTTGCTATTTTGGGCAGTTTTTTGTTTTAAATGCAAATGGCAGTATCCGCGCAAGTTAAAATTGATTTGTCTTACTCCTAGCAATGAGCTATTGACTATCCGAGAATATCCGGATGTCCTTAGCGGATATCAGATTTCTCTTCAGCCACGACAAGACTTCCATAATCGTCATGATTTCCGCCTGGAACACGCTACAATGATCAGGAAAACGGAGAGAGAGACTGATATTTAGTCTTTCTGAGAAAACAGCCCCACCTACCCAGCAAAACTGCAATAGAACTAACCCCGTTTTTTTTTTTTTTAAATCGAATCCTGGCTAAAAGAACTTATTTCACTCCCAACACTGAATATTAGTGACGAATCTGATCCAACACCTGGACCATCCTGTATTTCTTCGGCAGGTAGGCCTAGAAAGGATTTTAACAATTCTAGCCTAAAAACCAAAAAAATGTAGTTGAAAACCTTTTAAGTTCACATGGTTCTGCGCAGCTATTGTTTGCGAGCAGTAGGCAAAAACGATGCTGCCAATATGTTGAAAGAAACAGCAAGGTCACTACATAAGGCTACAGAATTAAAAGAACTATTGCATGGAAAAACCAAGACACCACAACCTTATTCAGCAGAAGACGAACTTGCATTGACTTTGGATGCAAGATTGAACAGATATGAGCTAATAAGAATGCAAAAAAAGAAACGCAGTTCAGAAATCTATTCTCCTTATTATCGTGTGCTGGAAGCCAAAAAGGAATGTTATCCAGAAAACATTGTCATAACAGATATTTTAGCCAAAGTAGAAATTCAGGCTCTGTTAAAACACACTGTTCACCGTTTGTAAGTTTGCTTCCAGTTGAATTATTTTGTGGCTCTGATCTTGAAATGATATTTAAATGGGGATTTGATGACAGCTCTGGTCAGAGTCTATACAATGTGCAAGAACCGACAGTGATTTATTTGCGGCTTCTATCGTTACTCTAAAACTTATTAAATAAACGACTTATATAGATTTGTGGTCCAACCTAAGCCCATCATCCACACGATTGAAACCAACACCAATTGAGATTTCATTCGAAAATGAAACTGCTGAGATTTCAAAAGAGCTCAAAGATAATATGCAGACTCAAATCAACAACTTAGTTCCAACTGAAGTAGTTGTTTCTGGAAAGAAAATAAGAATTTTCCAAAAATTACTTTTAACAATGGTTGATGGAAAAGTGTTTTCTGCTCTTACTAATAGTTCTTCGCAAATATGTTTCATATGCAAGGCAACTCCAAAGGAAATGGACAAATTGGTTCTTGATACCTCAACACAGAAGTCAGCAAATGAAGCTTTGGCCTATCAACCCTTCACGCCCTCCGATTTTTCGAATGCTGCTTGCACATTTCCTACAAGCTGCCTATAGAAAAATGAAAAACAACTAATGAGGCTGAACAACGGTTAACAAACGAACGGAAAAAAGAAATTCAGTTGAAATTTCGATCTCAGCTAGGGTTGATGATGGATATTCCAAAACCAGGAAGTGGAACCACTAACGACGGTAACACGGCTCAAAATTTCTTTCAAGAATCCGTCAAAATCATCTGAAATAACTGGAATAAGTGTTGGTCTAATATCATTATTTGGAATAATATAGAGTGGAACTCAAGTGGTTTTTATATAAAGTTTTGTTTCTCATCTTGTATCCCTGGTACTTTACGCCTGCAAGCGTGCGTAAGATACTGATTCATTGACCTGAAATAATCAAGCATGCATTAGTTCTAATTGGTCATCTCACAGAGGAAACTCAAGAAGCAAGAAACAGAGATTGCAAATTTTATAGAGAATATCATACAAGAAAATTCTGCAGGGCACACGCTCCTTATAACATCCGATCCAATTATAAGCTTTTTTCGACAGCCACCAAAAAACAAGCTATTAACGCTTTCTCCTGAAGTGATTAGCCTACTTAAAAGTCCTGAAGAGGCTTTCGCAACAGATGAAAATATTTTGAATTTAGATAATACGAGTTCAAGTTCTTTTATTAACTTCCCAGTGGAAGTTCTTGTAATGGGGCCGATTTTGTGATTCGCGGATTTTCACATATCTCCACGTTTCAAGGCCACCAGAATCCAAATTCAACGTTTTTATAGAGATGTCTGTCCGTGTGTATGCACGTATGTGCGTATTTACGTATGTGCATTCGGAATTATTTTTCACCACAATTATGTGGAGAACCAAAGATGATATTGACATAGGACAGGGTTTATTCGAAGCGTAATTACGTAACTCAGAACTGTTTAATTTTCCAGCTAAATCGGTTCAGCCGTTTTCTGCCAGTAAATAAATAACTAAAATAATTTGCCCTTATTTGCACTATTTATTGTCATTTGTTATTGAGCAAATCATTATTACATTGTGCTCCGTTATTTCGCATAAATATAAATTTACAGGTCTCCGTGTTCATAATAAATGGTTGCATTAATATATGTATGTATATAACACTTTGCTGTTATTAACTACATTTAATTCCATGAACAATATTACAGAGCATTTTTTAATATTAAACAATTCTTAACCATATCTTAAGGTTAACCAAATTTCAAAATTTCCCACTAATCGCATAAATCATATTGATCCCACTGGGGTGTTAGTCGTGTGGACCTTGCGGGTGGCACTCAGACCACTTTTTTCTGATAGTAATATCGATTCAAATTAAATATATTCTTTTTTTCCGCGTTCATGTACTCGTAAGTCAATCTATGTTGAAAATAAAAATCATTTAACGTAAATGATTTTGTTGGTTTTTTCTTCTTTCAAGGTTAAATAAGTGATATCTCAACAAAATTGCCTTACATCGATTTAATATTCCAAAAATGTATAAACAAATAATCAAATTTTAATTAAAACAATAAAAGCTCTCATTTCAAAACAAAAAACATAGGGACGGGCTACAGTCCGCTTGGGCGAACTGTTGGATACCCTATTCTTATTCCTATCCCTCATAAGTGGGCGTGATAAAAGTCTAAGTATGGTTGAATTGTTAAGAACGCTCTACATATTTTGTTATATAACATTTAAAGGATTTTATCAAAAAAAAACGCTCCCTAGCTCAAACTTGGGTGTTTCAATAAAATTGTTTTATTTAATTGTGGGCGTGTCAGTAGGCGGATTTAAAAAAAATTAACACATGAGAATAAAGGGCCCCTAGGGAGTATATATTATAAATTTCAGCTCCCTAGCTCAAACTTTGAACTTTAAAAAAAAAAAAAAAAAAATTGTGGGCGTGTAAGTGGGCGGATTTTGAAAATATTTACACATGAGCATAAAGGGCCCATAGAGAGTATATACTATAAATTTCAGCTCCCTAGCTGAAACTTTGGATTTTCAAAAATTAATATAACCTTAGAATAGGGTATAAAAAAATTATTTTATTTATTTGTGGGCGTGTCAGTGAGCGGATTTTGAAAATTTTTTATTCCGAGCAGTTTTAGGAGTCATAGATCATATATAAAAAATTTCAGCTTTCTAGCTCAAAATTCGATTTTTTCCAAAATTTGGTTTTTTTGATTTTGTGGGCGTGTCTGTGGGCGGATTTCAAAAATTCGTAAACTTGATTATTTCGGGACCCTAGAGAGTATATGGTTAAAATTTCAGCTCTCTAGGTCCAGTTTAAAGGCCTAATTTTTGGCTACAGACGGACGGACGGACGGACGGACTGACGGACGGACGGACGGGCATGGCTAGATCGACATTACTATCGATGCTGATCATAAATATAGTAACTTTTAGGGGTCTACGGGCAATATTAAGGTATGTTACAAACTATGCGTCAAAATTAATATACCCTTAGAATAGGGTATAAAAAGTGGTCTGGGTGCGACCCGAAAGGTCCACACGACTAACTTCCCAGTGGGATCAATACGATTTATGCGATTAGTGGGAAATGTGATTAACCATAAGATATGGTTAAGAATTATTTAATATTAAAAAATGCTCTTTAATATTGTTCATGGAAATTAAATGTTGTTAATAACAGCAAAGTGTTATATACATACATATATTAATGCAACCATTTATTATGAACACGGAGACCTGTAAATTTATATTTATGCGAAATAACGGAGCACAATGTAATAATGATTTGCTCAATAACAAATGACAATAAATAGTACAAATAAAGGCAAATTATTTTAGTTATTTATTTACTAACAAAAACGGCTGGACCGATTTCACTGTAAAACTCAGTTCTGAGTTACGTAATTACGCTTCGAATAAACCTGGTCGCATGTCAATATCATCTTTGGTTCTTGAGATAATCGCGGCGAAAGATAATTTCGAACGCACATACGAACATACGCACATACTTACATACACAAACAGAGACATCTCTATAAAAACGTTGGATTTGGATTCTGGTGACCTTGAAACGTGTAGATATGTCAAAATCCGCGATTCACAAAATCGGGCCCATTACAAGAACTTCCACTGGGAAGTTAGATAGATAGTTTATTCTTGCTTCATGAAATAAAAAATACGTTGTCGCCCAATTTACATTATATAGTTGCAGAGATTTGACATTTTTGTTTTTTGTCTTTCAACTGAATCATTATTTTATTTTTTTTAAAAAAACACAAATAAATATGAAAATTTTATGATTAATGAGGAAAATCATGAGAGAAACCTAAAATTAAAGAAAAAAAAATAAATAAAAATAATAATGATATTAAACATAGGGACGGGCTACAGTCCGCTTGGGCGAACTGTTGGATACCCTATTCTTATTCCTATCCCTCATAAGTGGGCGTGACAAAAGTCTAAGTATGGTTGAATTGTTAAGAACGCTTTACATATTTTGTTATATAACATTTAAAGGATTTTATCAAAAAAAACGCTCCCTAGCTCAAACTTGGGTGTTTCAATAAAATTGTTTTATTTAATTGTGGGCGTGTCAGTAGGCGGATTTAAAAAAATTAACAAATGATCATAAAGGGCCCCTAGAGAGTATATATTATAAATTTCAGCTCCCTAGCTCAAACTTTGGATTTTCAAAAAAATTGTTTTATTTATTTGTGGGCGTGTCAGTGGATTTTGAAATTTTTTTATCCCAAGCAGTTTTAGGAGTCATAGATCATATATAAAAAATTTCAGCTTTCTAGCTCAAAATTCGATTTTTTTTCAAAATTTTGTTTTTTTTCAGTTTGTGGGCGGATTTCAAAAATTCGTAAACTTGATTATTTCGGGACACCAGAGAGTATATGGTTAAAATTTCAGCTCTCTAGGTCCAGTTTAAAGGCCTAATTTTTGCCGACGGACGGACGGACGGACGGACATGGCTAGATCGACATTACTACCGATGCTGATCATAAATATAGTAACTTTTAGGGGTCTACGGGCAATATTAAGGTATGTTACAAACTATGCGTCAAAATTAATATACCCCTAGAATAGGGTATAAAAAGAATAAGTAAGTAAATAAATAAATAAATAAATAAATAAATAAATAAATAAATAAATAAATAAATAAAATAAATAATAAAATAAATAAATAAAATAAATAAACAAATAGATAAATATATCATAATTAATAAATAAACGATATATATTATAATAAATAAATAAATAAGCAAATAAATAGATACATACATAAATCCAAAGGTAATTATTAATTAATTAACAACAACAAACAGATAAATAAGAAATGAACATACGAGTATATCGGTATTTAGTGAACACAAAATATTTTATATATCACGACGAAATAAGTTGATTGACTAGCGGATTGTTGAAGATATTACAACTCAGTTTGAATGCCTCATTTAGCTTGTATATCCTGGAGGAGATCAATTCGACATTAGCTCTACCATGTAAATCTATTGTAGAATGATACAAGGGAAGATTAAGCATCATTTTTAATATTTTATTTTGGGATATTTGAAGCTTTCTAATATGGCTCTTAGCACAATTACCCCACACTATACAACCGTACAGTAAGATAGATTGGAATATCGTCTTATGAATTATTATTTTATTATCATTTGAAAGTAATGATTTCCTGTTTATAAAGGGATAAAGCATTCGTACGGCTATATTTACTTTATTAGTTGTTTCTAAAATGTGTCTGTTAAATGTAAGTTTATGATCGAAGTGTATGCCCAGGTACTTAACAAATGGTTTCCATGCTATTAAGTGGCCATTTAATCTTAATTGATCAGCTGGAAGAAAGCAAGGCTTTCTTTTTCTGGTGAAAAAGATAGCTTGGATTTTTTCTGCGTTCAGCTTTATTTTCCATTTGGAGAGATAACACTGCAATATTTCAATCGCATTTTTTAAATTCGTCTCAATGTCGAGACCGAACTCATGCGAAGAAAGTATAGCAATATCGTCAGCATAAATAGCTATTTCACACTGTGGAAGACTTGGGAGATCAGATGTAAACAAATTATAAAGAATAGGACCAAAGACAGAACCTTGCGGTACACCCGCACAAAAATTTACTACATCAGACGCACTACTATTAACAAAAACTTTAAAGCGACGATTTGACACAAAACTTTGAACAGTTCTACAAAGAAATTGGGGAAAATTATTGTTTAACATCATGCCAAACGGAATCAAATGCCTTCTCAATGTCCAGCAAAACCATTCCAGTTGATTTACCTACTGCACGATTTCTTTTAATCATATTAAATATTCTGAGACCTTGATGTGAGGTTCCGTGATGACGCCTAAAATCAAACTGCTCGTCAGGATATATTTTTTGTTCCTCGATACGTTTGACAATTTTTCCTTTAAGTATTTTTTCATAGATTTTACTCAAACTACTAAGTATCACTGGGAAGGCACGGGTGGCGACAGTGTAGAGGTTAGTGTGCTGGCTTGTGACCCGTGCGGTGCAGGTTCAATCCCCATGGGGAACAACAACATACGCCACCCATTCACATGCCTTTACACCAAAAGGAGGATTTCTGCCTGGTAGTACAATGGACCGTTAACGAGTCTGAGTGCTCTGGGATTTGGATTTATTTTTTTATTCAAAAAAAAAAAAAAAAAAAAATCACTGGGAAGTTAAAAATAGTACAAATCATCAATTTCAAAATTCAGCTAGTTTGCCTTTATTTTTTTAGTTATTTATTTATTAACAAAAAACGGCTGGGCCGAGTTACGTTATTACGCTTCGAATAAACCCGGTTCCATGTCAATAGCATCATTGGTTCTGCAGATAATCGTGGCGAAAGATAATTCCGAACGCACATACGCACATACGTACATACACACACCCAGACATCTCTATAAAAACGTTGGATTTGGATTCTGGTGACCTTGAAACGTGAAGATATGTTAAAACCCGCGATTCACAAAATCGGCCCATTACAAGAACTTCCACTGGGATGTTAAAAAAGTGGTCTGGGTGCGACCCGCAAGGTAACTAACTTCCTAGTGGGATCAGTATGATTTATGCGATTAGTGTGAAATTTTGAAATGTGATTAACCATCCAATCCTCTTTAATATTGTTCATGGAAATTAAATATTGTTAATAACAGCGAAGTCTGATATATATTAGTGCAACCATTGTTATGAAAACGGAGACCCGTAAATATATATATATTAGGGTGGTCCTTATTGCTAAGAAAAAAAAAATGTTTTCTTTAATTTCGCGGGGCACTACGTAGTTTGATTATACACCATAAGAAATTATTTCAGGATTTTTTTTGGAATTTTTTAAATGACATTTAGGGGTCGCTACCAAGGTTTGAATTTAAAAAAAAAACTCAAAATCTGTATTTTTTTTTTTATTTTTTTTTTATTTTCAGGACAAAATCTTCAAAGATGTATGGCAATGTTGATTTTCTTAATTCGGATAATAATTGACCGATAAGCCAAACCTTACTTTGATTTGTAGTAGCTTTACTGAGGCCGCTACTTTTAGACGCCATTGCAACACGTTGAAACACGTTACTATGACTTTTACAAATAAAACGCGTGCGCTCTCGTAAATGACTTATTAGAACTGAAGTGCGGGGCGGGCTAAATCTTGACGCATCGGTACAGAAGTGGGGTCGAGGCGAGGGCTTTTTGTAAAAAAATTGACAGCTGGTAGCGACCCCTAAATCTTAACAAAAAAAAAAAACAAAAAAAAACGTATTTCATATTTAGAGGTATATAATCAAATAGGAAAGTGGCCCGGGGATAATTCAAAAGTCGAAAAATAAGGACCACCCTAATATATATACGAAATAACGGAGCACAATGTAATAATGATTTGCTCAATGACAAAAATGACAATAGGCAAATTATTTTAGGTATTTATTTACTAACAAAAAACGGCTGGACCGATTTCGCTGGAAACTTAGTCAGTTCTGAGTTACGTAATTACGCTTCGAATAAACCCGGTCCTATGTCAATATCATCTTTGGTTCTCGAGATAATCGTGGCGAAAGATAATTCCGAACGCACATACGTACATACGCACATATGTACATACACACGGACAGGCATCTCTATAAATAAGTTGAATTTGGATTCTGGTGACCTTGGAACGTGGAGATATGTGAAAATCCGCGATTCACAAAATCGGCCCCATTACAAGAACTTCCACCGGGAAGTTAAAAATATTTTGTCCACTTAGATTCTTGATTTTGACCACTGTGCTTCGTTATCGTTGTGGCAGTACCTAACAGCACAACCACTACTGCAGCCATCTGCCAATGGATACCGCCACCATCGCGCGGATTCGAATCGGCGAAATAACTGCCGGCGGATCTTCGTTCCGCTTGTTTTGGATTAATTTTATTTTTATTTTTTAATTTTGGTGGGGCATAAGTTCCCATTTATTTGGCTAATAATATGGCTTAAAACTAATTAAAAATTAATTAAACTTTAGGGTTTAGGATTGGTGAAGAAGGTCAAGTTTAAGGCAGGGAGTGCTGCGATTGAAATCGAAGGCGGTGAGGTTTGAGTTAACCTTCCGCAGCATGCAGGAGATTGGTTTATTAGAGCCATATGACGTGCGGTTGGGAGGAAGATAGAAGAGACGAGGGAATCGTAAGTTACGAGGGTTGGTATTGAAGAAGATAGAGTTATAAAGTGACGCACATTCGACGGAGTCAGAGAGGAGTCGATGGATGAAAACTATGTCTGCAGCGTCTCTGCGTTCCTCAAGGCTATTTATTTTAATGAGCTTGAGACGGTCTAAATAGGGAGGTAAGATTGAAGGTTCGTTCCAGGGTAAACCACGAAGAGCGAATCGGAGAAAGCGACGTTGGATGCTCTCGATTCTGGACACATGAACTTGGTGGAAAGGAGATCATACTTGGCTAGCGTAGTCAAGAAGCGGGCGAACAAAGGTAGTGTAAAGAGATCTGGTCACGTAAGAATTAGAGAAATCTTTGGACCACCGTTTAACAAAGCCAAGTTGTGAGTTGGCTTTAAGAATTATCTCTTCAAAATGTTAACGGAAATTAACCTCCCTATCGCACAGAATGCCAAGGTCACGAAGAGATTGAACGCGGGATATAGGTTGCCCATGGAGAAGGTAAGGACGGGGAGGGGACTTGTTCATCTAGCGTGAGAAAGTAATAGACTGGCGTTTGGCGATGTTGAGCCTTAAACCGTTTTTGATGCACCAGATGGAAAAAGTATAAAGATCTTGTTGTAGAAGACAAGAGTCTTGTGGTGAAGATATAGGCATACAAAACTTGGTATCATCAGCGTAAACCGACAGCAAGGAATGCTTAATGATTCGAACAAGGTCGTTTATGGTTAGGATAAAGAGAAGGGGACCAAGATGACTACCTTGTGGAACCCCAGAGGTGGCCAAAAAAGGCGTTAGCATTCGAGACAGCGATACGGTGGCGGCAGAAGGAGACTATTCGTCCGTCTATTTCAGTCTCCTTTAACTTTTTGAACAATAAAAAATTTGAAATTGAGGTTTGAGTTTTTGATTCCACATTGTTGTGGAATAGTGGCCCTCTATGGAGCAGTAGCGTAATCAAAGTTAATTCCAAAGTGGAGTGCAACCGATACCGTCGTTTTTATTCCTTATTTTCAGTGTATATTAAATTTGACTCACAGTTTGTAAAGTACCTAAATCCTGTCCGTAGACCCCTAAAAGTCACTACATTCGTGATGAGCATCGATACTAAAGTCGATCTAGCCATGTCAATCCGTCCGTCCGTCGGCAAAAGTAAGGCCTTTAAACTCAAGCTTGAAAGCTAAAATTTTAACTATATACCCTCTATGGGCCCGAAATAATCAAGTTTAAGATTTTTTAAAATCCGCCCCCGCGCACAATATCAACAAAAAAAATTATCAAAAAAATTGAATTTTAGAATAGAAAACTGAAATTTTTCATATATGGTCTTTAGAGCCCATAAAAGCTCGGGACTTAAATTTTTTGAATTCCGCAAACTGACGCCAATTTAAAAAAAATCATATTTCTCGAAAAAAAACAAAGTTTGAGGTAGGAAGCAGACATTTCAAATATACACCCCCTAGATGCTCCTTATCCTAATGTTTAAAGATTTTTGAAATCCGCCCACTGACACGCCCACAACTTTAAAAAAATCAAGGTTTTTGGAAAAAATTTGAGGTAGGAAGCTGAAATTTGGAATATACACTCTCTAGATGGTCCTTATGCTATTGTTTAAAGATTTTTCAAATCCGCCCACTGACACGCCCACAACTTTAAAAAAATTAAGGTTTTTGGAAAAAATTTGAGGTAGGAAGCTGAAATTTGGAATATAGACTCTCTAGATGCTCCTTATGCTAATGTTTGAAGATTTTTGAAGTCCGCCCACTGACACGCCCACAACTTTAAAAAAATTAAGGTTTTTAAAAAAAATTTGAGGTAGGAAGCTGAAATTTGGAATATACACTCTCTAGATGCTCCTTATGCTAATGTTTGAAGATTTTTGAAATCCGCCCACTGACACGCCCAAAACTTTAAAAAAAATAAGGTTTTTGGAAAAAATTTGAGGTAGGAAGCTGAAATTTGGAATATACACTCTCTAGATGCTCCTTATGCTAATGTTTGAAGATTTTTGAAATCCGCCCACTGACACGCCCACAACTTTAAAAAAAATAAGGTTTTGGAAAAAATTTGAGGTAGGAAGCTGAAATTTGGAATATACACTCTCTAGATGCTCCTTATGCTAATGTTTGAAGATTTTTGAAATCCGCCCACTGACACGCCCACAACTTTAAAAAAAATAAGGTTTTTGGAAAAAATTTGAGGTAGGAAGCTGAAATTTGGAATATACACTCTCTAGATGGTCCTTATGCTATTGTTTAAAGATTTTTGAAATCCGCCCACTGACACGCCCACAACTTTAAAAAAATTAAGGTTTTTGGAAAAAATTTGAGGTAGGAAGCTGAAATTTGGAATATACACTCTCTAGATGGTCCTTATGCTATTGTTTAAAGATTTTTGAAATCCGCCCACTGACACGCCCACAACTTTAAAAAAATTAAGGTTTTTGGAAAAAATTTGAGGTAGGAAGCTGAAATTTGGAATATACACTCTCTAGATGCTCCTTATGCTATTGTTTAAAGATTTTTCAAATCCGCCCACTGACACGCCCACAACTTTAAAAAAATTAAGGTTTTTGGAAAAAATTTGAGGTAGGAAGCTGAAATTTGGAATATACACTCTCTAGATGCTCCTTATGCTAATGTTTGAAGATTTTTGAAATCCGCCCACTGACACGCCCACAACTTTAAAAAAAATAAGGTTTTTGGAAAAAATTTGAGGTAGGAAGCTGAAATTTGGAATATACACTCTCTAGATGGTCCTTATGCTATTGTTTAAAGATTTTTGAAATCCGCCCACTGACACGCCCACAACTTTAAAAAAATTAAGGTTTTTGGAAAAAATTTGAGGTAGGAAGCTGAAATTTGGAATATACACTCTCTAGATGGTCCTTATGCTATTGTTTAAAGATTTTTGAAATCCGCCCACTGACACGCCCACAACTTTAAAAAAATTAAGGTTTTTGGAAAAAATTTGAAGTAGGAAGATGAAATTTGGAATATACACTCTCTAGATGCTCCTTATGCTAATGTTTGAAGATTTTTGAAATCCGCCCCCTGACACGCCCACAACTTTAAAAAAATTAAGGTTTTTAAAAAAAATTTGAGGTAGGAAGCTGAAATTTGGAATATACACTCTCTAGATGCTCCTTATGCTAATGTTTGAAGATTTTTGAAATCCGCCCACTGACACGCCCAAAACTTTAAAAAAAATAAGGTTTTTGGAAAAAATTTGAGGTAGGAAGCTGAAATTTGGAATATACACTCTCTAGATGCTCCTTATGCTAATGTTTGAAGATTTTTGAAATCCGCCCACTGACACGCCCACAACTTTAAAAAAATTAAGGTTTTTGGAAAAAATTTGAGGTAGGAAGCTGAAATTTGGAATATACACTCTCTAGATGCTCCTTATGCTAATGTTTGAAGATTTTTGAAATCCGCCCACTGACACGCCCAAAACTTTAAAAAAAATAAGGTTTTTGGAAAAAATTTGAGGTAGGAAGCTGAAATTTGGAATATACACTCTCTAGATGCTCCTTATGCTAATGTTTGAAGATTTTTGAAATCCGCCCACTGACACGCCCACAACTTTAAAAAAAATAAGGTTTTTGGAAAAAATTTGAGGTAGGAAGCTGAAATTTGGAATATACACTCTCTAGATGGTCCTTATGCTATTGTTTAAAGATTTTTGAAATCCGCCCACTGACACGCCCACAACTTTAAAAAAATTAAGGTTTTTGGAAAAAATTTGAGGTAGGAAGCTGAAATTTGGAATATACACTCTCTAGATGCTCCTTATGCTAATGTTTGAAGATTTTTGAAATCCGCCCACTGACACGCCCAAAACTTTAAAAAAAATAAGGTTTTTGGAAAAAATTTGAGGTAGGAAGCTGAAATTTGGAATATACACTCTCTAGATGCTCCTTATGCTAATGTTTGAAGATTTTTGAAATCCGCCCACTGACACGCCCACAACTTTACAAAAAATAAGGTTTTTGGAAAAAATTTGAGTTAGGAAGCTGAAATTTGGAATATACACTCTCTAGATGCTCCTTATGCTAATGTTTGAAGATTTTTGAAATCCGCCCACTGACACGCCCAAACTTTAAAAAAATGAAGGTTTTTGAAAAAATTTGAGATAGGAAGCTGAAATTTGGAATATACACTCTCTAGATGCTCCTTATGCTAATGTTTGAAGATTTTTGAAATCCGCCCACTGGCACGCCCACAACTTTAAAAAAATTAAGGTTTTTGGAAAAAATTTGAGGTAGGAAGCTGAAATTTGGAATATACACTCTCTAGATGCTGCTTATGCTAATGTTTGAAGATTTTTGAAATCCGCCCACTGACACGCCCACAACTTTAAAAAAATTAAGGTTTTTGGAAAAAATTTGAGGTAGGAAGCTGAAATTTGGAATATACACTCTCTAGATGCTGCTTATGCTAATGTTTGAAGATTTTTGAAATCCGCCCACTGACACGCCCAAAACTTTAAAAAAATAAGGTTTTTGGAAAAAATTTGAGGTAGGAAGCTGAAATTTGGAATATACACTCTCTAGATGCTCCTTATGCTAATGTTTGAAGATTTTTGAAATCCGCCCACTGACACGCCCACAACTTTACAAAAAATAAGGTTTTTGGAAAAAATTTGAGTTAGGAAGCTGAAATTTGGAATATACACTCTGTAGATGCTCCTTATGCTAATTTTTGAAGATTTTTGAAATCCGCCCACTGACACGCCCAATCTTTAAAAAAATGAAGGTTTTTGAAAAAATTTGAGATAGGAAGCTGAAATTTGGAATATACACTCTCTAGATGCTCCTTATGCTAATGTTTGAAGATTTTTGAAATCCGCCCACTGACACGCCCACAACTTTAAAAAAATTAAGGTTTTTAAAAAAAAATTGAGGTAGGAAGCTGAAATTTGGAATATACACTCTCTAGATGCTCCTACGTTCTTGAAGCAATTGTACGGAACTCCCAAGCCAACACCAGAGGTACATTTTTCAAAAGTCCCTTCAACTGCTTGCCTCTGCTGATGATATTGACTGTACTGGGAGAACGCGGCGAGCTGTCAGTGGCGCATTTGCAAGCATCGAAATGGCGGCGGCGAAGATTAGTCCGGCTGTTAATGAGGACAAAACGAAGTATATGCTGTCAACGAGAAAGGACTCTCAACATCGAAGACTCGGACAAAACGTCAATATGGGCAGATACAACTTCGAAGTAGTTAAAGACTTTGTCTACCTGGGCTCCACTATCACTTCGCAGACAATGCATAACAGAGGAGCACCGGCCCAAACGGAATTCCAGCGGAAGTAATAAAAGTACCTGCCCAAACATGCAATAACCTGCTGCCTTCCCAAAGAACTGGAAAAAACAAAGATTGGTGCTAATCAGCAAAGGAAAAGGATACCTAGACTCCCCATCTGTGTACAGGCCCTTATGTTGCAGTACAAGGAGCAGGCGACTTTGCAGGACGGCAGTATGGGTTCAGGAAAGGACGGTCTACGGTCGGAGCTATTGGAGAAGTAGTAAAGGTTGCCCAAACCGCCCAACAGAGAAGCCACCGTCGTTGGTGGTAGCTGACAAGACAGGGGGGGATGAGTGTTTTTCACACTGTGACACTTCCTTATGCTTCAGATGGCAGCGGAGGAATTTCCTAGATGAGATCAACTGTGGCCAGTCAGGGTGAACTATTAGTGTTATCCCTCTATGAGCTGCTTCCACATATTTGAATCCCAGGTCTTTAGGGATCTCCAATGCTGAGCCAGGGCATTGGGAAAGAGTTGGTGGCGGATGAGCCCTAAACGGGATAAAGATAGATAGACAGATATCTAATTATCTATTTATCTATCTAATGGGCCAACGGCAGCGCTTCTATCCCCGAAGTGGGTTACTGAATCCGGAAAACCCAGCCCTTCGTCATAGTGGTGAAAAATGGAACTGGCCCTCCAGGTTTGGGGTTGTGCGATTGGGGTAACTTCCCGACATCTGAAGCCTTGGATAATGGATACCCTAAAATTGATAAAAATGTGTACACTTGATTATTTCGGGACCCTTAAGAGTATACGTTTCAAACTTCAGCTTTCCAGCTCGAGTTTAAGGGACGGATGGACAGACGTGGCTAGATCGAAATTACTATCGATGCTGTTCAAGTATAGTAGCCTTTAGGGGTCAACGGGCTATATTAATGTATTTTATGAATTATTGTTCAAAATTAATATGGCCTTCGGAATGGGTATAAAACGGTGGGGACATCTTTCCAACTCACGATTTGAAAGGAGTACCCGGGAAGTGTGTGATGGAAAACCTATCAATATTTCTTGTATCCACGCTTATCACTTACCCGGCTTATCTATAAATAAAATCAGTTTTCGATAATTTCACATAAAAGGGAAATTTACTACCAGCGGTTACGTTATTTCCCTGAATTTGGTAGGCAGCTTCATTGCATTTCAAACCCCCCCCCCCCCCCCCCCCCCCCCCCCCCCCCACACGCAATTAATGAACATTTTAAATACGTTTCGTAACTCAGCACAACTCACAACCACACATTCACTTATACATAACCCGGTAGATATTAAAATAAGAAAATTTTGACATTCTGACATCTTTTATTGAATTACCTTCCATTCAGTTTATAATGTGCATGCCGTCTTCGTTCTCGTAGCATATTTTGTTATTCCATATGAAATTAAGAAAACAAACAAACAAAAATGTTGAAAATATTTGAAAAAAAAAAACAAAAACAAAAACATATACACAAAAAAGCTTTTGTCTGCGTGTTTTAATTTCCTCATATTTTTTATTTTTTTAATTTCTCCAAAAAACAAAAACCGCGTTGATTGATTGTCAGCAGTCTTTCATTTAAATGTCATTTAAATGTCATTTAAATTACGCAGACGTTTTCAAATATTTATTAGAAAAGTGGTTTTCATTTTTAACAGCAACAATTGTCGAATGTACTGTGAGCGAGTGGAGTGCAGTGTATGAGATGTGTATTTAGAGTGGGTGGCAGGATTGGCACACCTATTTGTCTAGTAACCTAGTTATTCACAAAAATCCACAATAAAGTGGGAGACAACGGAAACAGGTAAAGCTTTTTGGGTGCCGCTTTAAGTGTTGTTGATTGCTTGCGTTGCATACCTTTAGGGAGAGGTTTCGTGTTTTCTCCAGTGCACGCTAAATTTCTATCATAGCAGAAGCAACTTAATGAGCTAATCGGACTGGCGAAAGGACTGCAGTGTTCCATCCTATGCATTCACGGGTACTCTGCGCCCAGTTGTCTAGAACCAGGCGATAACGATACCCTATCGCGTCGAATTCCAGATCTTCATGCTGCACTTTGGAAGTACGTACTGGAAATCCTCGATGTTCAACAGTTTCTATTCCATGTTTGTCGACTCTGCGCTTTTGCAAAAGAGCAGGCATTTGTAAAAATACCAATCCTTTTGGCCATGCTCCTGATGGTGCAGTGTTATGTTTTGGTTTTTAACAAGTCTTTTAATTAATTGTGGGCCACACACTGTAATAATGTGTCTAGGGGCTAAAGTGTTTGTTATGTAAACGCAACCATCAAAAATATTATAGTTTGACCTTTGTAAAGGGTCTTTCATTAGCGACTTGGCAACTTCAAACTTTCAGTGTGAACGCACCCTTAAACCGATTACCCAACTGTCAATGTCAAAATATTTAGTAAAATCACCATTTTCATCATGGTGAAGTAAACGACGGAAAACCGTTTACAAATAATTGAAATGTACTGCCGAAATTCCGAGTCGGTGGTCGCAACTTAAAGAGCGTTAACGCCAATTTTTCGCCTTAATTATGGTCCCTGTAGACAAGCAATTCATAGTTGTATCCATGTAAAGTGTCTTACCTCGACGAGGGTTATTTCAAGAACAAAGATTGGTGGTTAGTAGAAAGATGATAGTGCCCGTTTAAATGAACTCAGAGCGCCACCATTATACATCAGATATGTGAAGCATTTAAATGTGAAGCTATCTTAAAATCTATTACAATGTTTTGCATTACTTGTGATGCGATTTCACATGAACAGCTGCTTTTAATTTCCTTTACAACTCTTTTACGAAGTGATTGATAGACTTGTCTGAGCTCAGGTAGACGATAGCGTTTAAACAAGTTGTATGCCTGATCACGTTGCTACATTAAGACGCTTATCTGGTTAGAAAATCCAATCTATTAAAGAGGCGAGCAATGTTATCGTTTAGAAAGCGAACCCGCTCATTGGATGAACGTAAGTAGAAAATATTGTCCCAAGCTATGCCCCGGACATCTTTCCCCAGTTGGGAGTAGTTAATGTCTCTACAATCACGGTAGCTCAATGTCGTTTCTAGAGACGCGAGGTTAAAACTAAAAAAAGGAAAATGAGGTCGTGTTTTGAAAACCCTGGCGCGTAGAGTTGATCGTAGAGCAACACTTTATTTGTATCATTTACAAAAAATAGGTCTAGAAATGTCGGTTCTCTTTAATTGGCCTTGGCCGACTGCCACTTCAACATAACCTAACCTAACCTTCCCTAGATCTGCGAAAAAGTTTTTTTGTTTTTCGGGGTGCGGGACTTTCTACACTGGAGCGCTCAGACTCAATACTGGTCCATTATACTACCAGGAAGACAAACCACACCACTTTTACTGTGAGAATTTACTTTTTTTCCTAAGAAAGACGAGTAGGCTCTTCAATACTAAGGAGCTCACAGCACTCACCACATCAGCACCAATTACCAGCCACCTAATACGAGTAAAACCAGGACAAACACAGAGGAAATGTTCCGCAGTGTCATCGCTTCCTCCGCAAGCTTCGCAGTATTTTTGGTATCGCTTTGGCATAGCACCTTAAGATGCTTGGCAAAAGCGTAATGGCCCGTAAGAGCGCCAGTAGTCTGTCTGCAGTCTTTTCTGCAGACAACAATAATGCCGCAGATTTTTTTCAGACGTCGGGGAGAATTTGCTTAGTCTGTCTGCACCCTGGAGAGTCATGCCATCGGCGATTGTGTTTATATGAAACCCAACCGGTAATGGAAGCCCTGACCGATGACGCAGGCAGACATATCGCTGGTCCAGGTCCTGAGAAGTCCTCCTCTGAGCCATGTCTTGCAAGTTCTTTGGAGATCTCATTTCCTGGGATCCCGTTATAACCCGGGACCCAGACAAGTCTAAGTGAATTCAGTCTTCCGACCGAATTCAGAGAGATCTTGCGTTCACGAATTGTTTTGGAGGGGGCTGAGTGGTTGAGCAAGCCTGACTGTTGCTACAGACGCAGATACTACGCCCTCCCCACCTGTTCCTCGCACCATAGTCTGGCCATGGATGAAAGATAGCATAAGTCTCTGTTTGGAAGACTGACGCTTGTCTGCCTAACGAAAAGAAAAGTCAAATGTTGTCGCTCTCCAAGAAGACACCAGCACCAGATCCTTGACCGGTTTTGGAGCCATCCGTCAAGATTCGACTGCATTTCTTTCCGGGCTCAGAGTCTGGCCAGAGCCAGTCCTGAACACGAGGAAAGTCGGCTTCGTAATTGCGCTTCAGCCGAAGCTCCGGTGTCATTGCATCGGACGGCATATCCATAAGGCAGGAGTCGAAGGACGCAACCGTCGCGCAAGTTCATCAAAACTCCAGTGTGAGTTGTTCCAAAAGTCACCTCTTATTAAACGTTAGATAGCTTTGATTTTGCAGCCCATAATGTAAACATCAAGGGGCGGGAGGTTCAATAATGCATCCAGGCTGGAGCCAGGCATTCTGGGGAAGGCCCCCGTACAGCCGAGACATACATTCCTTTGGAGTAACGTAACGTACCTATGTGAAAGCTTATTCCACCAAAAAAACAATGCGTATGCTTGAAATGGTCCTATCATAGCCGTATAAATCCAGAGGGCTCTTTTCGCTGATAAGCCCCATGTCTTGCCGAAAATGCCCTTGCACTGCCAGAAAACCGACAGCGCCTTGGCAGTCTTCAGCTCAACATGCTAGGACCAAAGAAGTTTGCTGTCCAGGATGATTCCCCAGATACTTTGCTTCATTGGAGAGTTGGATTGTGACGCCTTTTAGCACTGGCTGAGTGAACCCGATTAGCTTCCTCCTTCTCGTAAAAAGAACAACCTCAGTTTTAAGAGGATTTGCCGAGAGCCCATTGCTAGTGCACCATTCGTCGATCACGTCGAAGGCCGCCTCTGCCTAAAGAGATTTTTAAGGATTTAGTTAAGGAAATTAGGATTAGAAGAAAAGGAGCCTTGAAACAGACAATCGCTAGGCATGATCCAACAGAAAGCATGGCAACATCATATGCGGATGCGAAACAGATAGGGTGTCCTCTAACATACGACCGTTTGTCTTTTATTTGGTTGTTTCAGTATCCGACACTTTAGAAATACTGCCCAACCCATTTGTAGGAGATACCCTTTATGAGCAAATGCATTTGAGTAATTACACTCCCAATAAATAAACCTCTACATTTCCTGACCCAAGCTCCAACATTTTCAAGTGCACGTAGAAGCATAATCAAAACGATATTTAGTTTGCACCCAGCAGCACCGTCCCCCTGTGGTTTCCCACAAGCAAACTAAAAATAATCGAATACGGATACTTGTAGGGTAACGAAGGACGCAATCGAGGTCAGGTCACTTCAATAGTCCGACCATAACGCAACGAATTAAACATGTATTGATAAACCTCAGCAAAAGACGCTCAGATTAATCGCGTTGAGGGAACATCAAACACACATCTTCGGAATTAGTAAAAATAATAATTGTTTTGTTTTAAAAATAGAAAACTTATATTCATAGATTCATTCGAAAAAGCAGTGCCTTGTGTTTGAGTTCAATTACACTCCAATGGTCTTATGGAGATCAAGTTGATTTCACGTCTTCTGATTTATTTCCTTTATTTGTTTACAAAACAGGGGGAGGTGTTCTTCTCTTTGCCGCGCGCCTCACCCCCGAAGCACGTTTATCTAATTGAAAATTTGTCTATTTATGAGGAACATTCCAACCTTTGATACAATTTGTTATGGTTTGGATGGTTTAGTCCCTCGACTCTTGGATGAATAGATATATGTATGGATATTCTTTTTATTCGCTTATAAGAAGCACATGTGCTTAGTATATGATGTTCCACTTATGGCTTAGTTATAGGCACACACGATAACGTGCACATGAGCATGTGCAATACAATGAAAAGAATGTTAAGCCAAGGGTTAGTGTTATTATAAAGTGAGTGAATGACAAAAAGGGTGACAGGGTGACATTAATTCAATCTCTTCTCTGTCATCACGACTGTCGGCGTCGCCTATTCATAGTCTGTCATCATGCATAATGGTCAGAAGTAGGAGCACTAGAATGTTTTTTTTTCTTTCTTTCTTTCTTTCTTTTTGTCCAACAATATTCAAGGCTGGCTAATAGCGTAAATCGTTAATTTGAGGGATGAGTAGGTATATAAAAGGTACCCCAGTTTCAAGCTTATTTTGTTGTGTTCTTTTGGTTATTTAACAACGAATGTCAATGAATTAATAAAAAAAAAAACCGTTAATCAATTTTATATCAAATAAAGGTAAATAAAGGTTTCTGCTTCTTTTTATACCCTTTTCTAAGGGTATATTAATTTTGACGCATTGTTTGTAACATACCTTAATATTGCCCGTAGACCCCTAAAAGTTACTATATTTATGATCAGCATCGATAGTAATGTCGATCTAGCCATGTCCGTCCGCCCGTCCGTCGGCAAAAATTAGGCCTTTAAACTGGGCCTAGAGAGCTGAAATTTTAACCATATACTCTCTAGGGTCCCGAAATAATCAAGTTTACGAATTTTTGAAATCCGCCCACAAACTCAAAAAAACAAAATTTTGGAAAAAATCGAATTGAGCTAGAAAGTTTTTTTATATGATACATGACTCCTAAAACTGCTCGGGATATAAAATTTTCAAAATCCGCCCACCGACACGCCCACAAATAAATAAAACAATTTTATTGAAAAACCAAAATTTGAGCTAGGGAGTTGAAATTTATAATAGAGAGTATCTAGGGGCCTTTTATGCTCATGTGTAAATAATTTCAAAATCCGCCCACTGACACGCCCACAATTTAAAAAAAAACCTTTTTTTGAAAATCCAAAGTTTGAGCTAGGGAGCGGAAATTTATAATATATACTCTCTAGGGGCCTTTTATGCTCGTGTGTAAATATTTTCAAAATCCGTCCACTGACACGCCCACAATTTAAAAAAAAAAACTTTTTTGAAAATCCAAAGTTTGAGCTAGGGAGCGGAAATTTATAATATATACTCTCTAGGGGCCTTTTATGCTCGTGTGTAAATATTTTCAAAATCCGTCCACTGACACGCCCACAATTTAAAAAAAAAAACTTTTTTTGAAAATCCTAAGTTTGAGCTAGGGAGCCGAAATTTATAATATATACTCTCTAGGGGCCGTTTATGCTCATGTGTAAATATTTTCAAAATCCGCCCACTGACACGCCCACAATTTTAAAAAAAAAAACTTTTTTTGAAAATCCAAAGTTTGAGCTAGGGAGCTGACATTTTAAATACAAGGTGGCGCAAAAATAACCTTCCGATGTTTTTTGGTCACCGACCGATTATTGCTCAAATAAATAGTCACAAATATTCCGCGTTCTGGAGCAGTGTAGCGTAACATTGTTTATTAACGTGTATTTCGCATGTGTTTACTACACAAATGTCAAAACAGATCTGACATTAGGAGCCAATCGCAAAATTTATAGCATTTTCTGATAGGAGGATTACTTTTGCGCCACCTTGTATATACTTTCTAGGGGGCCCTTTATGCTCATTAGGCTGGAGTGAATATGTCAAAAAAAAAAAATTCAAAATTTTTTTGTTCCTGTGTTATTAATTGGTGACCCTATATTAGGACATCATTTATGCAAAAAATTAAAAACCTATGACTTTATCTTCAGGTGGCGCAGACGACTTGAATTTTAAAAAATTAATACCTAATATTTAAAAATTCTGCCCTCAAATCAGAGTTATTTTAAATCAGAAACTTATGATTTTACTTTCAGTTGCCGCAAATTTTTTGAATTAAAAACAAATTCAAGGCCTACAATTTAATTCTTCCTTCAATTCAGAGTAATATTTAATATTTTTTCAAGTAATGTGTTAACAGTTAGAAGTCTAGTTGTGCGTATTAAACTATTTTAATATTTATACCTTTAGCTAAGTTCTTAAAGTAATAAATTCCTTTGCCATTGACTTATTAAAATGCCTAAAACTCGTAAAAATTGTCGTTGCCTTGTTTTTGGTGACCCACAAAAGCTGAATGATAATATGTTGCCAGCTTATTTTGATATAAGTAAACATTATTTGTGGATAAGAAATGATTTTATTGCATCAAATAATGGAAAATACCCCTCAATCAAGGAGATAAGTGAAATAGTATCTAATGACGTCGAAAATAATGTGGAATAAAGTTCCACTTCCTACCATCAGTCATCAACAAGTTGTTGCAAGGTTGATTTCGTACTATAATAAGTATAAGAGTACGAAGAAATTACGCAATGAAACATAAAAGTAGGAGTTTTATCAAGATTCTCTGCAAAAGCTGTTTGATATTGCAACTTGTAAATGTATTTCATGAGAATTGGTGTAAATGTGAGACCAAAGTACCCATTGCAGAAGAACCCTTTTTAAAAGATCAACGAAATTCTCGTAAAATGTATATTGGATCTGTTGATCAGGTGGCAACCAAAGCGTTGCATCGTAAGGATCTTAGGAAACGAAAATACCAACAATTTTTGAAAACTACAGCTGATACTCCAAGCACTTCTACTGCTGTTGCAGCTGTGGAATGTTTGTCTACTGATACTGAAGTCGATGAATTTTGCCAGTTAAAACTCTGTAAAAAAAAGAAAAAAAAACTCTTCAAATGAAATGAGAAACGAACTACAGAATTTGGCTACAGCTTGTGATAGAACCGGGGTTTCTGATAGATCGGCAGCTTTCATAGTAAATGCTGCTTTATTAGATTTAAACGTCATAAGTAGTGAAAATTCATCGAAAGTAATAGATCGCAGTAAATTACGACGAGAACGTCAAAAAGTCCGTCTAGGTTTACAATGTGAAACTGCGGGTTTTAGAAAACCTATATCCTCACTTTATTTTGACGGCCGTAATGATAAAACACTATTCATCGCTAAGACTGACAACGTATCACATCGAAAGACTGTTACTGAAGAACATATCTCACTTATATCGGAGCCAGCTTCAGAGTATATGGGACATCTTTCAATTGATTCGGAAAAAGCAGTTACTACCGAAAGAGGTATAGTTGACCTTCTGGAAAAACACTTTGAATTTCATACGTCTTTGGTAGCAATTGGGTGTGATAGCACTGCTGTAAATACAGGACATAAAAACTGCGTCATTGTATTGTTAGAAAAACATTTCGGCCGTCCTTTACAATGGTTTGTGTGCTTATTACATGCAAATGAGCTACCGCTTCGTCATCTGTTTGCAAGTCTCGATGGAACCACAACCGGCCCCAATAGTTTTTTCCGGAAGCATTGTGAAAATGCTTGAAAAGTGCCTGAACTTCAAAGTGGTGAAGTTTGAAGCAGTATATGCAGAACTTCCGGATGTGGATGCTGACTCTTTAAGCACAGATCAAAAATATTTGTATCAAATGTGCTCAGCAATTTCTAGAGGTTCAATTTTGTCCGCTTTAAGTAGCAAGGATCCAGGTAAGCTGGCACAATCGCGATGGTTAACTTGTGTAAACAGGATTCTTCGGTTATATGTTGGCACAGAAAATCCTTCGAAAACCTCAAAGAACTTTTCATATTCATTGTGACGCATCACCAACCTGGTTTGACATAAAAACCAAGCCATCATGTAAATATGGCCCGATTCACATTTTCAACATGCTTAAAAGATCATTGTACTTGCGGGATGACCTTAAGAATATCGTTATAAGAACTATCCAAAGAAATTCATTCTTCGTACACCCAGAATATTTGTTGCTAGCTACTCGTATGTTGCAAGACGACCAATCACACATAAGAGAACTAGCTCTCCGAAGATAAAAAATATTTCTCCAAAAAATTCTAAGAAACTACTAAATTGTGTGCTATTTTTTGTATTTTACATTTTTTTCATGTTCAAATAAACTATTTAAACTAACTAAATGCTTTCATTTATCTTTGGTAACCCTATGGACCTGTAAGGGTTAAGAAGTGTTCAATCGTGCTCTCCTACCCCCTTTCGCACATCTTCAAGCTCTCGCTATGTCAAGGCGACTTTCCTCAGATATGGAAGTCCTCGTTAATAACGCCGATTCATAAAAAAGGGATTAAAGAGTGAAGTTACTAATTATCGCCCGATAGCCAAACTCCTGGAAAGCATTTTGTACGAACTCTTAAGCTGGCACTGAACTATTCTCAGAGGAACTAAACATTACCTGATCACTGTAGTGTATTCCAAGCAGAAGTTCTCGCAATTACTGAAGTTGCAAGCATGGTATCAATTATGGCGATACCACGTACTGATATTACCAATTTTATTGATAGCCAGTCGGCCATTAAAGCGGTGCCAGCAACCGAAATGCTGCTTCTTCGCCGTTGCCGCGAGGAGGTCAAAGCTGTTGGCACGAAGCATAGGACGAGTCTCTGATGGGTCCCTGGACACAAGGACATATCCGACAAAGAGCGAGCTGATGAATTGGCAAGGAAAGGGTCTGCAATGGGCCTTGAACAGGCACTTCAGTCTTTTAAACCATCACTCTGTAATCTCAGAGAAAGAGTGGAATATAAAACACGAATGAAAGCCAATAACAGGTGGGTGTCACTAACCACTTGTGACATATCGCGCAAACTGTGGCCAAAATATGATAAGGGCCGAACCAACAGACTTTTACATTACGACAGGACATCTCTGTTAAAGTTTATTGGAAATCTTACTGGCCACAACCTGCTTAGGAACCACACAATGAAACTAAATCTCAAGGCATTCAAGAACTTTCTGATGTCTCACTCAGGTTTATAAGGACATCCAAATGGCTGGACAACTTGGAGTAGGAAGAAAACCAAGGACGAAGGACCAAGGCCAGAACAGCGAGGCCAACACTCCCAACAAAGGGTATCACAATGGGACCACATGGACCTAAGTGTGGTGTAACAGATTCGCTCTGTTCCATCGGCCCGGAAACGTAACCAAACCTATGGGGGGACAGGAAGCAGACGGTGCCGTGACATAACCCCAAGCGTCATAAGCCCAAATCTCGAAATTTGGCCTTATGTCGCTTTTTGAAAGTGACATAAGGCCAAATTCCAGCATTTGGTATTATGTCACTTTCACAAAGCGTCATAAGGCCAAATCCGGAAAGTGACATAAAGCCAAATTTTCGAAACCGTACTTCGCACCTACTCCAAATCAAACAGTGACCCCAAGCAGGGGGGTTGCAGGGGGGCAGCATGCCCCCCCCCCCATAGGAATTGTACTGTTTATGCAATCTACTTGCGATTTCGCAACTAATTACATAAACAGTGCAATGCATATGGGGGGCATGCTGCGCCCTGCAACCCCCCAGCTTGGGGTCACTGTTTGAGTTGGGGTAGGTGCGAGGGCAAATTGTTGAAAACAGCACCAAGCGAAAGTGTCATAAAGCCAAATTGGCCTTATGACGCTTTTCCAATGTGTCATAATACCAAATGCTAAAATTTGGCCTTATGTCAGTTTCACAATGCGACATAAGGCCAAATTTCAAAATTTGGGCTTATGACGCTTGGGGTTATGTCACGGCACCGAAGCAGACATTGCCGTGGTGAAGACTCGAGACCATTCAATCGACCGAAGATCAGATTCTGAAAGACTGTAATTAATGTCTTTAAAGTCCCTGAAGCAACGGTTGCTATCAAAATGGCGTGTCAAAATCGAATATCACATTGAAAACGGCGGTTAGTAGCTTAATATTTGACTTGGAACCTACGGTGAAGTTTGCTTGATGAAGGAAACAATTAGTGGAATCTCAAAATGAACAGAAAAGCATTCATTTTAAAAAAAAAAAAAAAACACTTTTAAATCAATTTTGCAAAGGATCATCCGGGTATAAATTTCGGTCCTGGTCAGAACGTAAAAGTAATCGAAATTCCAATATTTATTCTTACTCACGCAACTTTTCAAAAACAATATTAGGTAGGCACTAAAAATGCATTTCTCTTCTGTCCCGGTTTTTTTTTTTTTTTTGTATCTTTTCTCCTGTTTTCAACTTCAAATCAAAAGTTTTTTCGTCACCGACGCGGGAAATAGGTTAACGACCACGTCTGCCGTTCTATAATTGCGCAGTCTGTTTGTTTGTTTTTTGTAAAAGAAGTAATATCAAAATCTAAATGTAAATTTTTCTCATTTGTACGGTACGGGATCACAAAAATGCACATTTTTACTATATACTATATATTCCCTTGGAAAATCACTTGAAATGAAGTATAAAATTGGACAGCACACCCGAGATTTAGATACATGGATTTTGCCTTTATTTATTTATTTTTCTTTTTTTTTATTATTATTTTTGTGTAAAAATAACTCACTCCGAGTCGTAATAACTGCTCATATGAAGCTGATTTGATTGCTGTTCGTGCGCTTTGTGTGATTAGTTGTTCCCTCTTTTACGATATATTTACATTGTCCACATCCCTAATGGTAACAATGAACTTTTGAAAAACATCACCACCTACTTCTACTTAAAATTGAACTGACTGAGGGAAATTTTCGCCCAACTTACTCCTCAGTCGGAGGATTTTTTATTTGTTTTTGTTTTTTTTTTTTTGTTTTTTTTTGTAAAATTTTGTCTATATATTTTTGGAAGGGGAAGTTGAAAACTGATCAAAGTTGACGTCATAGATGCACATGCTATTTGTAAAGATTTCGTATTTTTGCGCCTTCCGCAAGCTACAACCATATGTATATACATATAGAGGAGGAGGAGGAGGAGAGGTAGAATTTAATTCTTGACTCGAAGCGTGTATACTGTGTACACAACACGGGAATATAAAGCAAAATAAACTGTAATAAAAACGGACGTGTGAATCGAGTGGTGGAACGTGGAACCCTTCCCAAAGAAATTAGAAACAGAAACTACTTCTTTGTACAAGTATAGGTGTATCCAGGTTGGTCATTGATCTACGAAATGGGTCAGCAAAAAATAGATAAATATTAATTCAAAATGGAAATTCAAAAATGCCATTAAATGTTTCTTGCTGCAATTTGACTGAAACTGGTAAAAAAAAGGAAGACATGTTTCTTGGCTACTGAACTATCACAAAAGTTACAGGTGCAAAGGTTATGAAAGCTTCGACATATTATAGTGCCCGCCCCAGAGTGGAAAAACTCTAGATGTTACTTGGCCCCGGCTTGAAGTGAACCGGTACTTGCGCGGTACATAAAAAAAAATTTAACAGGTAATCCGTCTGCTACTGTTGGCTATCGAAGTGTAAGAAGGATGTTTTCTGAAACGGAAGAAAACGAACTCGAGAACTACCATATTTCTTCATCCAATATGTTTTATGGACTGTCACCAAAAGAGGTTAGGCGCTTGTCGTACCAATTGGCAGTCAAACATAACAAGCAATTTCCAACTTCGTGGAACTAAAATGAGCTAGCTGGCACAGAGTGGTTTGGGGGATTTTTAAGAAGACACCCTACCTTGTCTCTCCGTTCTCCTCAAGCAACAAGTTTGGCTCGTGCGACGCGTTTTAACGAGACTAATATCAACAAGTTTTTTGACAAGTTGGCTGAGGTAATGAACCGATATAAATTTGAGCCAAGGGACATATGGAACGTAGACGAGACCGGAGTTACAACAGTAGGTATAGAAACCAAACCGTGTGTTAGCCAAACGTGGAACAAAACAAGTTGGTGCCATCACATCTGCTGAGCGAGGAATATTAGCTACAGTAACCAATGCAATAAATGCACAAGGAGGTCATACACCACCATTTTTTGTATTCCCACTAAAACGATATCATGAACAGATGGTTAGAGATGGGCCGGTGGGATCAGTGGATGCAGGTAACGGTAGCGGATGGATGCAAGAATCAGAGTTTTTGGTTTTTCTGGAGCATTTTAAGAAACAAGCCAAACCCAGACTAGAAAATAAATGTTTACTTTTGCTCGACAATCATGAGTCTCATTTATCCATTAAATGTCTAGATTTCTGCAAAAGCAACGGAATCGTATTGTTGTCTTTTCCGCCCCATTGCACGCATAAATTGCAGCCCCTCGATCAGGCAGTATATGGGCCTTTCAACAAAATGATTAACACAGCAGCAGATGCTTGGATTCGTACTAACCCTGGAAAGACCATGACCATTCACCATATTCCCAGTATTGTAAGAGAAGCTATTCCACTGTCTATCACGGATACAAATGCAATCGCTGGTTTCACATATACTAGAATTAGTCCATACAACAGATGCATTTTCACGTCAGTAGATTTTGCACCGTCCAATGTTACCGACCTCCCACTACCAAACACCAGTGAAAACCAAAATATCGCAGATTTGAGTCTTGGACATAATTTATTATCATCAGTCAATAATGTTAATGTAAGTATAGGCAATAAAAGACGAAAGCTTACATACAAATTAAAAATATTTACATTATGTAGATCATTCTTTCATTTGAAACTGGTTCGAATCTTGAACCCAATTTACCATTAACATCCAGTCAGGTCGATGTAAGTTATAAACTTTTTTAAGCATGGGTTGTCACTAACTAAATTGCATTTTAGGCTGCCCTACCTTCATCAGCGATGCAGTTGCTAAGTAGGTACATCGGAACCGATACCTTTTTCACCTCAAGAAGTTCTTCCTTTTCCTAAAGCTGGACCAAGGCTCAACACAAGGCGGGGAAGAAAGAAGCGCAAAACGGCTATCCTCACAGATACCCCAGACAAATTAGAAATCGAGCTTGAATTCCAAAATCGAAACAAAGCTAAGAAAGCTGTTCTTGCAATGAAAAGACCGAGTGGGCAGACCAAAAAGAAGGGGGAAAAAATATCCAGGAAGACTTCAGAGAGCGGCACTTCTTCAAGTGACGATAAAAACGATTGTTTATGCTTGGTATGTTTAGAGTGGTTTACTAAAAGTTGTGGAGGTGAAAAATGGGTCCAATGTCATGAATGTAAGGGTTGGGTCCATGAAGCTTGCACAAAGGGTGATGCTTTTTACATGTGTCACAACTTCATTTCGAAATGAAAGACTTCTTATCTTAAAGAATTTTGATGTTTTTTTTTACTAAAGCATAAATTTGAAGTTTATTTTTGTTATTTCTTCTCTCGTAAAGAGAATTTCGTATTTCAAAATGATCTTATGTTTATGTTTAATTTATGAGATGAACTGAAAATGTGATTTTAGGTTACTCGGGAAACGAATATCGTCCTATTTTGAAGAATTTTTTTTAATGTTTTTCGATTATTCCTATCTTGTTTTGTTTTTTTTTGTCTTTGAAGTTTACAAAAAAATATATGAATTTGTTATGTTCCTAAGTTTGAATAAATAAATAACAGTTTAATAAATGTAATGAACGAATAATTTTATTATTTCGCTTAACTATGTTTTTAATCATAATGTTACTTTTGTCCCCAAAGCGTGTTACTTTCGTCCTGGACATATAGGACGGAAGTAACAAGGACAGACTCTTAGAAAAATTATCACAGCTATGTGAATTCATCAATTAAGTTAACTGCATCCTTTTCTAGACAAATAACCCATCTCTTAGATGGCATATTTTCATTTTTGTTATTCCAAAAAACGCAAGAGCAGGAACCCCAAAAGTAAAAAATGTTACTTTTGTCCCCGGTCTCCCCTACAGCAAATGGAAACGTAGCGCTACCCCAAGGAATTGGGAGGTCTTCTGTCAGGCTCGTAATCACTCCACCTTTGTAACACGTCGAGCAAAGTGTAATTAATTTTCAACTAAGCTAAGGGGTTCACTCCCCTCCAAACAACTGTGGGAAAATGTGCGTAAAATTGAAGTTGGAAAAAAAGGGGATAGTGTGTGCGGATTGGATCCGAATGTTCTTAACAGCTCGTTTTTAACAAGTTCTAACAGTAGCCCTCAATTTTCTTTGCAACCCGACCTTCTTTGTGACCTTAACTGCGACTTTGTAGCTGTCAATGAAAGCGATGTGCTTGAGACAGTAATGGGGCTTAAGTCAAATGCAACGGGAGAGGATGGTATACCTCTTCGCTTTATTAAAATTATCTTACCTTACATCTTAAGCTCACTGACACATACAATTAACCATTGCATTACTTGCTCTATTTTCACTGATAGCTGGAAAGTTGCACGCATAATCCCTGTCGCCAAAAAACAACACGCTTCGCTTCCTTCGGATTATCGACCGATAAGTATATTACCGACTCATCCTTCAGAGAATGGAATCAGCTAGCCTTATCGCACGACCTCTCACTGTCGTTAACAGAAAGCAATGTTAATGAGTGGCCTGATATATTTGCGACAATTATCTCGAAAATAGATGACCAGATCTTCAACGAACACTTAACCAGGGCATCATCGCCAACTTCCAGAACTATCTACCGAAATCTTAATCATCGAATACTTACTGAAGACAGCTACTTTAATGTAAAGAATTCAGCATACGAAATAAGCATGGTATTCAAAGCGAGAATCGAAATCCTTAACCTAAATTTCATCCCTCATAGAGTCGATCTTCAACAAATTTGTTATCTGTGCAACAGAAGAGAGTTAGACGATATTTACCATTTTATTGCAGTTTGCCCGATCCTACAAGAGATTCGACGACTGTATTTTCAAGAAAGTTTTTTGTCCGCTAATTCTCTTTACGAAATATTAAATGTATAATTCTTTATATTGGACGTCCACTGCATGTGGTTTTAGTACGAGAAATCAGCTGATATGATGCAATGGTCTGATGAACCTAGAGGCAATAATACGATTAAACCGTATTTATCTGGGTGAGTGGTGAGAGGTGAGAAACAAGTCCAGTGTGTTGGCGGTTCGACTGATAATGTCCGGTATTCGTGTCTGCTCATTTACGAGCTCAGGTCAGGTCAGGTTATTTACCTCAGCAAAGATCTCGACGTAGCTTCCTTCGGGTGCTATCTGGCCAGAATGTCGAAGCCAACTTCAATTGTGTGTATTGAAATCGCCCGCAATGACAATTTCAGTACGAGGTGAAGGGTCACAACTCTTGTGATGGAATCAGGCAGGGCATCAAACTCACAAACTCATTAAAAGTTGAATGTCTGTCCAAATTGGGGCTTCTGTAAATGAAACAGTAGTGGATTAATTGCCTACGGACAAGGAATTTTAGCTAAATGAAACTAAATTCCGGATTGAAACATTGGCCACATTGCGGCTGAAGTTGGTAGGCTACGTCACTACGTTTATAAACGGCGAGACGGCGATCGGGAAAGCAGAATGGCACTAAACTCCATTAAATCGGAGCCAACGCTAATCTGTGTTTCACTTAATGCTAAAACAGCCAGTTTATTGAGGGAGACATGGGCGTACAATGGAAAACAATTCTTCCTCAACCATACATAAAGGTATAGTGTCGCGTTTGTTAGTTGCGTTAGTTTTGAAAAATTGTTCTTTGTTAATTAAATCGTCAGTGGCTTTGTTGGAATAACAATGTGTGTCAGATATTAACGGGCCGGTGACATGTAGACGAAGTCCCTTAACTTCAATCAATCATCTAAGATACAAAACTCAAGATACTGCGAGCATAGACAGTGATAAACAACCACAAGCAACTTACAAGCTAATCAGGTTACACGCTAATACCAACCGCCCCAGCCAGCGCTGCAAAATCAAACACTCAACCATCTAAGGAGCACTGAAGCCCGTATATTTTATTAGGTCAATCAATTCCCATTTAAGTGTTCACACACCGAAACGTGTGGGGTTATTTTTTTTATTTATTTTTATTTCATTTCCCAACCCCGGGTGAGGGAAGGAAAATTAATGCAAAATTGTATGTCAATTGCAAGACTCCTCGAAAGGACTATTAACCACCCATAAAAAGGACACGCACACATTTATGTACAATCGACAATTGTTGCTGGTTTCTGTTCATTGTTTGTTTCTTCCTGTAAAGTTATCCCTCTTGGGGAAACGGCAAACAAACAAACCAAAGTAAATCAAGTTATATAAATACTTGGTGGCTCGCTGCTGCAGCTACTGCTGTTAATTAAATTGTCATCGTTTGTTATATCAGCAATCCAATGCATGTCAACCGTGCTTGTGACCACTGTTGACTATCCTCGATTTGGCACATAATTACTTATTTAGGTTGCACTGAATTCTTTTGCATGTTTTCTTTTTTAAATAAAATAAATTAATTTTTTTTTAAATAATAACAAAACCGCACTGAAACGGTAAACTATTCCCGTATGATATAAGACTTCGGCGGTGAAAAATTTAATTCTAGCAATCGCTTTCATATTGTTTTGGCATTTCTTTTTTTTGCCCCAAACATACGGTGATTTGTTTTGTTATTAAAAAGAATAATAATATTTTCGTTATATATTTTTATTTGAACTAAATGCCGCCAGATGTGTTACACAGCGCGAATTTTCGAAACACGGTCTTCTATATGATTCGCGGATGATAGGACGACGCGACGCGCTGACGACGGTTACGTTTTATTACTTTCCGTAAGCTTCTGCCTTGAATGTACCTACTTAGCATGTATTTGAAATTGAAGGAGAAAACATGCCGCCGATGATTGACTTGTCAGGTAAATGAAAAGGTAAAAGTAAATGGAAACGCGCGCGTTAACAAACTGCTTACACTTCAAAAAAAAAAAAATTTAAAAAAAGACTGCGTTTTTTTTTTTTTTTTTTTTTTTGAATTTGTGAAGAAAAAAGGAAAAACGAAAAGTGTTTGTGTTTTATTTAGTTTTAGTTTTTCTTGTTCCCGTTTATTTTGTATACATTGTTACACGCGGCGGAATTGGAAAATTTCATCATTCCGAAGTCAGGTCTCAAAAGGAGCGTTGCCTAGCGTTTACGAGATTATGGCATGACTGGAAACGCAATTTTTCCAATTTTCTACTCTGGGTGGTGGTGGTGTTGGGTTTTTTTTTTATTCTGCTTTTTCCTACATAGAGTGTTCGGCTTTCAATTATAATCTTGTGGGAAACTAAATAGAATGAATGAAGGCGTAGGAAGGGAGGGCGAAGACAATTTATAGAGAAAGGAGAAGAATAGAGCAGAGATCTAAGCGATTTGGGGGCAACCGGGGTGGGATCCACATCTCTCCAGTTACCCAGTGAGGCATGTAGGATAATTATTGTTGTGTATCGCCTCGTTTGAGGCGTGTTTTTTTTTTTTTTTTTTTATAACCCGAGTGCTACAGCAAATTTGCAAAGTGCTATGCAATGCTATTTTTGTGTTTTCTTGTTGAGGGAAGGGAGGATGTATCAGTAGGTGTAGCCCTATAATTAGAAGTGCTTACATTTTGCTTTTGATGCCGGACATTTATTTGAATGTCCTTCATGGGAAGATTATTTGATTTGATTTGTGCCTGACCTTTCGTGTTGCTCGTAAGGATATGCCAGCTTCAAAGCATGACCTACAACAAGTGTTTAAAGAGAGGTATTTACCTACATGAATGACTCCAACAAACTGACCCTGTTAGGATACAGCCTTCTCTCTGTATTCAAAACTCCAGAAGATACTTTTAATGCACATCTACAGGTGTTTTGACTGCGAATTATGACGTATCGAAAGTCATTTACAGGATGTGACGTGCTTTAATTTTGATCTGTGTTGATAGAGGTTGTCGGGCGCAGTGGCTCAGTGGTTGGTGTGTTGAACTACTAATCGAAAGGTCCCCAAGTAATATCTAGAATTTTTTCCTCTGCCCCACCTCTTGCGAACGTATGACAAACATGCAAAAGTATAGCCATGGTTAATTAACCAACGACCAAACAACGTCGAGTTAATCGGTTCTCGTCAGATCACCGTAATTAAACGACGTTGGGCGCGGTTAGTACGTAGATGGGGGACCGTTTGAGAACAACCGCGTGTCGTTGGCCAGTCCCATCTACAGAGTTGAAGTAGATAATACATACGTGGTATCACAATGGACCTAAATTGGTCTAAGTGTGTCGGCTTCTGCAGACAGCCACTTGAACCTAACCTAACCTAACCATGGTTAAATATGGCGCAGTGGCGCAGAGGCTAGTCTGTTTGACTACTAATCTAAAGGTCTCAGGTTCAAATCTCGCCGGGGCCAAGTAACATCTAAAAAGTTTTTGCCACTGACCCACCTCTTGCGTCGGACAAACATCCAAGAGTATCCATTGTCATGAGAAGCTTCTCAAATTTGAAGTTCGGATTCGGCTTAAAATTGTAGGTCCCTTCCACTTCACACAAGAAAGTGGTTGGAGAAGCTAGGTCTTAGGCCCTGTATGGGCCGTTAATGCCTCATATTTTATATTATTTTTCAATAGAGGTTGTACTTGGTTTCCTCGGTTAGGAGAGGTTCGAGCCATTTCCTAGGTTGATTCTCATTGACATCTCCACTTTGTGTTATTCGTGAACTTGATGTTTACTCCGAGAAAGACTTACTCCGAAACTGCCTTAAAGTTGCTGCTATATCAGCAGTGACATTTTTTACTAGTAGCTGGAAAGATTTATGTTTGCTTGTTGACCGCACATAAAGGGTCTTTAATTAAGGACCTGATAACTTCTTTTATAAATAAAATGGAAACTAAAAAAATTGGCTTGAATTACTTTCTAAACATTTATGAACGGAATTCGACTTCGTTTATAAGTCCCACATGGGAACGTATCGTTACGTTGAACCCAATTTTCGATAAATCGACGACACATTTCGACCGATACGGCTGCTTTTTCTCGTTCAATATTGGCTCTGAGCTCCTCTAACGTCGCCGGCTTGATGGCATAGACCGATGATTTAATGAAGTCCGAAAAAGTCTAGAGACGTTAAATCACACAATCTCGGCTGCCAATAGACGGGTCCGTTTCTCGAGATAACACGTTCACCGAACCGCGACTTCAATAACTCGATTGTTGCACCCGCTGTGTGGCTTGCGGCACCGTCTTGTTGGAACCACATATCACTGATGTCCAATTTATGCGATTCCTCAAAGAAATAACGTTCCAACATGTCTCTGTAGCCAATACCATTTACTATGTAACGGTCTTTTTCATGGACGAAAGAAAACGCCCCAATGACACCACCATGAAAACCGCACCAAACTTTTTGCGGATGAAGTGCTGTTTCATGAAGCACAAGAGGGTTCCCAAATGTCCAGCAACGCATATTTAGCTTATTGACGAAGCCGTTTAACCAAAGATACGCTTAATCGCTGAAGATGATTTTGCGATGAAATTCTTCATTTTCTTCCATCAAGTCCAGAGCCCAATTCGAGAACGTACGTCGCTTCATATGATCAAGTGCTTTAGTTTTTGAGTCAGCTTGATCTTGTTAGGGTGGAGGCCAAGATCCTTACGCGAAATTCGCCAAAATCTGGTCTGGGAGGGGCCAAAGTCTTGAGAACACCGTGAAATCGACTGATTTGGCTGGTTTGAGAGGGACGCCTCTACGGCAGCAATATTCTCCACACTTCGTGTAAAACGTAGTTTCACTGGCACGCAACATCAAGCATCTGACTTTAATTTTTTTACCAGACTATGAATTGCTACTGAGATGAGAATGCGTCCGAAAATTGGATTTAACGCTCTTAAAATTATTGCGACCACCGGCTCGGAATTTCGGTAGTAAATTTTAACTATTTGTAAACATTGTTCCTTCGTGTACTTCACCATATTCAAAATGTTGATATTATTAAATATTTTGACATTGACGGTTTGGTAATCGGCTTAAGGGTGCGTTCAAACTAAAAGTTTAAAGTGGTCAAGTCGCTAATGAAAGCCCCTTTACTTGGTTTTGTTCTCGTTGATTTCAAGACCAACCAATTCGGAAAAGCGAATGATGAGGAAGGTACCTCCCATGCTAACACCTGACCTCTGCCGGAGGCCCTATGATTTCTCGGGGCTGTAGCTATGTAGTTAGTAACGATATCGTTACTTAGTTACTTAACGGGCTCTCGACCCGTGAAGAGTCTCGGCACGAGACACTGCAGCCTTCCATCCTCTGCGATCTCAGGCACGCTGTTTCCAGTTCTAGAGACCAAGCGCTGTGTTATCCGCGATGGCTTGGTCTTTAAAACGGAGGTTCGGTCTTCCTTGCCTTCTCGAACCAGGGGGCTGGGAGTCGAAGATCCTCTTATTTTCCATTCGCCCAATGTGGCCGAGCCAATGTAGTCGACGTGATTTAGCTTTTTGGACTACATCCACATCTTGGTAGAGCGCATATAGGTCGCGGTTGTATCTTCTCATCCATTCGCCCTCCTCGCACACAGGACCAAATATCCGACGGAGTATTTTTCTTTCAAAAGAACCCAATATCAGCTGCCCTTTTTTACTTATGTCCATAAGCAAGACTGTCAGGATTAAGGGTCGATAGAGCATGGATTTTGTCCTTCGAGTGAGGAGTTTTGAACCCATTTGTTTCGCTAAACCGAAAGAGCGCCAGTCGGTGGACAGATGTTTCTTTGTTCGTTGATAGCATGTACTTAGTCTTGTCCTCATTTACTTCAAGACCAACCAATTTCGCCTGTTCTTCAATCGCCGTGAAAGCCTCTAACACGGCACGCTGGGAACGGCCGATGATGTTTTCAAGTGTCAGGCGATACAACTGGATCCGTTTTGCCGGGATCCCCAATTCGGCCATCACCACCTAGAGCTCCTGACGATGAATGCTTTAAAGTGGATGAAAAGGTGGTGGGTCTCGACTTGAAATTCATTGGCCTTTTCCAGGATTTGCTTTAGTGTGAAAATTTGGTCTATTGTCGATCTGCCGGGCCGGAAGCCACACTGGTACGTGCCCCCGTGTGAAGCTCACACAGTACGTTTGCGAATTATATTCAAAGGCACAACTAAAGGATAAAGACTTATGGTTAGTCAGGATGGATACTTGCGAAAGAATCGAGGGTTTTTTTGGTAATCTTATTTATTTAATATATTTTTCGGTTTTGTTTCAAATCTCCCTTCATGCCTGTCCACTTTTCGTATTAATTATTCTTCTTCTTTAAAAGGTGAAGCTCTGTTTAGTATTAAAGGGACCATAACACTGGTCCGCCTTTTGGTTTCGCCGGCTTGACCTCTGAGTTTCTGTTCAAAATTGCCGGTCTCTGCCATTGAATGGGCTACATTCTAGGATGATTGGAAGTGCTCCATGTCTTGTTGATCTGTCTGAAACAGGGAGTTATAATTTTTTCTTTTTCCTTTGGTATACTCAACGCTACGGTGTCTGTTTTCAAGTGTCTCAACAAATACTGAGACATACAATTTCAAAATGGCTTGAGTTGGTTCCTCGAAATAATTGTATGTAGTACCAAACTCCTAGAGAACTTGTGCAGCAGAGAGATGATGCTGTCCTGTAAGGGATAAAGAATTTAACCCCCAATGCGAACTACGTTTGCTATCTTATTAGCAGCAGAATCCACATTGCTCTTGAGAAAGCACTATGACCAGTTTAAAATTCCTAAAAAAACGGTTTAATTCTTCAAATTTGGCTCTCTCATATTGACAAATGGTTCTTTTTGGAGCTTATTCTCTAACTTTGTTGTTCGAGAAGAAGCAACTCGGTGTAACACAATCGTCTGAAAAAGGAATTACGTTTATAGTGTATTTATCAGGTTTGGCGGTTTGACTTTAGTTATGACTCGAATTCTTGTCGGGTCCTTAACAAGCTGGTTCAAATTGTTTTCTTTTATTTTCACATTATTTAATTAAATGTTAATTTTTGTTTTGCTAAATTATACATACATAACGCCTAAGAGTGTGTTACCTATTTCTTACATTTTATCGGAGAAGTTATTCCATCTATCAATCCTAAGACTATGCTGGCTTTTTTCAGTAATTAATAAGCGTTTTCCTAGCTCCTGTAAACATGCCACACTTTTATGTATTCGTTAGCAAAAAGTTGAAATGGCAATAGAAATTCCATAGGAAAATATAGCTTGTCGAAATTCGATAGATCTAGAATTTTTCGTTTATTTCATCGAGCCTGAACACGTCAGGTATGCTCTGAGCAGAGTAAGCTCAGCACGCTCCGATTTATTTGTGAAACACGCTTGCGCACTTCTGTCTCTGGCCTCGTTCAGCTTGGCAGCTTCATACTTCAACTAGCCGGTCATTTTATTCAGAGCTCTCCGATTGCACAAGCATATCTAGGTCTAGACAATTTGTGGCTTACTACGATTGACTACGAGACGGATGCAAGTTTAGACCCGAAAGCACCAATAGATGCCGAAGAGAACCGAAAAGCTAAAAGTAAGTTGACCCTGGCGATAGATTCTGTGTGCTACTTACACATTCAAAACGCGAAGACAGCCAAAGAATTGTGCCACAAATAAGCAGATGCCTACGAAGACAATGGTCTGACACGTAGAGTAGGTCTCCTGTGCAAATTTATCACCACTTCTCTGTCGAATGGACGATCCGGGGATCAATACGTTAAAGAAATAATTTCAACTGCACAATCGTTGAACGGTATAAGCTTTCCAATAGACGAGAAGTGGATCGGAACACTTCTTTTGGTAGGTCTATCCGAGGAGTATCGTCCAATGATAATGGCATTGTCAAGTGCTGGAACCAGAATTACCGATTATGTCATCAAAAGGTACGATCTAATGAAAATAACTCGGCGTTATACACAAATAGATATCAGCAGCTTCGAACACACAACTCTTCAAAGCAGCACAAAGATCCCAAGTGCAGAAGGTGCCAAGATTTCGGGCACATTGCAAAGTACTGTCAAGCTAAAAATACTCGTTCGAACAGCAATGATAGGAAATTCAATGCATTTAAACCTAAACCTATATGGTTTGTCTGTGCCTTGCTTTCTACAATTGCTGTTGCAAACACAAGTGAATGGTATTTCGACTCAGGCGCGACATCTCACATGATTTTATGTCAAGATTCAATGAGAAATGATCTAAAAGCTACAGATACGGTTGTCGGAGCAAATAAAGGTGTTATGCAAGTCAAAAATACCGGAACGATGACCCCATCGAGCTCAAGGCCGTATAGTACATTTCCGAACTGTGTAGTGTGTACTAATCTATTGTCTCTCAGCCGCATTGTAAAATAAGGTCACACAGTTTTATTATACAGAGAGCTATATATTCGGCTTCGCATGTTCTAAGAGGCAACACACCGTTTCATTATCAACATTCGAAGCCGAATTTATGTCTCTCTCTACTGCAGTACAGAAAGAACTTTGGTGGAATGGTCTCAAGAGTAAACTTCCAAAGAAGCAGAACCCTCTTCGAATTCTGTGCGATAATCAAAGTTCAATAGCCATCGCCAATAATAGTTCATTTCACCCAAGGACCAAACACATTGACGTTCGTCATCATTTCGTACAGGATACTCTTACTCGCGGTAAAATTCAAGTCGAATACATTAGTACAGATCGAAAAGTTGCAGATGTGCTCACAAAGCCTTTGCACAAAGTCAAACAAGAGTTCTTCGAAAAGGAAATTGGAATACAACAACAAACATCAGCTTAAGGAGGAGTATTGGAATCACCCTGTAAGCTTGCTATCAGTGTTGTTATCTCTTAACGCGCTCTGTAACTCACTTTGTAACTCAATGTTAAATCAAGTTCTACTTCTGTTTTTAACCTTTGTATAAGAATCACGCGTCGTTTCTCTGTCTGCTTCTTACATAACCAAAATTAAACGACGTTGGGTGCAGTTAGTACGTAGATGGGTACCGTTTTAGAACAACCGTGTGTCGTTGGCCAGTCCCATCTACAGAGTTGAGGTAGATAATATATACGTGGTATCACAATGGACCTAAATTGGTGTAAGTGTGTCGGCTTCTGCCGACAACCACCTAAACCTAACCTATACTTACCAGAAAACTCCCAAACATAACCTTAACAAAGCCGCCGCAGTATATTTCCCAACCAGAACAGAATGAAAAAATGGAACCTTCCGAGCTCTCGACTCACACTGCATACAATCCAAATTAGTCGCACAGTATAAAGACGCAACCACTTATCTATGCTATGCGGCCACTTCAACATCACTCTCTTTTGGGTTCCCGACACCACTAAGCTAGAGGGGAATGAAAAAGCCGATGCGCTAGCAAGGCGCGGCTCCTCCCTTGACAACTCCCTAGCAAAGACAGTTTCTCCTCCCATAGAAGCTGTCAAAGAAAAAATATCCCAGTACTACCCAAATGGAGCAACCTAAATAGCTGCGCCGTATCCAGGAAGATATGGTCCGCCTTCAATGCAAACAGAACTCACGATCTAACAATCAGCACCCAACAGGAGATTGCCAGAATTGTGGCAATCAGCAGTAGACATTGGCCTGTTGGCCCTCACGCTGTTAGGTTGGGCATCCCAATCAACCCACACTGCCGCAGTTACAAAGGTCCAGTGGAAAGGGAATCCCTTCACCATTTCTTCTGCGACTGTCCAGCCCTTGCTTAAACTAGACATCACACACTCGGCAAAACATTTTTCGACGGTCTATCAGAATTAAGTTATATAAAATTGCTGCAAACGACCTTGCCACGTCGAATCAATCGGTTCTCGTTCGATCAGCGCAATTAACGACGTAGGGCGTGGTTAGTACTTAGATTGGGAACCACTTGGGAATACCGCGTGTCGTTGGCACCTCTTGTGAACGTCTGACAAACATCCAAGATTATCAAATTGTCATGAGAAAGCTTCTCAACTTTGCCGTTCGGATTCGGCGTAAAACTGTAGGTATCCTCCACTTCGCATGAAAGTGGTTGGAGAAGCTAGTTTCTAGGCCCTGTATGGGCCGTTAAGGCCTAATATGTATGTATGTAAAATTACTCCGCCCTGGTGTTACTGATGTAGTACCAGGCTGCCACTCTTACAGGCATTCCTACCATAACAATGTCGCTATCTCCAACGTTAGTTATCCCACATACGCATGTATATACTTGTATACCTGATCACTCCCTCTGCTGTTTCCCCATCTACCTTATAATAGAAAAAAAAAGCAAACAATTTTAATGAATATAAACTGGAATTTATTTATTAAGCTTTCGGAATTGTAATAAACTAAAATGAGCTTCCAATACGGAATGTTACTTTAAAAGAAAAAAAATTAAATATGCATACAGTGGAAAAGTATGTACATGTATACATATATGTATGTGTAAATGTTATCTTCTTTAACACCAAGGCTATGATGAGGATTAAAGGGATCATAGCCCTCCCACCTTATAGGTCCGCCTGTGGGATTCGCCCATAAAATATGTAAATGTTATAAATAATTAAAATGTCTTTAATTATTTCTTATCGACAAATCGCAGAATTCTCGTCAACATTGTTGTTGTGCATGGAATCTGCTTCTGCTGATGCATCATTGGTGAATCTGGAGTGCATGATTCAAAGTCAAATGCAACTCGCTGGCAAACAAATGTTAATAGCGTTAGAATATCGTATGTTTTGCCATTTTCATCCAATTCCCTGCAAAGTGATTGCATGAACCACGATCCTTTGGTTGTATTACGCCAGGAATAGAACCCTAAAAATGAAAGTAGAAGAGAATAAAATCTGCATTAAAAATTGCCACACGTTGAATGCATGCTTCATACCTGGAATTGTTGAATAGGCAACGAGAAAGTCAGCATGAACTGGGATTCTATAACTCATAGAAGATTCACCGTCCGTCTCAGTCTTTTGGAGTGTAATACCGGCATCCAGACGATCACCTTGGCAAGCTTGTATGAAAAACAGCTTTGGCTTTCCAGCTAATGATTTGCAATTTTGTGCAGTAAAGCAATGGGCAATTGAATCTAGCTTGTATTGTACATCTTTGGCGTAGATATATCCTAACTCGCCATGGGACAGTATGGCAACTACAATGCAGTCATTTTCAGTGTGATCCAAACGAGCGGCTGTAAAGATAAAGAGAAAATACACTCTGATTAAAAATACACTTTTAAACGATGACCACATATGGCATTTAATATAATACCATAAAAGCCGTCAATCTATCAATTAATGTATCATGTATCGATCGAAAAACAACCATGACACACTATGACAAAGCACTGTCAATATGAAGAAAGAAATCACCCACCATCGTCCACAATGTTTTGTATCTCCTTCAACTTTTTGTCCTTGTGTACCTGCACATTGAAATGCAATCGTTCCAACGATGCGCAAAGGCGCTTGCAATCTTCCTCGGTGCCAGATCTTGCCTTGAGAGATGGAATATCGAACGATTCATGGTTGAATATAAGTGCGTGGCCGCGGTTTTTATGCCTCATATTGTATTCGGACGCATATCGCTCCGTCGGCATTCGAGCTATCAGATTGTTGCCCCCCGCAAAACTAGTAGACAAAAAATAATTCCATTTAGGCCGGCGCGCCAAAAACACGCAATCAAATTGAATATTGAAAAGACACACACAAAGACCAAGCGAATTGGAAAACTATGCATTCATTCATTTGACCATATAAGTACAGCAAATTCTAGGCCAACTGCACAATCATAGTATGCTTTAGTTTGTATTCGAAATTGGCCTTTTTCGTTCATCAAATCAAAATGTGTGCGAGAAAATTATGTACTTGATTCCACTCACCCTACGCCTCCAGTGACAAAAGCGTCTCCAATGTCATTTGAATTCACTTCTTGTTCCTCGGTCATAGTGCAGCAGCTTTGTTTTGATCGTGTTTTGAATTATAGTCCTTGGTTTTGCACTAAATTTTATTTGAATTATCAATAAACTATTCAATCACTTGTCCTGGCAGTGTGTTATCTCGTCAAAAGTAAAATAAAACTCGTTAAATTAGAAATGCAACCTTTCGGCTGGCCTCTTTACTTTATAATAGTGGATGCACAATGCACCCCTTTTCAAAGGCAAGCGAAGCACATAGATGAGTGATATAGAAGCAACAGAGTATTTCATTTGAAACTGGAAAATTGCAAATGATAACCGGGTGATAAGATCTAGGGATGTGGCTGCTTTGCGATAGCTGCTATAAATCGCACTGCCATTTCCATTGAGCAAAGAGCAGCTGCTATTGCTCCTCGGTATAACTGCTCCTTGCTCTCTATTTTTGCTTGCTTACCTTAACAAAATGAAAACGAGATCCGATAAGCACACATCCACACACACAATTCCTTTATAACTACACCTGTGGCAAATCCTATTCAATACCAACACAAACACAAATATGTATGTACAAACAAATATCTGTGAGACTGAAGAAGAAACAAAAAGCTGTCCTACCTACCTGTATGGGCCGACTTGCGTACGACAAACGAGACACTTGATAATGATGGTAGTCATAATATGCTGAGCAGCGCATTGCTACGGAGCAGATAGCAGATAAGACTGTACACTGCCTTTTAGTTGTCATTGCTATTCTTCATTGCACTGAAAGCAGGATGGATAGCCTGAGCATACGCAGCCCACAAATGATCACTATCTTTGTTCAGCGCATTCGCTTTTACCTGTTACCGTGTGTTGCATTGTGTGTATGTTGGTGTTTTGTTTTGGATAATGCTCCCTACCTGCCGAAAAATATGTATGTACGCGCGCAGCCAAATAAAAGGCCAAAGAAGAAAATAAAAAGCGAAGAACAAGATCCCTGATAGCAGTCACTGTACTCATATGCTATATGCTATTGATAAGCAGAGAAGTGTTACGGAGCAGGTAGCAGATAAGACCGATCACTGCTTTTAGTGCGCTATTAATTGCTGTTCTTCGTTGCACTGAAAGCAGAAATGGATAGCTTGTGCATGTGATATAAATTTGAGGTTGCGTTGTGGGTTTTGTTGTTAGTTGCTTATCTGAGGGAAGAAACCGAATACGCGAATTAATACTGGGTTACATAAACGGGTTAATTCGTATTCATAATACATAGGTATTTATTTAATTTGTTTGTTTTGTTTGCAAAGCAGACAGAGGAGGCAGGTTGGTCGCTGTATTCATGCATGTTGCTCTGCGTATGCACCGAAATGTGGAAGCAGTGATAAGGCTATTATTGCGATAGCTGTTATTGGCCAATTCATACGTTAGGAAAATGGTGTTCATGTGAAAATTCGTCATCGATTGTTTTCGTCATCGGTTTTTTGAAGAAACCATGCGGGGGAAACAAAATCCAAAAATTCTACGACTTCTACACACAGCACAATAGGAATGGAAAGTTTTCTTTGTATTGGGCATATGATGAGACTTTTTTGTTTGCAAATTATGTGCATGTTGAGGTTTTGAAACCACAGCTCATCATTGCCTTGAAGGGCTTAATGTGTTTTTTCTATTTATTTATGCGATAATAATGTGTATGTAAGTTCCAGGATGCACTTTTCTTGATCGAATTGCAAACACAGATAAAGTAGCTCATATGTGATTGTAAGAAAATCGAGTTTGGTATTCCATACTACGATAAAATTCCCCACGTGCTAAGAACCTGAAAACTACAGATAAGACATCGGCTGGTGTTGTTACCATTCTCTGAAGGATGGATGTAGTTCCGGATAGTGAGAAAACAATCCTTGTCTATTCGTAAATAACGTCTGTATGCATCTGCATCTTATGGACGTAACTTGTTCTTAATAAAATTAATAAAACTAAACTAATTTTGTTCGTTGTTATCCAAATTCTATTTTTTAACCCAAATCCATTTTTCTTTTTCCTTTTTCTTGTTCTGCAGCCGTGTAGTATGAATATGCACTTACAGCAAGCAAACAATTAGCAACTCTTCCATTATTATTTGTTTTCAACTTCGCTCATTGCAACAAAAAGGAATTGCAGTCAATCTGGAAAAAATGCTCACCTATGAACACCAAACTTTCCCAATGCTACTGCAATTTGCACTGAGCAGAGAGCAATCGCAAGAAAGATAGCTTGAGCATGAGCAGAACACCAAACTTTTTCTTTCAGCAGCTCATATATCAATGATATCTTTACTCAAAATTTGTCGGCTGCCACGATGCTGCCTTAATTTTGAATAAGTAAATGCATTGAAGTCGAATCATACAAAGCACGTCGTTAGATGATAATTACTATCTTAGCAGTGATCAAATCACTGATATTTAAGCTGCTCTTTGTATTTATTGCTCTATGTGATCACTGCTCATCAAAAATAGCTGTTAAGCACACCTAAAGTGCCAGCACCACATTCTCACAAAAAAAAAAAACATTTCGATGGAAAGTGACACTATTTCCAATCAGTGTAGCCATTCTTTTATTTGCTTAAACTGCAGAATAAACGCAATTTAAAAATATCGAATTAAAAAATGTACATTATTCCTACAATTTTGTTGATTTCGTCTCTAATAAGTCTGATTAAATCAAGCTTATAATGAAGGTGTGTATTATTAGCTTAACAAAAAAAAACTTCTTATTGAGCCGAAAGTCCTTGCAGATAGGGCTAATTGAAAATGCTCTGTGAGTTTTGGTACCACTCAAGTGAACACATCAAATTAAAATCACATTGAAGTTTGCGCAATTTTATAAAATCTGTATATCTTTATGTGTAAGGCTATTGTTGAAATAAATAAATTAATAAATTATGAAATTATGAGTTTAAAAAAATTCACAAAAAAAAGAAGGGGCGGGTTTTCATTATGAACAGTAAGGGAATTTTTTTTCTGGCTTAAAATGGCCCAAAAAAGATAAATATAATATTTTTTTCTTGAGGAAATTAATTTTTTTTTTTTTTTTTTTTATTAAATTTTAAAAAAAAATTTTTATAAAACGATGTGGGTGGCTCGCTTCGCTCGCTAACAGGATTTTAACCCTTTCTTCTCCAGGGTTTAGGCGCTCGCGCGACTTCGTCGCGCCGCTAAGGGTATGTCAACAACTGTCAGGCAGGCGCCTGGAGCTAAAGTTTCTATATACTTACTTTGGGGTATTTACCAGTATATTTTCAGCCAAAAAAAAAAAAAGACAAACTAACTTAAATTGTTTCAACTTTTTGACATATGGCAATACCTATAATATTTTCAAACATTCACTGCATTCACCACCCCACCCACCCCCCTCCACACCAACAGAAAACACTTAGAACAACCGTTATGCAAAGTGAACGCGTCATTTGTGCAGTTTGTAGGTGCACTTTTCAGTGAAAATTGAAAACTTTAAAAATGAAAAAAAAATAGAAAAAAAAGTTTCCTCAGAAAAATTCTTTTACAGTACATGTTAGAATAAGTCAATTTAAATAAAAAAAATAAAAAAAATGAATTTGCTTACTGTTCATAATGGAAACCTCAGCAAAAAAAAAGATTTTATGTCGTTTTCCATTGAACTACTCTGAGTACTCCTTTTATCTTCCGAAGGGGAAAAAGATTCTCAAAATATTTTCGGAAGACCATAACGAGTACTCCGAGTGAACCAATCGAAAACGACATTAGTTTCAAATGGCCCAAACAAGTAAACAGCAGAGAAATGTTTTGCTACGTTTCCATTAACGAATAAACTGATAATTTTTTTATCGAACTGGAGCCTCTAATACAAAGCAACAAGGACTTGTAATACAAGTGAATTCATACAAGTGTATCGCACATCTGTAAGACGAAACCTCAAGTCAACTGACAGCTCAAATGTAATGGACCAATGTGTTATTATTCCCTTTCTGCAACTCAGAACTACAAGTGACACTGCTTATATCTTTTCAAATCAACGCTTGTAAGATGAGTATACAAGTCAAGGTGAAATCTTTACTTCTTACAAGTGAATAGATTTTTTCTGTGTTATCTACCCTTTGCCAGACTAATGTAATCCTACTATATATAATAATAAGTGACTGTAGACTTGTAACTTGTAGCTTTCTGTTTCAGGCCTCTGCTGTCTGGTTCTCAAATTTTAAGCCATCGCAACCCCACACACGACGAACTGGCACGACGAGGCTCTTCTGGTTTAAATAGCATAAGCGTCACCGACATCGAGGCGCCAACGTCTTATGTTAAAAACCTCATAGACACCTATGCGGTGAACGAAGCCAACCGTCGTTGGCACCAACTCGACCAGTGCAACACCGCAAGGCTACACTGGCCGACATTAAACAAATCCAGATCCATCGGACTTCTGAGGCATAAGAGAGGAACCCTCTCGAAATTAGTAAACGCCCTCACCGGGCACTGTGATATAGGAAGACATGCCCAAAGGTTGGGCATCCCCTACAATGACTTCTGCAGAAGCTGTAGGGACGAGGAAGAAGAGGAGACCATCAGTCACTTCCTCTTCCTTTGCACGTGTCCTGCACTCGCCAACATTAGAGGGCTACATTGGGTGAATACCTTTTCAATGATATAAACGATCTTAACAACGCCTGCACAGCAAGGATTAGCTCCTTCATTCAGAGGAGCAAATGGTTGCCTGAGTAAGAGGGTGACCCACCCACCTTATACATCGGCAGCACAATGGACCTACTTCTGGTCTAAGTGCATCCTCATCAAGGGCCGGTTTCAACCAACCAACCAACCAACCCCACACACAAACGTTAACAGCTGGTTGCTGACTCTCATGTCTCAATTCAAAGCAATAAAACATAAGCGAACACGGTTTTTTGTATCTTATCACTTCAAATGAGCAATTCTTGTATATTTATTATAAATAGGTATTTTGGAAACGGTTCGTAAGATTTGGATGAAGTTTTTTATTAAGATAATGTGTGCGTTAATTAATTTGAACTTCATGTTTACGAGTATATGTCTCGTGCGCTGTTTGGTCGGCCAGATGTTACTTTTAATGTGCCATTTCATAGCAAAACATAAATATTTTATTTTCCAGATAGAAAAAATCATAAGCAAAAACTTCAAATTGACTTTAGAAGTATCGAACCTCTAGGAGGTGTTAATCTCTCTTCGAAATCGAGATTCGTTAAAAGTACCGGCTTCTGTTTTCTTCATATTGACTTAGTTTGTTTGCTTACGTGAAACATTTCTAAAAATCTTACTAGCAAGTGCATTGGTTGATTTTCATTTAATGTTTCATTTTCATTTAAGAAGGAAATTAAGGATAATCCTGTGTTAAGCTCGGTTTAATATCCGTTGGAGACATAGCAGTGTAGTCGATTTCTTCCAATAAAATTAATACAATTAAAATTCCTTTAATTTATTCCAATAGGTATACGAAATTTTATTCCACATTTTCGGTGTGCAAAGAGAGGCGTTTCCGATAAAAATGGATTGCTGTTATGATTTGTAATTTAATTTTACTTTATTTTAAAATATTCCCCACCGAAATTGCAAAGCAAGAATAGTGTCAGCCCAGTTAACTTCAATTGGAAAGAAACTCAACACTTGTACATGCACATGTACATCAGTGTTGCCCCCACACAGCTTTAAAAATGTAGCGTTGCGGATTGAAAATGTAGTAGAATGTAGTACCCACTTGACACAAGTGGATTGAACTTGTGCATAGAAATAGAAATCAATGTTTGTTTAATCTTCGAGTATATTATCACAGTATATTTTCATATAATTTCATTATAAGTTGATGCTTTTCAATAAAAATAGGTGCCTTATTTTTGCAACATCGCTCTGACGCTTAACAAAATCACTAATCAGTGGCAAAATAGGTCCAGGACATACAAAATGACGGAACTTATGATGTGCCATCCAGTGTCGCCATATTGAATGTCAAAAAGTATGTCCTGCGACACCTGGTGGATGAAAATGGAATGTGTAGAGACTTATAAAAGTATAGCAACTGTTTAATTTGTGTACAGGGCTTTTCTTTTTCATATGAGGGCGACTTGCGCGAACGAACGATTATACAATCTGCGGAGTAGATGAATATAAGGCATTAACGGACCATACAGGGCCTAAGGTCTAGCTTCTCCAACCATTTTGCCTGTCCAATCCAACGTACTGTGTGAATGTCTGAAGCCGTTCTGCAATACACTAATCGCCACGTACCAGTGTGGAAGGTACTATCTTCAATAGATCTGTCCAACTATTGAGGTTTGCGGTCAATATCGGCATCATCGGCCGTTCCCAACGTGCTGTGTTAGAGGCTTTCACGGCGATTGAAGAACAGGCGAAATTGGTTGGTCTTGAAGTAAATGAGGACAAGACCCAGAAGATGCTATCAACAAACAAACAAAACATCTGTCCACCGCCTAGGACAAAAGATCATTGTTGATAGCAATAACTTTGAGGTAGTTAAGGAGTTCATCTACCTAGACATGAACTCCACGAATGACAGCTTAAAGAAGATCCGGCTGAGAATTACCTTAGGAAATCGCTGCTACTTCGGTTTAGAAAACAAATGGGTTCAAAACTCCTCAAATGAAGGACAAAATGCATGCTCTATCGAACCTTAATCCTACCAGTATTGCTTTATGGTGCCGAGTGCTGGACGATAAGGAGGAGAAGATACAACCGCGAACTCTATGAGCTCTACCAAGACGTGGATGTAGTCCGAAAAGCCAAATCACGTCGATTACATTGGCTCGGCCACATTGAGTGAATGGAAAATAATGCTTCAGCCAAGAGAATCTTCGACTCCCAGCCCCCTGGTTCGAGAAGGCAAGGAAGACCGAACCTCTGTTTTAAAGATAAAGCCATCGCGGATGCCAGAGCGCTTGGTCTGGTGAACTGGAACAGCGTGCCCGGGATCGCAGAGGATGGACCGAGACATCGCGATATCGATTGACTCTCTTAGTCATCGTCGTAATGTCTCCTGCCTTTCGTTATTTTATCGTTATTTCCACCATAAGTGCTCAAACGAAATAGCCAGTTGCATTCCTCCCCTTGAACATTTCAACCGCAATACCCGCCATGCTAGGAATGCTCATCAGTTCACCCTCAAGTCTGTGTTCGGACGTACAGTGAAGTTCAAAGAATCTTTCCTCAGCCGTACAACACGAATGTGGAACACTCTTCCACGCATTGTTTTTCCTTCACATAATAACCTACAAACATTCAAAACCAACGCGCATCGGCATCTCTCCTTTTCTTCTCACCCTAATTTCATTAACGCCCGCGCTGTGTAGCTAATACATTATAAGGGTCCCAATCCCTTTAGTGCGTGTTCATTATAAAAAAAAAAAAATGGAGGGCTGCAGTGTCTCAGGCAGAAATTCTTCACGGGTCGGGAGCTCTTTAAGTAAGTAAGTTAGGCGTTGGATCGCCTCTCATCAGTTTGGAGATGAAAATCATGAGCCATTCGGGTCCAATGTCTCCCATCTTTTTCCAGAACTCAGCGAGAACTCGCCTTCCATTTTTACACAAAGATAGCTGAAATGGTGTGAAGGATCCTATTGCAAACGTGTCAATTTGCTACCGCCAATAATAGAAAGAAAGATCCCCGGTTCAATTCCCGCCATGGCCGAATAACATATAGTTTTTTTTCCACTGCCCCACCTATTGCGAACGTCTGACAAACATTCCAGAGTATACATTGTCATGAGAAGCTGCTCAAATTTGCCGTTCGGATTCGGCGTAAAATTGAAGTCCCTTCCACTTCGCTAAGAAAGTGGTTGGAGATTGGAGAACCTAGATTTAAGGTTTTTAATAGAAATAATTAAAACAAAGAGCTTGTATATTTTTTAAGCATTTTTCCCCTCTTAGGGAATCCCTTTTATTGAAAACTTGTATTAACTAAAATGTGTAATTTTTCTATGTACGTAGTATGCAGTAAAATTTATTAAATATTTTTTTTTTAATTATGGCCGGTAATGGGTTATAAGAAAATTCAAATTAACAAAAAAAAAATGGTTCGTATTTTAATTCATTTTTGATTTTCTGTTGTATTTTAAATATTTATTCAAATATATGTAGTATATATTTTGTTAGAAATCAGGAAATATACTTATTAGGTATCTATATTGAACCGACATTTAATTTATTTAATTTCACGTATTTGTGTTATTTTAATCGTTTTCGGGGAAGTAATATTTTTTGTTTTAAGAGGTCAAAGCAAAAAACATTATGTACATATATAACATTATTAAGTTATTAGTTTTTTTCCTATAATAATCTATTTTATATGCATGTATGTATTGCGTTTAATGACGAGATTCAACATAGTTAGACAATGATTATCCTTCGGCTGTTTCTTCTCCAATATAATTTCGATACCATTAAATTATCACAAAAAATCTGAATCTTCTATCAATAAATAATAAAGACATTAATTCAAATCGCATTTCATATTATTTTCTTGGCTTTCAAGAATACAATAAGCAATGTTTGTTGTTGTTGTTGTTTTTTTAAAGGTACGCCATTAAATTTGTATTTATTATCCAATTTCTAATAAAATTAAATATTACCTTTCATTTAAAAAATGAAAACAAAATACATATATATATAATAAAATAAATAACATTACATAAAAATACATTACACAGAAGAAAAATAAATTATTATACATTTACATTATTATTTTTGTTTTTTTTTATATTTAGGTACCTTAACTTATAGGAAGGTATTAGAACGAAAATTGAATAAATAAATAAAATGTACAAATAAAATTATGTGTTATTTTCACTCCCCTATTGCGTTGGCCACATATATTTTTCTACTTCAAGTTCAGTTCAAGTGACGCATTTGTTAAAAAAAAAGATTCATTTTTTAAATGAATCGTTTATATAAATTAAAATAAATAAATTAATTAAGTGATTTTATCATTTCTCTGAGAATGTTGGGCGTACGTTTCTGATTGTCGAATTTCAACGACGTCAAACTATGCGCAGCAATCGAATATCAATAAAGGCCAAGACGCAAATGACACTTTTTGTATCCGTTTTTTGTACAAACTGTTCGCGCGAACATAACGAGCGAAATAAAAAGAGAATACAACTATTTTAAAATGTTGTTATTCGTAATAATTTTAGAAATTAATAAAAAAAGAGCGCTGGAATTTATTAGAAATGTTTTTGCTCTTTCAAAATCGATCAATGAGTACCTATATTTTAAATTGTTCTTCTGATATTCATTTGCCTTGCATTTTCATTCATTTACATTCAAATACAGAATAAATATGCTCTAAATCCGCTCGATTTAGTATTTTGTTTTGTTAAGGATTGTATTGAAGTTTAATTTATAATATTTTATCCTTTCTTAACTAACTACTTTTTCTTTGTTTTGTTTTGTATTTTAAGCCCTAAAAAATGTTCAGTGCAATATTGCTTAATGATTAAAATTAAAACTGTTTTTTCATTTCTTGTAGGTCCTAGTTTCATTTTAATCTGACTACTGCAACACAAGTGTTTTTTTTTGTCTTTCAAGTATGAGGTTAAGTTTTCTTATTTGTAACGAGAATCAAAAAAGTAACTATTTTGAAATTCTTCCTTTTATATATTTTTTTCTTCTTTTGTTAAGATAAGGAAAATTGTAAATTTATATATTAACAAAACTGATAAGTTTTGTTGAAGAGTGGGAAGGCATAACCCTCAAGGAAATACGATTGCCATCTCCTTTAGTAGGTATGAAATATTAGTGTTTCCCCGTGCATGCTGTTTTTATGAACAAAATTATATGCTGCCAAAGGTTGACAAAATAAAAATGCCTAATCTAAATTGTGTCTATATCGCCGGAGTCGTGCGCTATTCTCAAGTTTTGGTGCACCCGGTGGCGGTGTGATATCAGTGCAAATGGTCTCCGATGCAGCCAGACTTAGATCCCTGGCCAAGGTAGTGTAAACGTCGGGCTCTTGCGGGTTTTCAAACTTAGTATCGAATGGATGATGCAGCGCATCTATATCACTGTACGCGTTTCGATTCAGCGCGGGAGGGGAGCACATTTTATTTGCTTCAATCAATAGCTCCGGCTTGTTGTTGTGTTCTGTATTTTGCTGCGTACGTTGGTTGACAGATTTCTCCTCGCTATTATCCGATTGATCCTCAAACTGGCACAGCAAATGTGTTGGAATACTTTGTGTCCTGGAAATGGAGGAATTGTTGATTGATTTAGCAAAGTAAGTGGTAGGCACCAAAATATTAAATGAAAAAGGGACCATCGTGAATTAATTTTGATGTAATGTCAACAAGATTGCATAAATATCCCAGAAAGAACTGTACAAGGGCTCAGTTAAGGCGATATGCAAATAAATTCAACCAAACACATGATACGAATTCACTAAAAAATGCAAAAGAAAATTGTTTTCTACTAAAAAGAATAATTTCGCTGCTCCACTTACAGAAATGACAGACTTCGTTCCGTTCAATTTTTTTAATGGGCGCGATCAATTTGCAAGGCAACTACTAGTCCCTACTATTTTATATTTCCTCATTGATAAAATAAATCACGTGACCATCGTTTGGCAAGTGATAGAAATTTTATAAGTAGAGAATTCGCAGCAACACGTAACGTAAAGAGTGAGTAAACACATGGAAACGAAGACTATATACTAGGAACTATTTGTATAATTTCTGTGAATTGACTGAGAAGTTGAATGACCGTACGGAAAAATTAATGTCTAAGCCACCATCACGCTTTGACGCGTGCTTTGCTTCCGTTACGTCCAAGGTCTTTATGTGCGCTTTGACCTTTGACTCAAACCAAAAATTTAAATATAACCGAAGACTCGTATCCTTTACTAATAAACAGCTAGGGACTACGAACAAACATCGCCGAAACAAAATTAAGCAAGAAAGACCACCAAGAAAGGCTCGCCCTAGTAAGGATATTCAATGGAGAAAAGACCAAGCGAGGTTGCATTTGCAAAATGATGAAAGTATTCCGCAGCTGCGAAATCAAGTTAAGCACTGGAGACATTACATTTTTTCAGTGCTCCTATATGGAGTTGCAACATTTACGTTACACAAAGCAACAATATCAAAATAGAGGTCTTTGAAATGTGGATATATCGCAGAGTGCAGAAAATCTCCTAGGTTAACAGGATAACAAACGAAGAAGTACTATGTAGAAGACGAGAGAGCTAATATTTCCGATTAAAAACTCGAGTACCTTGGACACATCAAAATAATTTATAAATCTAAACTTCTGGAACTAATCTTGCAAGGAAAGATAGAAGGAAGAAGAGCAGTCGGCTGACATAGCTATCAAAGATGGGATAGTGGCTTAATCTTTTGACGAAAGGAATAATAAATAGACAAACAATGAAAAAGATGATTTCCAACCTCCGGAGCGAAGAGGAAGTTTAATAAATTACAAGCAACATTTCAAGGCAAAGATTGTGTCGATCTAATCATTTTAACCGGATCAAAAAAGCAAATCAAATTTGTACGTTTTCATTTTTTGAATGGCTATAAATAAGGTCTAATTGGGTCCTTCTCCCCACTACAATTTGAAACAGCAACTGGTTCCCCTTTAGTTTTAGTATTTTGTAGCAATGTAAAGTTGTTCTTACCTGCTGGCATTACGAGATCTGGGACGTGCAAATCGAAGATTCAATTGTGATGGATCTGTGATGTACTTCTCAGTTTGGCGACGTCTTCTCAGTCCTGTTCATTTTATTTTTTCCAGCATAGGATTGATTGCAATTAAAAAAGATTTCCAAAATTTTATTCTAAAACGATGTGTTCTGGTTTTTGTTTTGTTACTGGATAGGAGCACTAGTTTCTTGCAAAAGTGCAAAAGTATACTTAGCAGCGAAGTGGCAAAAATTAAAAACTTTGTATATTTTTTTTTATAACATAACCAAGAAAATAATACGTTTTTTTGATTTATTTACAGTAAAAAAGAAATCATGTAAAAAAAAACAATAACAAGTGCTTTGAATCCAAAGACAAACAACAAATGAGAATTCAAGTGTTTACTGTGGACATTGTTCAAAGCGATTGCACTTTTTGATATGTTACAATTATTTGAGTAATATAACTGTTTTTTCGTGAGAGGAATTCAAAATTTATAAATATGTTTGTATAAAAAAAAACTAATTTAACAAAAATCAAAGAATGTTAATCAATTGCAACAGCACACATACGATAACTGGTGAGACAATGGTATTTTGTATGTCTTTAGTCTGTCTTTACAACCAACCTGGAGTGACGTCCGCAAAATCAGGATTTTGATATCCACCAAGTATACCACCACCTCCACCTCCACCACCACCACCACCACCACCACCACCACCACCACCACCACCACCACCACCACCACCACTTATATTACTACCAACCACTTCACCAAGCCCGCTGCCGCCACTGGTGACACCAACATTATTGCCAATATTATTAGCAAATACGTTAGTTGCAGCGGCAGCGTCACAGCCAGCCCATGAAGCACACTTTGAGAGGCGAAGGTTTGGGTTTAAAATTGGAATTTTACTAGCACCAAGTCCAACACAGCCAGTGCCACCACCAATGCCATTTGCTGGTGCTGCACCGCTAATTGCAGAAGAAGTTGAATCACCTTTTGTACCTGTTGATGTCGCAGCGCTTGTAGTTGTCGTCTCAGTGACTGTCGTCGTCGTTGTTGGTGCAGAACCTGAAGCAGCAGGATTTGTATTTGCCTTCTTTGTTTTCATTTGTAATGCAAGTTGTATGAGATCTTGATAATCATCGTTTCCATCATTGGCTGTGCTATTCGCATCCTTCAAATCACTACTATCGGGTACCTTGATTTTGTTAATTTTAATAGCATCAGCCGTAGCATTACTTGCGGCCAGAGCAGGAGTTGTTTTCGAAGATGATTTCTTCGCATTCAACTGCATTGCAGCTTCAATGAGATCTTCAAAATCGTCTTGTCCATCATCGGCTGTGGTATCTGTGGTATTCGTATCATTTAAATCACTATTATTAGGGGCTGTTAGAACTTTGATATTTTTCATTTTGAGGGCATCAACTGTATTATCACCGCCTATCACATTAGCTAAGACTGAAGAGGGTATACCTTTGTTAGTGTTAACGTTTCGCTGACTATTGTTCCGGTTATTCTTAGCATCGAAATTGCTTGTCGGTTGTGCTACTTGTGTATTACTATTTAGATTTCCGGGTGTTGTTGGATTGTTGAATATTACACTATTTGTGGCACCAGTGGCTGCTAAGGCATCGTAGTATACTGATTCTTCGGGATTTGGACTTTCTGTAAAAACAAAATTCAATTTCGTATGAATAAATGTGTGCCATTGTTTGATTTCATTACCTTGTGGTATCACTCTGATTTCTAGACGTCCGCTAACTGCACAGCCTTCATCATGTGTTGTTTCTTCACTACCTCCGGTGGTGCTATGAGTTTGTTGCGGTTGTAGTTGTTCCTTTTGCTGCTGCTGTTGCTGCTGTAGTGGCATCGGTGGCGGCTGTTGCTCTTGTGTTTTTTGTTGTTGTTGAAGCAGTTGTTGCTGTAACAATTGTACCATATTGTTAGGAGTCGTCGTTGTTGTCGTTTCAACTCTCCATGGAATAAACTTTAACTCGCAGTTTGACTGAAAGATATTTGTGGACGCCATTAGCTTTATGCAATCACCCGACGATGCCGCCGCCGTCGCCGCCGTCGCCGCCGTCGCTGGGTGATCGTTGCCCTTGACTGGAAGATTCAATGTGCCATCGATCTGAAGTTCTTGGAACTCTGGAAATGCGACATTTGGGAGGCTGTTGCGGTGTTTCGATGCTGACAGACGTCCGTTGTTATTATTGGCTACATTGTTGTTGTTAATGATGTTGCAGTTATTCATTGTGGTTGTGTTGTTACCTGTAACATTATATGCATTGGCGACTTCAGAACAGATTTCCCGAACGCACACATTTCGAGTGATGTCCATGCGGTATACCTATTGAAACGGATTTGATGTCGGTTACTGTCGGTTATAGTTGTACACATTTTTAGAACTAGAAAACTAATCATTTTAATTCATTTTTGATTGTCAATATTGACCGCGAATACGACCCTGCAACAAAATCCATATTCACCCACACATGCAACGCAAAGATAGGAAGTAAAGAACTCTTATTTTTTATATACATATTTTCTGAAAAGCAGGTTCGTGTTTTAACAACTAATGAAAAGCAATTGTTTTTTTTTTTTGATGGATGATAAAATTAAAGATGAAAGCGATATAGAGATAGCAGTGTAGGTGTACAACGTAAATGGATAGCGAGAATCTTGGTTAAGTAAATAAGTAGTTAGAAAACAAAAAAACGATTTATTCTTACTGTATAATCAAATGCGGCCTGTTGTATGACAGGCGGCTCAAGATCCCTGCGCAATATATTACCCAACGCTGGCTCAGACCAACAGTGAGGTAGCGACTCTTGTAAGTTCGTATAGTTTTCTATACCGGCTATGTTCAGATTGCACCTGGATAAATGTGAGTGTTAGACTTATATTTTGACGGAATGAAGATTTAATAGACAGATATTCTTAGACCAAGAAGTAGTCTTAAAGAATTTGTAACGAACAATTAGAGAGTCAATATAACTTTTTGAGAGGAATTTTTTGAAATTTTGTATTATTCAAAAATTAACTCAGATTGTTATTCGACAGATAGAAGGAAAAGAAGAGAGAAAGAGAAAGTAACTCAGAGAAAATATTATAAAGAATAAATTTGAAACATACTTTTTCCGTTTAGCGTCACGCTTTCGCGAGGTCGGTAGCTTACTGACTAAATTTGGTTGTGATTGTGAGACTAAATGACTTTTACCTCTGTGATCGGGACTCTGTAAGAAAGAACACAATAATAAAAAGAAAAAAAACGTAAAAAAGAAAACAAAGGCGTAAACAAGTAAACAATCAACATGAAAATGTGGAAGACAGATTAAAAGGAAAAACATGATCAGAGTTATTTTGTGCAGATTTTTTGATGAACACACACAATTTCAAACATGTTCACTCGTAAGGTGAATTATAAAGAATACATGCTTACCTGCGGCTCTTGTTTCCACTCGTTGTCGGTGGTTTCTTCTGAGTCGTCGAATTGGCTCTTCCATTGTGAGGCTAATGTTAAGGCACCACCGCCCTTAGTCATTTGTTGTAGCGCTGAGACATTTTCATCGTCTATGAGAGCAAATTGTGTTACAGAGTGATCACGAGTCGTACCGCCACTTAGTCGTTGACCCGAACCGGCGCTGGTGCCAGTCGAAGGCCTTACGTTGGAGCGACGGCCCGAAACACAACCGCCAGCACTGCTGGCGTTTGCTGAGCCACCGCCTCCACTCATGGCGACGGCACGTCCGCCCGACTCGCCGGCACTCATATTTCGATTGTTACGAAGGAAGTCGGCACTTTTGTTAGCATCAAAGGAAAACGGTGATGCATCATTTTCACGTGGCGACCCGGTCTCTGATGCAATCAATTCGTGTACACAGCTCGGCGGCGCTGTCAGTACTCGCAGTCGTCCATACGTTGACTTGTCTTGCGATTTGTGACCAGCTGCAGTAGTAATATTATCATTTGCATGGGTATCTGCTTCGGTTTGATCGATCTGAGATATCGATCGGCGAACTTTTGCCGGGCTAGAGACAGCGTTCGGGTTAATTACCCCTCCATCGGTCACTGTTGTAGTGGAGTATGTTTTCTTGGGCAAAATATCACCAGCTAGTGAGCCGCCACTGCCATTGCCAGCGGTGGGCGTAAAATTGTGCTGTAAATCGGCGGCCGGCGTCCCAATAATAGACGAAAGTCCCTGAAATCGAGATGATTTTGTGGCAGGTGAATCAATAAGCGACTCAATCGGAACACCTTGATGGAACTGAAAAGAAAAGAAGATAAAACTATGCTCAATATCTTTGACGTGCTGTCGCACGTACCATCGGTTGCAAGGGAGCCGAATTATTCTGTTGAATATGAGTATTGTTCAATTGTTGTTGTTGCTTCTGCTGTTGCTGAAGCAAAGATTGAGCCGCTGCCGCATTAGAGGCGACAATCGGTATGGCGGTTGTGGTCGCTGATTTCATTAGACCGGTGGTGCCGGTGCCAGCCGACAGTTGCTGACCCAACTGATCTTTGGATATAATTGCACCCACACCAACAGCAACCGGCATTTTGGCACCAATCTGTTGCTGTTGTTGCTGCTGCTGTTGAACATTTTGTTGCTGACAGCTATTGTTCTGGTTGAAAATAGCATTTTGTATAATTTCATTGTGTGGCGATGTTGTGGCATTACAATTTTTATCAACCTGTGAAGAAATAGTGTCGAGTAAGAGGCAAGATCGGATTTTTGTAGTGCAGAAGACTGAGAAAATCTTCAGTTTGAGTTAAGCGTTCGTTTGCTACTGGGCACCTTTTATTTTAGTTTTGTTTTAAGAAGCACATACACATATTTACATGTAGGCAGCCAAATAGGGCAGACTAAGCATAGTTTACTTTATTAATAATCCTACTTAAAATTACCTTGTCTTTCAAGTGATTGGCAGGCTCTGTTGAAGCCAAATGCGCCGTATCCCCTTCGATTCTTCTCCTTATCTGTAAAATTGAAGAACATAACATTTCGTGAAAAATGAGAATGGAAGGATATTCAGTTCGCAAGAACGTACATATTCAGTTCCACTTGCGTTTGATGCTGCAACAGTCATTTGTGTCACATTTCCATGCACGTACTCGTTCTTAGTCTGGGCATGAACGTTATTGACTTGAGTAGTTGTGGTTGTACCAATGGCATCGGTTTTCTCCCAGTCATATGGATCAGATTCCTTGACACCTCGTCGCTTCATACATCGTTCAAATAATGAGATCAACATCTGAAATACAAATTCACATCAATAATAAAGAAAGCACGAATCAGCCATTGGCAATAAGTTACATTATAATCTGGTCGATCGGCATATGTCAGCGACTGTATATGCTCCAGAAATTGTTTCAAGTCGGATGGAAGATGCTTCAGTAGAGCACGATGATCGTACTTCTCCTTGGTGAGTCCAACTTGTTCTTTGTCTTTGATTTTTCGCCATGGCAGCTGGCCATTGACAAACTCAACGAGCATATAAAACAATGACCACAGGTCATCGTGCCTTCCCATTTCCCGATTGCGATGGGCATTTATAGATGCGTAGCGTACTGTGCCACGAAAACCAGCGGCCGCACGAGGACATCGCACCTCGCCCGTTCCTGTAGTGTATTGACGTGCCAATCCGAAATCTAACATGTATACGCGTCGGCAATTGTACGGCAGCCGGCCAATCGAAAAGTTACTCTAAATTTTGTTGCATCTTAGTTACGAAATAGGTCAAAGGTAACAAGAAATTTGAACAATTCTTAGCTTACCGGTTTGATATCACGATGCAAGAACCCCACCGAATGTATTGATTCAATTGCCTTCAGAATCTGTAGGCCCAGACGTAGTGTTGTGCTAAGAGAAAACGCTCCTCTCGGTTGAGCGCGTCGTAGCTCGGCGAGGTTCTTGCCCTGAAGCTGCATCACCACATAGTTAAAGCGATCATTGCGGCCACAACCTATAAATCGGCACACGTGCTCCTTGCCCTGCAGCTTTTTCAGAACAGCAACTTCCATTTTAAGGACTTGCTTCGGTTGGCGTGCAGATTCCACTTTCAGGGCCACCTGTTCGCGGGTAATCAAGTCTTGACCTTCGTAAATTTCACCAAACCCACCTCCGCCAATTTTTCGAACGACCTTTTACAAAATGAAAGTTTATTTCAAAAAAGTGAAAATGTGTTGGGTTTTTTTTTATTTTTAACAATAACAACCTTCCATCTCTCTTTGACCACATGACCGGGCTGCAATAGGTCTTCAGACGTCATTTTGTTGTTGTTATGATTATTGTGATTATTGTTATGATGTTGATTACGTTCTTCTGTTTGTCCTGGCGAACCCACACGAAATGTGACACGATTTCGGACACCTAATCGTCTTGGGTTTGCAGGAAGTGTTGCGGATCGTTGTAACGCATTCCCCGGTCTTATTTCATTGTGGTGTTGCTGCTGTTCGTGTGGATTGATGTCGGCATCATCCGCTCTTCTAATATGAAAATAAATATTAAATTAAAAGTTAGTAAGAAAACAGGTATTTGGAGAAGTACTTGTGGTGTCATATGATTCATGCAATTCGAATTATCGTATGATGGTATTACAACTTAATGTTTTTTGGGCAAACAAATCGGGTTGGATCTGAATATCTAGTTCTAAATACATTGCTTGAAAACATGCCATAAACAATTAAGCACTTGACGCGCGTTAATAAAGGAGTTTAACATTGGTTTCACTTTGGGATTCACTCAATTTGAAACGCAATGGAACGACAAAAATGCCTCTGCCTTGGATTGAAATGTTGTCTTTGTGAACCGTCATAAAATTACAGTTTTTTTTATCGTCACACAAATAACTCAAGTTGTCAAACATTTGATAATTGATTTTAGAAATGAAAATGCGATAAGCATCTGAAACCGATGCACGTTTTCTTTTGACATTTGAATTAAACTACGTATAGATAAGTGCTTCCCGAGTGGATTCTGACTTGAAAGCGAGAAGCGCGATTCCTGACGATTCATTTTGTGCAATGGACAACGCCATTCGTCCTTCTTAAGTGGATTTTAAATTAAAATCGAGTGGCAAAATTCGTCAAAAAGCAAATTTTAGTGCAGACTTCAGGAGGTATTTGCTTCGATTGCAGAATGCTTCTTTTAGTACATTGCAAAACGCCATATGATAAACAAAAATAAAGACAATTTTACTGTTAAGCTAGCTAGCTTAGCTCGTTCGTGTATTGTTGTTTTTTCCAACTTATTGTTGGTGCATATATGACTGCAAGAAAGGAACGTCGCTGTCGCTTAAAAGCATAAAGAAGTCAGTGAGCTTGAATTAGGTACTCTTGTAAGAATAATGAAAATGAACGAAAAATAATTGCTTAATGATTAACGCCCACCGTCCTTAAAAAGTGTAAAACTGTTTCTCACCGAAACACAACGACCTTCATTATTCTGCAACACTAACGATACTTAACAGTACACATAACTTTTTTAGTGGCCCATATATTTCACTTCAAAACACTTATCTTTCATTGACCCTACACACCTACACTTGTTCAAGCCGGCACACCGAGGGATGCTGCGTCAAAAAGTGGTCAATGAACAACTAGTGCGCGAACAGGTGTACATTCCTTTATTTTATTTTTTTTAGGATTTCTCCTAGTCACTTTCAATACCACTAGAATTCCAATGTACTGAGCGACAACAGTGTTGACAGAAAAACTACAAGTCTTGATTAAAATAAATTAGCAATAACTGCTTTTTAATAGACACAAATGCGATATTAATTTTAGTTTTCTTTTTTTTTCTTGGCCTTATTCGCGGTTCTTCCATTAAAACACACACAAAGCCAGAAACATTCACACAAGTGTGAGTTACATATAACCCCGCAAAACGAAAACATGCAGAATGACATTACTCTAATTGGGATAATTAGTAAATACTGCACTCCAACCAAATAAACTAATATAATTGAATAAATAGACACAAGACAATACCTAACGAACAAGAATTGAACCATTATTTTGCCACAAAAAAAATTGTTTCTTAAATTCCAAACAACAATGAACACGTAACACCTTTAAACAATTAAAATTGATTACCCCAAAATTTTGATGATTAGTATGGTTTAATAGTAGTGGTTTATAATTCAAAATTTCCAATTTTTTGTTAGTTTTGTTGTTCTTCCTTATTTGTTGATATGGAAGCAGCAGGACCCAATGGGAAAACAACCATTTGACAGACACTTAACAATCAAAAACAATTTACGTTTACGCGACCCGCATTGCAATTTGCTTAATTTTAACGTTACATCAAGACAATTCTCCTGGAAAGAGCCAAGCGTCGCATTTCGATTTCCGTAGAAATAAAATTAATAAAATGATGAAAAGGAAAATCACACAACGAATCACACATTGTCAACTAAAAACAAAAAAAAAACTATGTACTAGAAGAATCGGCATATTCACAATCATCAGAACCCAACCTTATCACTTTATCAGCTATTACAAGGGAGTGCGTTTTACTTAAGCGGAACAGCTCGGGGTCATTTGGATGCATTATGGATTGAGTCTAGGTTGAAATTTAAGGCGCTAAAAATTTGATATTACTTAAGTAAATATATTATTATAATTCATTAATCAGTTATTAATAACAAAACTACTAGCTGTACCCCTTTTTTTATTCGAATTCGATTCTTATTCAAGAAAAAAAAGAAACGATATTTTTATTTGGAAAATTACATTTGGTCGAGTTTTTGACAGCTCTTTGCTCTGTTGATTTATTTAAGAGCAAAGCTAACCACATCCCGACCGGCGGAAAAAATTGAAAGAATAAAAACCAAAATAACAGTGAAAAATAACAAAGACAGAATATAAAAACAAAAATTACAAGCGTTCTTTGTCTATTTATTCATCTTTGTTTACTATCTTAATTGTCATTGTTTGAATTCTTTTGTTTTGTGATCAAGGTAAAATATGTGCATTCTCGAAATGGCGAACATTAAGACCCAGCCGTTCTAGTACTACCTGGCAGGATTAAAGATCCGAAATCATAATTTGTACGGCTTCGAGGCGTGGCTATTCGGAGCCGTTCCCTATTTTCTCTTCTTTCTTTAAACAAAATTCGCAATTACCAACAAAACAAAAATAGATGCTTTCCATTTCGTTTACTTCAAGAAACAACATTTTTATTTACCTTCAATCATTTCCTTAAAATTTTTATCACAAAGTATCGATGCAATGTATCGAAATTCTACTACAATCTTCTTATGGTAATTTTTATTGATAACTATATATATGTTTATCAGACAATTTAATCTAAATTTTTATCCATTATGGTTTTTTCACATTTTGTTAGCCACAATTTTGTGAATCTTGGTAAAAACATATCAACACATCAACTCCAATTTCAACTTGGTTAATTCAAACTGGTTAATTCCTTCAAATTGAACTAAGCCATGTGTTAAGAATAAAATTAATTGCCTGGGTACAAGAAGCGCTGAACGAAAATGTACTAAATATAATGAATTTATTAACGGCCATATTATTCACTCCCTTTAATCCGGGTTAAAGGTTACACCCGGATTAAAGATAGTTTAACCCAAAAATTAAACCCAAGTCCATAATATTCCGTCGTTAAACCCAAACATAAACCCAGTTTTTTAAACTTGACAGCGTTTAATCCGATTTAATTTAAACTGCACTCCGGAGACCAGTTTAAATACTTTAACTCGGGTTAAAACTCTATTTCATAATATTCACTGTTTTTGTCTAGGTCACATTTTTGACATTTCTTTGCTCGCAGGAGGCAGGGAATAAAAAAGTAAAATAAAATGAAAAAACAGGAAAAAAGTACCTATCAAGACGCTGAAAAAATTGATTTCATTCGTGATATTGACGAAATGTTGATGTCTTCGTCGTCGGACGATGAACTTATTGAAGAGCTGATGGAACAGCAGATGGTGAGTCAACAAAACTATTGGCACATAACAAATTTCCAAGAAAAAATTGACAAACAACAAGAAACAAATGTCGTTATATGTGACTTTTGACACTACATAGGTTTAAAACGGATTAAAAACGGTTTAAAGTATTTTAAATCCGCATTTAAATCCATCTTTAATCCAGCGGGTTTAACGCATGTTTTTCAGTGAATAATATGGACGCAGGTTTAAATTGTCGGGTTTAAAAAATGCGGATTAATGGGCGGGTATAAAATTAACTTAAACTTGAGATACACCCGGAGTGAATAATATGGCCGTAAGTATTTAGTTTGTGATTGTTTCTTTATTTCCAATACTATAATATTTTCTACTCTGTTGTTGATACCTACTTTGTTTTTATTTTGAACTTTTCTATGTGTTCAGTTTGTTATTGTTTCTATATTTTTTATGTTTAACTTCTTGTTTATTTTAAAAATATGTAAAGAAATTACTTATTCATCAAACCAAACTTAATCACGGATTTCCGAAATGATGTCCAGGCGAGTCCCGGAAATTCTTGTCAATATAAGTGACGTTAAGATGTCGAACTGAGAGCATACGCAGTTTCAGCAAAAAATGACATTTCAGACATCTTTGCTGGCAACTCTAATGGACACCCTATAAATGATACAACTAAACAACAGAGCGCAATAGAGCTTCGTATCTTCCTAATGTGTATCACATGAGATATCTCGAAATTGTGTAAAAAGGTTTTGCGCTGTGACTGTGAGGGATTTGTGAGATCAGCGGCGCAGCAAAATGAAGGCATTGCGATATTTCATTAAGTATCACGGACAGAGATGGGAGGGTTAACTACCTCACGCAATCTACATGTTAAACTACTCGTAGTTAAAAGGTAAACCACATTCCACTATTATCTACATCTACTACTTATGAAAGAAAATTCAAGTTACTGAGTGTCCTGTCAATGTTAGTGACGTGAAGATGTCAAATTGACAATCGAGAAACTACACATGACAGTTGTTTACTACGTCTGCTACATTCAATCATGTTTTCTACGTTAACTACACGAATGTGTAGCAGATGAAACAAATGTATTTTTCAAAAATTGACATTTCAGCCATCTTTGATCTTGGGCAATACCAAAACCTTTGACACTACATCACCACCGCGAGATTACTTGATACTTGCCGATAGGCGTTGGTTATGATCGTGAATTGTCACAAGGTCGTCATCGAGAATTGGTTTGACGTACATACTTTTACTTTTGTTTGGAAAATCGCATTTTTTGGTTGAATGAAACAAAACGAGTTGGGATTTTTTTTTAAAACTTTACGAAATAAAAACTAAATATATAAATATCTTATTTCAAACCAGTAGTAATTTTAAAACTTAATTCTTAAAATTCTTAAAAAAGTGTGTTCACTAGTGATGTTGTATAAAACGATTTGTTTACATCAACAATAGCGTGAATTGCGAAATTGCTTTTACCTTGTCTATCTTGTATTTATTTTTAATGTTTATTGGTTCAGAGAAAAGCCATACGACATGATTAACATGTGACCCAAATACAAATACATGCGTAAGCCGTATACACTTCAACCCACATGTCTAGCGCTAATGTTTTGTGTCAAAAAAAAATCAACTATTTCTTTCACTATGTGATATCCAGAATTGTCATAATGACGATTGGAAGATATGACATGCGACACGGGGCCTGTTTCACAAAACTACAATTTAAAAATTCTTCAGGCACTTGTCAACAATGCAGATTTAACAAATAACTATAATTTCTGTATCACAAGGAAAAACTCAACGATTGTTAAACATGCAAAATTCCTCTTTTTGTACAAATCCGTTGTACAAAGTACAAATGTTCTCATGACGTTTTGACTAAGACAATGAGAACACAAATATTTGCAGTGGGTAAGGAAACGATTTTGGTGAAAATCCGTGAGTAAAAAGTTTGAACAAATGTAATTACTTAGGCCCGAAGTAAGAATATTGTTCCAAATTCACAGAATTAGGCACACATATATATGAGAGACGTATTTTGCCAAACTTGTCGAAAATCAACATTGGTAAGAGTATTTCTACAATGTTGAGTTCCTTAATAAAAAGAAAACTTTTAAAGCAAAATTTGAAAATTCAAAGAGAAGTGGCAATAGAGATGGAAAGAAAGTAGTTAAATGCTTGCGAAGAACATTTTATAGAATGTGTGCTGTGGTGATCCGCAAATGCTTGCTGAGAATTCCGTCGATTACAACTGAAGAAATCAACTGAAATAAAAGTCCTTTTCTTTGCAAAGTGTGTGGATAAAGTCGTTCTTAGCAATTTGTCTATACAAGGTTTTTTTGTTACGCGAATTTTTAAGAGCGTTTTTCTTAAAAATGCTGGTTTTTCGAAAAAATCCTAAAAGAAAAAACCATATGTACAACAAAATATGTAGACAATTTGCCACGTCCACTTTTTAGGGGATGAAAATAGGAATATGGTATCCAACAGTTTGCCAAGTATTTCTTCAGATGTTTTCGATTGCGCATGCAAACTGTTGCAAATATTTTGGATTTGATACAACGTTTTCAAAATTTATTCGTCCATAGGGGAATACACTTAGAAAACTCACATCATTTTATCCGACTCGCTTGTGATAAAATGACTTCAAAATAAATAAAATACTCACCGAAAACAGACGAGTTCAATCAAAACAAACTTAACTACTAATTCTGTTAGACAACTGAATGGAAATGGACAAATATCCTGGAAAAATGGATCGATTCTCTCCGAAAATTGGTGACAACAGTAAAAAAAGGTGAACAAACACTTTTTGGTTGCCAGAGCTTCAAACTTATAGGTTCAGAAATATTAGATTAAACCAGCTGAAAACAGACCAGTCCCAAAAGTCTGAATACTGTCTCTTTAATGTATACGAGTACCTCAGATTAGTTTTTTCCCCTTAAGGTTTTTTTTTTTTTTATTTTAACCAAAAAGGAATTCCAAATCCTAGAGCACTCAGACTCGGTAACGGTACTACCAGGCAGAATTCCTCCTTTTGGTGTAGAGGCATGTGAATGGGTGGCGTATGTTGTTGTTCCCCATGGGGATTGAACATGCACCGCACGGGTAACAAGCCAACACACTAACCTCTACACCGTCGCCACCCACCCCCTTAAGGTTTGGCGGGCATATTCAGTCGCAAAATATAGAATACATTCGATGTATGTTATGTCCGTATGGTTATACATTAAAATGTCTGTGTTATGGTAGAAACAGATCAACACATCAACTCCGACTTCAACTTTGACAACCCCGCCGCACGATTTAGAACCAATTGGCTCCTCATCCTCAACTTCGACTTCAACATATCCTAAATTCGAAGTTGAAGTGCAAATATCACCAACATTACGACAATGCAAGGAAAGTATTGTCTCTCTTTTGCTTACGATTTTTTTGTTTCGCTCTTGGAGTTCAACTTTGACAACCCCGCCGCACGTTTTAGAACGAATTGGTACCTCATCCTCAACTTCGACTTCAACTTATCTTAAATTCAAAGTTGAAGTGCAAATATCACCAACATTGCGACAATGTAAGAAAAGAATTGTCACTCTTGTGTTCAAAATTTATTTATGTCGCTCTTGGAGTTCAACTTTGACAACCCCGCCGCACGTTTTAGCACCTCATCCTCTACTTCGACTTCAACTTATTCCAAATTCGAAGTTGAAGTGCAAATCGCACCAACATTGCGACAATGTAAGGAAAAATTGTCTCTCTTGTGTTTAAATTTTTTTTGTTTCGGTCTCGGAGTTGCCTTTTTCAATGTGTTTTACTCGACTTTAAACGCTGAAGTTCTCACTGCTGACAAAGTCGAAGTCGGAGTGGCTGTGTTGATTTAATGCTTTTTGCGCATGATAGCCCTGCGACGTAAAACATACATACATGCTCAACTAGACCTCTGGAAATAATTATAATTTTTCTTATCCATGTTTTCGCCCTAGTAGTCCGAGCAATGTACAGGGTGGGCCAAAAGCGACTTTCTAATTTAAAAATAATCACCTCTTTTGTTTTTATTTTGTTTTCTTTTCTTTTTTAAGGTACTTATAAAACAAACTTAGGAGATTTACTAAAATGAACTACAGCGCTTTAGAGATGACCAAACTAATGTATTTTTATTTAAAAAAAAAACACTCGATTTAGGAAGTCACTTTTGACCCACCCTGTATGATAACGGGTAGATTAAGTTACAAGCTGGTTTTCGTGCAGGACTTTCCAGTGTAGATCAGATATTTGCCTTTATTATTATTGCTAAATGGAATGTAGATAACAATAAAAAGATTTTCGAGTGTAGATCTTACGGCCTCTTTTAACACTATTCACAGAAACTCCCTGCTGTACGAACTTTCAATGATTGGCCTGTCATCCAAGTTTCTCTGGATATACAAACAGCTGGTCACCGACACTACTTTCTCTGTTAGATGGCACCATCATTTCGGATTTTTTTAATACTGAAACAGGCATTCCGCATGGATGTATCTTAAGTCCGATTTTGTTTTCCCTGTTCGGTGACGATGTTTCAAATATCTTACGCGATGGAGTTAGGATGGAGGACGAAAAAATAAATGATGACCTTGTCTTGCTAGCAGATAACTATTCATCAATGCAGGTACCTACACATTAACCGCCTGAAGAGCTACTGACAATGATGGGGTTCTTAAATCAAAACTTCTAAATATAAAATAATAATTTTTGATTTAATAAATATTAGAAGATTGTCATCAAGATTTTTATTTTTCACATGATTCCATCGGAGTTTTTGACCAAATACAAGTAACTCAGGTATTTAATATCAAGCAATCTTGATCTGCGTCCCCTTATTAAAGAAAAATGCTTTGTTGATAAAACTGCAATCAACCTCATGTGGATTAATTTTTTCTGCAGTCATAAATTGGATACTTCTGTAAGGTTTAAAGTGCTGGATGCCACTATTAACATTTGAATTAGCTATGCAAACCAAGTTTTGATACAAGTTTATTGCAGAGTTTGAAGTGTTACAGAGATCTTCTTTAAGTGCATCCTTAGGTTACCAACGTCAGCACACACATAATATGCTTTGCATTTTAATAAGGAATTCCACAAATCTACCTGAAAAGCTCATAATTCTAAGGCCTGACCAAAATTCGCAAAAACAGATGATGAAGTATGCATTTCGATGTAGACTCACTACGTTCAAGGAATGGTATGATATTGCAAGTGCGCATGGAGGGGCTCTTAAGTTATCTAATAACTCGAATGACGCATGGCGTAATGAATTCTACAACTGTATTGCAAGGGAATCCTTTCATCAACTATATCCAACGACCATACCACGTCGAGTTAATCGGTTCTCGTCAGATCACCGTAATTAAATGACGTTGGGAGCGGTTCGTATACGTAGATGGGGGACCGTTGGAGAACAACCGCGTGTCGTTAGCCAGCCCCATCTACAGAGTTGAGATAGATAATACATACGTGGTATCACAATGGACCTAAATTTGTCTAAGTGTGCCGGCTTCTGCCGACAGCCACATAAACCTAACCTAACCAACCTAACCTTCATCAACTATGTATTCATAGCGCCCAGTCGTCATCAAGCCGATATATGTACAGAGAACTCACTTCCTAGGTGTTAGCAACTATTTCAGCAACTCGTTTCACCCTTTCCAAATCAGTACGATATTAAAGCAAGGGTTGAAATTTTAGGACTCAACTACATACCACTTAGAGAAGGCCGCCAATTTGTTATCTTTGTGATATAAATGAAAACGAAAACAACTACCACTTCTTATAATACAAGAGCCCACCGTATGATGTCCTAAGGCATCGAAACCAAGGATGAGTTGCATATGAAATGAAAGTTTAGTCGAAGAAGTATGCAAACTTACCAAAGGTTGTCGGGAATTTTTGCCCATGACTTAAAAAACGAAGCTACGTTATTTTTTTTTAGCTTTTCATAGGGATGAAGGAAAAGAATAAATGAGTAACCATTCGAAAGACCACGTTAAATAGTTCTTGAAGACATTGGGTTGGCAGTTCCAATCCGCCCATGTACCCCTGACAACCCAACTTTTAACTACGCATATTTTTTTATTGACTATAGACATAAAGGCCAATGTTGGTATGTGTATCAAATTTAAGCTGAGATCTTATCATTTACAAATATATAGGGTTGTCTTTAATAATTTGGCCACATGTATAGACAACCCATGATTTTAGCGCGTAAATTACATGCACTTTCTGTATCAAATTTATTTCCGTATAAAGCATGGACATGATATTTTAAGTGCATTTTGTTTATTATAACAAACTGTTACTGTGCATGTTGTACGTGTGTAAGGAAGCAATAATTAAAATGGAGCGAGATATTTTGGGGCGCCTTTTAGCGATTGCCCTTGAAAAAAAGTTAATTTAGAACTTTGCCTTTCTTATCCTTTAGCTCCTGTACCACCAGCTCTCTGTCAACCCACAGGAGAGATGCATTAGACTGATAAATCTGTTCTTGCTAGAACCTTGAAATCTTGTATTTAACCCTCGAAGCCTGTATTAGCAAATGTAGAGATCATTGATGGTTTTTACTTTTTACATCTTTTGGGACCTGCCGTGCCGCAAATATTCGGAGCGCTACAAGTTCTTCTGAGATACATTTGAGTTTCGATAGATATATATCACCTTCAATAAAAGACTCTGAGCGCTACAGTAGACATGAGCAGGATGTTCACTATTCCATTATTGGAGCGCAACAAGCCAGGCCAAAGAATTTCATTCAAAGTTTGATAAATAGATACTAGAATCAAAGAAGCAATTGTGAAGTTCTTGTCAGATTATTGGGGAAACAGTTCGATGGCATGTATACTTAGAAATAAAAAAGTATATATTACAGTTAAAGAAAAATTTTGTTTATACCATTCAGAAGGAAATTATGTCATTAAGGCCTAGGCAAATGATTTCGAGTGTTTCCACGAGGAAGCAAATACGCGGATTATCTTTCATATAAGTAAGTGTGCTGAAAAAGGCTTCAGATACAGACATTTTAGTAATATTAGCCGTGTTTCTTTGCACGCGGATATAGGTATAATTTGAAATTTGCATGTAAAATACAACAACAACTTATCCTATATACGCTAACTTTAGCGGGGATAGCTATCCCCGCTAAGTCCAGCGATGAATTTTTCAGGAAATGTCAAAGTTTGACATCCCGCCGACCAATAACACATCCCGCCGAATATTTTATTCTGGATTTTATTATTATTATTTTTCAAAATTTAGTAAATCTGTCAATGTGAAACTGTTTTTTTTTTTAATTTTAGAATATGTTTGGCATTAATTTCAACTGTCGGAAATTAATATTTTTGAATTTCACGATTTTCAATACAAATTTCTTAACTCAACTTGCAGCTGTTTCACTAATAAACGTCATAGGTGCATGTGTGCTGCCAAGTTTTTTTTCGATGTATTCTTACGCGGCGATGGTCGTTTTTTAATGCCATGCCTATAGCCGCGTGCAAAGAAACACGGCTATTGTTCGATAACATGTATAAATTTCCCAGTAAAGAAGTTTGGATGGTAAATGCTTCTTCAAAAATCAAAGGCCATGATTGGATTAACTGCGTTGCCTTAGCAGCAGTTAGCTGCTTTTCACTCTTATACTGGTTGTGATTATACATCAAGTTTCTTTCGTAAGGGCAAAGCAAAAGCGTTTCTACTTCTTCAGAAAAATAAACGATTTCAGAATGTGTTTGCTTCACTGAATGATATGATGGATATTGATGACGATGCAAAAATGAATCTATTACAAGAGTATACCTCACTTATGTATGGAGTTAAAAGCTGCAATAGTGTTAATGTTGCAAGGTATGTTATATTTCAAAAACATTATTCAAATAAACCCAGCAATGAGAAATTATTCAAAAAGAACATTATTTTATTATTATTGAAATTCATAGAATTTACATAGACATGGCGATTATGCCGTCTGTCGGGTGAAAAATTTCAAAAATAAAGATAAAAAAAACATACATATACATATAAGCAAAGTTAAGAGTTTGTTTTAAGTTAAATTTAATTAATTTGAAGAATGTGGAAGAACATAAGAAAAAGAAAGTTATCTGAATCAGCATATTCACAATATTTACTTTAGTTCAATAAAAGGAAAACTGTCTGTAACTATTAAAAATATTAAATTGATTACAAAGTTTCGAAACTATTTCGGTAAGAGAGAGCATGCTTGCAGTACTGAAGTAAAATAGGCCAACCAAAAGAGCCATTCAAGATGTCTCTACACACACTAATAGAAAACGAGCTGACATTGAAATAAAACCTGCGGATTTCTTGCAAAAGAGGGCAAACAGCGAGAAAATGGTAGATATCCTCTCTCTCATTTCTGTTACAGAGGGTACACAGATCAGAGGTCGAGTTTTTATGGGGTACGAAATTGAGGTTGAGAATTTCAACCCTAGCCCTAAAAATGGTACTTATGGAAGAAGCAGAGTGAACATTAGAAAAGTAGCTACGAGTAAATTGATTCGATTCGATGTGTAAAAGTTGTAAACACTTACTGAACGCTGCTGATTTTACTATACCTAAATATCCTGCAAAGAATATACATTCAACTCGCTTGCCGAACAATATTATCCTTTTAATACAACTTAGAAACGCCGAAAGAAGAAAATGGCTTCGTTATCGTTATGACAGTTTCCTACGGAGTACGAAATTTCGAAATCAAGCAATTGCAAAATAAATCACAGACTTCAAAAACTATCGTTGGAAAAACCTTCTATCCAACCTTGATAAAGCAAGCAAACCGTCCTGGAAAGGTTCCAAAGTAATTAAAAAAACATAGGGACGGGCTACAGTCCGCTTGGGCGAACTGTTGGATACCCTATTCTTATTCCTATCCCTCATAAGTGGGCGTGACAAAAGTCTAAGTATGGTTGCATTGTTAAGAACGCTCTACATATTTTGTTATATAACATTTAAAGGATTTTATCAAAAAAAAAGCTCCCTAGCTCAAACTTGGGTGTTTCAATAAAATTGTATTATTTAATTGTGGGCGTGTCAGTAGGCGGATTTAAAAAAAATTAACACATGAGCATAAAGGGCCCCTAGAGAGTATATATTATAAATTTCAGCTCCCTAGCGCACTTTGAATTTTCAAAAAAAAAAAAAAAATAATAATTGTGGGCACGCCAAGTGGGCGGATTTTGAAAATATTTACACATGAGCATAAAGGGCCCATAGAGAGTATATATTATAAATTTCAGCTCTCTAGCTCAAACCTTGGATTTTCAAAAAAAAAATGTTTTATTTATTTGTGGGCGTGTTAGTGGGCGGATTTTGAAAAAATGTTATCCCGAGCAGTTTTAGGAGTCATAGATCATATATAAAAAATTTCAGCTTTCTAGCTCAAAATTCGATTTTTTCCAAAATTTTGTTTTTTTTTAGTTTGTGGGCGTGTCTGTGGGCGGATTTCAAAAATTCGTAAACTTGATTATTTCGGTACCCTAGAGAGTATATGGTTAAAATTTCAGCTCTCTAGGTTCAGTTTAAAGGCCTAAATTTTGCCGACAGACGGACGGACGGACATGGCTAGATCGACATTACTATCGATGCTGATCATAAATATAGTAACTTTTAGGGGTCTACGGGCAATATTAAGGTATGTTACAAACTATGCGTCAAAATTAATATACCCTTAGAATAGGGTATAAAAAAGCTTTAGAAGAAAAACAAATATGCTCTGCCATCTTCCTTGATGTAACACAGGCTTTTGATAAAGTCTGGCACAAAGGATTAATCCGTAAGCTACAAAAATATCTTCCAAAAGAGTACCATGAATTACTAGAGTCGTATATAAGGCAACGATTATTTAGAATTAAGCAAGAGAATGAGTACTCCAAATTGAAACACATCAAAGCTGGAGTACACCAAGGTGGTGTGTTGGGACGAGTACTGTTCCTCCTATAGACGATCGACCTACCACAAATTGAGGAAACTACTGTTGCCACAAAGCATACAATGCTTTCAAAACAAAGTACTATGCAATATTGTTTTTCGTGTAGCTATGTGAAAATCGTTGAAAGACATCGCTTGAAATTGGAAATATATAAGCTCGAAAAAAAATTCGAATGGTATTCGAAACAGCATGCAATATTCCGGTGTTACATCCTCTGGCATTCCATCTGTTTGCAATTTGTTTGCTAAATTTTTTCAGTCGGTGTATACTCATCTCCAACTAGCAGCCATAATTCCTTAAGACATCTAGAAAATTTGGTCAATACCGGTAGCTTACACAGAAGTTGAGCTTGCCCTCCACTCATTGAAAGAGGATTTCCAAGCCGCACCGCATGGCATTCCTTCGATCGTTTTAAAAAAAACTGTGTTGCTGCTCTTTCGGAACCATTAACACTTTTATTCAATGTTTCACCTGAGAAGGGTACTTTTTTAAGCGATTGGAAAATTTCTTTTATCAGCCCAATCCATAAATCTGGACCGAAACAAGATGTTTCAACCTACCGGCCTATATCAAAAATGTCTGCTATTTCCAAATTACATATTTCAAAGAATAATTTATAATAAATTGGTGTTTCACCTTAAAAATATAATTTCACCTAATCAACATGGTTTCATGGCTACTACGTCGAATCTCACGATTTTCTGAAACCATGCTACAAAAACAATTGAAGAGTGACACCAGTGTGATGTAATTTACACGGACTTTGCTAAAGCATTCGACAGAGTCAGCCATGAAACACTTCTAAGAAAAACGGAGTCTTATGGATTACATTCTAATATGCTTCAATGGTGTAGGTCGTATTTACTTCAAAGAACTCAGTTCGTTCGGATCGGTAATATTATGTCTGATCTCATTCATGCCACGTCAGGTGTTCCGCAGGGTAGATACCTTGGTCCACGTTTATTCCTGATTTCCATTAATGAAATTCCAAAAGTAATTCTGAACTCCCAATGCCTGATGTTTGCGCACGACCTTAAGCTGTTCCGGCCCATAAAGTCAGTAAACGATTGTATTCTTCTCCAGAATGACCTGCATAATATATCCGAATGGTGTAATACTAACAATTTGTATTTAAATATTTCTAAATGCCAAGTTATGTCATTTTATCGCAGTCATGTTCCTGTCTTTTATGATTACAACATCGACAACCTTCCTTTAATAAAGGTGAACTCTAAAAAAGACCTAGGTGTAATGTTTGATGCTTAACTTAGCTTTTCCCTGCACATTGACTCCATAGTGGCTAAAGCTGAGTCCATGCTTGGTTTTGTTTTGCGTAACTCAAATGAGTTCACAGACCCATACACCCTCAAGTCGTTGTTTTGTTCCTATGTCAGATCAGTGCTCGATAATTGCTGAGTTGTTTGGAATCCCTTCTACAATATTGGTTTTATAAGAATTGAAAAAATTCCTGCATTCGAATACACAAATTCGTTCATATAGTGCTAGATGCCAATTACTAGGCCCTCAGAGTCTCAATATACTCGTACTCCGTAAATATTTTCCAATTATTTTCATTCGTGATTTTTTAAACTCACATATAAATTGCCTTCTCTTATCATTAATAGATATTTACATTCCTGGTGGAGATCTAAGGTCTCGCAATGCATTTCATGAACCTTTTCACAGACTGAATTATGGGCTTAATGAATCTATTACCAGATGCTTTCGAGAATCGAATTCAGTTTGCAACCATATTGATTTCCATCATAACATCAGTCGAAATACTTTTAAAAGCCAGTTGATGCTTGCTTACTCTTGTTCAAAATATGTCTTAATCTAGTATAAGCAAACGAATGTACATAAGTATTAATATTATTTTCAAACAATTAGATGCTAATATTATTCAGTAGTCTTTTAGATAATATGTTATTGTATAATCTGTTTCACAAGAAATTTGAGGTTGGATCCACTCGAGTATATGAAAGCACAAGACGCAAATCTGTCACCAAAAGAGTAATTCAAAGTATTCGCTTTTATCCCAGTTATCACCAGCTATGTGTTTCTCTTACTGAAAGATTGCATGCATACGAAGCTGTACGTTCGTGATTTGGATTTCTTAATCAAATAGAGAAGTTGCTGCAAATTTGCATGCTACAGCAGAGGCGTTGGTGAAAGTATACAAAGATGATTTAGAGCCTAGTCTTGGTAATGAGTTGGTTAAATTTCTATCTTTGATCAACTTATACAAAAAGGATTATAGAAAAGACCAATCAACCGAGCTAATTTGCTATCATATTCTTGAAGATCAAAATTTTAGAGCTACACTCCCACACATTGAAATTGCACTCAGAATGTATTTAGTTTTAATGGTGTCTAATTGCACTGGAGAGCGCTCATTTTCAAAAATGAAAATTATAAAAAGTAGACTTCGGACTACGATGGGACAAAATCGTCTATCAAAGTTATCCCTACTCAGTATTGAAAGCAATTTACTGCGGGAACTGGATTTCAGCGAAATCATCAAGGATTTTTATTCGAAAAAAGCTCGCAAGGTTCCATTTGTTAGCGCTTTAATATAATTTCATATAATTCTTGTTTTTGTCTATATTTATATACGTATGTTTTTTAAGATAATTTACATGGATTCGCAATAAATTATTAAACACTTGACGGAAAACAATTGTTCATTTTATTTGGAAAATCAAAATAATAACCCAGCGGCCCCCAGTCATTTGTTGCCCCAGTGCATCCAGACCTCTAACTACGGCCATGCTCTTGATGTTTGTCAGACGTTCGCAAGAGGTGATGCAGTGGAAAAAAACTTTTAAATTCTACTTGGCCCGACGGGATTCGAAACTGAAACCTCTAGATTAGTATAGTCCAACACATTAACCTCTTAATAAACAATTAACTCAAATCCAGAACTTAATTTATATAATATTAATACCTTAAAAATTGGCGGATTTAAGTACGTCATCCCAATCATCAGTTTTTCATAAAAAGGACATTTTTGCAATTGCAAATCGTGTTCTGTTTCATATGCAAACTATTTAAAGAGTCTTTCTTTCTTTTGGTAACACTCCTTCAAAAATTCCATAAACTGTCAGTGTAAGTTATAAAAAATGCAATTTAAAATTGTTTCACCGGTTCCTTACCTAAAGTAATCTCCCCCTCTATTCCGTGTTCGAGAGAGAATTTTGAAAGAACCCACCCAAGGATTATTGTTATTATGCCACTTTGCATGTTGTACAAAATAAATATATTTTATGATATCAATGATACCAAGTATCTGGAATTGTGATGGCGCTGGATACACGAAAAAAACTGTTAAACAAATCGCTTCTCAAGTAAGTATGAATGGAAAAAAAAACACTAAATTCATGACCTAATTAACTAAGTAGTTTATTGCTGAACAAAGTGGAAAAAGGCGAGGCACCGAGTCACACCTTAAAATGATAATTAGCCGCACATAATCTAACTGAAAGGTGTAGCCATTAACCCTTAGATGTAAGGCTCACTTAAAAGCTATTTTCTTTACAGCACTAATTTTATAAATTGCCTTTTCTTTGTTCAAACCTAATACAAGTTTGAAAGGCCAATGACATGGTGGTCGTTTTTATTTATTTGTTCAAAAGTCCTATACTCGTGTTACGATACATTTAGGGTACATACTCCTGGATTGCAGTAAACTTCCTACAAAAAATATACTTTCCCTTTGATTACTCATCATTTTTCTTACGCCAGATATTAATGTTTATTTTTCTAACAATATTTATACGAAATGAATGCAAGTCTTACCTTTAAGCAGGGATTAGTTGTTTTTCGCTTGTTGAGATGAAGCAGAAAAATTAAATATAGTAAGGTTAATATATGTACTGTGGAAAAATGTAGACAGGATCAAGCGGAGATGAATTCCTTTGCTGTGTTTTTTTTTTTTTTTTTGCTTTTCTTTCTCACTCTATAATGATGGCAGGAACTTTTCTTTACAGTCGCACGCGCAGGACCTCTTTGAAGTACCAGCGTATATTTTCAGTAGAATTCTACTGCACTCAGACTAAATTAATAATTTGTTTAAATGCACCCTGAATACATATTGTTTAGTTACATATCCGATAACTTCATCTTATATAGTTTTTTGTCCAATTTTAAGTTAAATAAATGACGGAGAAGTTGAGTATGTACATAACGTTGACTTTGACAAGTACCTCCTATTTTATTTGATTGAAAGAAAGACAAAAAACAAATACTATTAGTATTTCGAGAGAGGAAATATATTCGTATATATATACGATTAGCATTCACTCGCGCACATAGACACTGTTTATTTAAATTTGTTCTGTTTTATTTTTTATTGTTTTAATTATTGATTGGCAATAAAGTGCATGGTGTTTTTTTTTTGACAGTCTACTCTTGAATTTTATGCATTTTGCCTCTTTCTCAGAGCGTAGTTTTTTATGCAATCCCCAGAGCTAACGCGAATTTCACATGCAACGATTTTCCAACTTAACTAATTCTTAATGAATAAAAACTTTTCCAATTGATTTTGATTTGGAAAATCGACGAAAATTAAAATCGGTATTTAAACTATGTACAAAAACTTTATATTCAAATTTGTATGTTTTAATCCTACACGCAACTAGCGATATTAATATATCTTAACAGTGTTGGAAAATAAATAAAGGCATCCATGGCAAACGAACTACAACTAATACAACTTTTTTTTTTAAAAATAATTCCACTAAAACAAGATAATAAATAAATCGATTATTGTTATAAATGTCCAGCACTATATATTTTTTATTCGGTTGGTTGGCTCACGTTTAAACTGCCATTTTTATTCGTTAAATTGGCTGTATACAGCCCTTGGAGTGTGTCCGATAGTAGCGGCGATTCGGAGTGTTTTTGTGGAATTTCAATGGGGCTATGTAAAACTAAAGTTTGTTCTGCTTTAGAAGATGTGGTGGTAGTTTGAAAGAAGGCTTGGCATACCGTTTTGACATATTCATATTCGTTGCCTCGAGAAGAAGCTTTTCACAAACACGCATGTCCTTGATTCGTATGTTGTGGATGAGGTTTGTTTTACTGGAAACTAGACCTCTTTTTTTTGTAATTCTGTTGCTTAGCGATGCGTCTGTTTGAATAATATGTTAATATGTCCGGGGATGGCAACCTACACATCCCCGTCCATCATATATGAGGCAAGGCAATGAAGTATCTAGTGGTTGGAAAAGTTTTTGAAACTTGCAGATTGTATTTCCATTTTGAGAATTGCAAAAGTTAAAGTATGTAGATGAATGATGCAACTTTTGGTTACACTTTTTGTGCACTGTGCACTATACATATGTGCAGGTACAGTTATTGTGATGCTGTTGGGATTGGAAAGGTGGACACTGCCCTCGTCAAAATCAATCGCTTTTTTTGTTTATGCCATTATAAATCGATCTGGCTGTGTGAAATTTTGGTTTGAGAAACAGCATTTTGTGAAAAAAGTTGTGAAAAAGTTTTAACGATTTTTTAAGACCCTTTAGATCGCGAACTTTTTCAATGCGAGAAATTAACTTGATATTTCAATGGCATTAGACAGAGTTTGGCATTAAGCTCTCTCTGGTGGCCGTGGTTCACCCCGGACTGTAAGCGCCACCAAAACTTTCTTCTTATCGCCCAGTACTCGGCACCATAAAGCAGGACTGGCAGGATTAAGGTTCAATAGAGCATCAGTTTTGTCCTCCGTGTGAGGAGTTTTGAACCCGTTTGTTTCGCTAAACCGAAGTAGCAGTGGTTTCCTAAGGCAATTCTCCGCCGGATCTCCATCAATGTGTCATTTGTGGAGTTGATATTTACTCCTAGGTATATGAACTCCTTAACTACCTCGAAGTTATTGCTATCAACACGTTTTGTCCTAGGCGGTGAGTAGTTTGTTTTGTTTGTTGATAGCATGTACTTAGGTTAGGTTAGGTTAGGTTATAGTGGCAGTTGGCAGAGACCGACACACTTAGACCAATGACAGGTCCATTGTGATACCACAAGGATGTATCAGCCTCCTAATCGTTGAACCAGTCGGAGCTTTTGATGAAACTTGACAGACTTTTGATGTCGGTATTTATGAGATCGTTAAGATCATTGTAAAAGGAAGATCCTAAATGGAGTTTACGTCTTTGAGGGAGAACAGGGAATGTGCAAAGAAGGTGGAGAATTGTCTCCTCCTCCTCCTTGTACAGCTTCTGCAGAAGTCATTTCTGTGAACGCCAAGCCTTGTTGCATATCTGAGACAGTGTCCGGTGATCACACCAAGTATAGCACAAATGTGAAGTATGTTCAGAGATATCAAACACTTAGAGCGTTTCAGATCCAGCTTTAGCCAAATCTGTTTTGTCGTTAGACAAGTGTTGTCCACCTAAGGTTAGAATTCTCAATAGTCCGTCTCATAAACATGAGTTTGCATGTAGCAATTGGGATGCCTAATTAACCTTTATCAGGTAGAAGGCGCAGTATGGTTCCTTTTCTGGCGAGTTCATCCGCCCTACAGTTCCCTGGAATGTCTGTATGTCCTGGCACCCAGCATAGGTGAATGTTAAAATGCTTCGCCATCTCCACTAGGGATGATCGACAGTCACGGACTACGATAGAGTTAGTGGACCCATAAACCAGTTATTTTAATGCAGCTTGACTATCTGAGAAGATCCAGATGTCCATAACGGATACCACGTTCTTCTTCAGTCACGACAGGACTTCTTTAATAGCCAAGATTTCCGCCTGGAACACGGTGCAGTGATCAGTGAGTCGAAAGGAGAGGCTGAGGTTCAGCCTGTCGGAGAACACACCACCTCCTATCCCCACGTCGGTTTTGGATCCATCGGTATAAAAGTGGATCGGTTTATGTTCGACAGAATGTTCTTGGAGGGATCTTGACCTTGAAGTTTTTGTCAAGAAGGGTCTGAGGGGTTACTAGGGAGGATATAGCATGTACTTTGTCTTGTCCTCATTTACTTCAAGACCAACAAATTTGGCGTGTTCTTCAATCGCCGTGAAGGGCTCTTACACGGCACGCTGGGAATGGCCAATGATATCGATATCGTCCGCATACCCCAGTCTATTGACACCTTCCGTTCGAAGTATTTTCTCCAGAACAAAATTGAAGAAGTCACATGATAGCGCATCTCCTTGCCGAAATCCGGTACAAGTTTTTTAACAATTCGGAAGAGCTGCTTCCAAACTGCACGCGTGTTTTCCATCAGTAGCGATTGGTTGTTAAGTGGTTCCTTTTTTGGCGAGTTCATCTGCGCTTCAGTTCCCTGGAACAAAGGTCAATGCTGAACTGCTCCGCCATCTCATTAAGCGATGATTGGTAGTCTTGGGCTACAATCGAGTTTAAAGAGACTGAGTCCAGTTACTTTATCGAGGCTTGACTATCCGAGCAGGCACGGATGTCCTTAGTGGATATCACATTTCTCTTTAGCCACGACAAGGCTTCTTTGATCCGCTTGGAACACGCTACAATGATTTGAAAGACGGAAAGAGAGGCAGAGATTTAGTTTTTCTGAGAAAACGCCTCCACCTACCCCATCACTAGATGCATCGTGGACGCAGTAGTGCAGGGGTTAATGTGTTGGATTATTAATCTAAAGGTCTCAGGTTCAAATCCCGCTGGGGCCAACACCTTGAAGTTTGACCATTGCCCCACCTCTTGCGAACGTCTGACAAACATTCCAGAGTATCAATTTCATGAGAAGCTTCTCAAATTTGCCGTTCGGATTCGTCTTAAAATTGTAGGTCCCTTCCACTTCGCTAAAGCAAATGGTTGGAGAAGCTAGGTTTTAGGCCCTATATGGGCCGTTAATGCCTAATATTGATTTATTTAAATGCATCGTACTCCAAGAATGATCAGGTGAGAATAGTGATTTGGGAGTTCTTTCCAAACTGTAATTGGAGTATGGTGTAGTCTTTGTTTCTTCGTAGAGACCCAAATGAGTACAGATTGATGGAGGCCAATGTTCTTATTAATTCACTGTGAGGAAGCTCCTAAGGCAGCTGTTTGCCTGCTGAATATATCGAGGGATGTCAGATGAAGGAGAATGTCTAGTTCTGCGCAGGGTTCGGCATAGTCCGGTAATGCGCAGAGAAGCTGTTCGTTTTACTTTGCCCAGCTTATCACGATGTACCTATAGCTTTATCTAGGGCAGGACACCTGACAATTATCCCATATGTATGAATTGGTCTCAACCTTTTTTTTTTTTTTTTTTTTTTTTTTTTTTTTAAAAAAGGAAATCCAAATCCCAGAGCACTCAGACTCGGTAACGTTCCATTGTACTACCAGGCAGATATCCTCCTTTTGGTGTAGAGGCATGTAATTGGGTGGCGTATGTTGTTGTTCCCCATGGGGATTGAACCTGCACCGCACGGGTCACAAGCCAACACACTAACCTCTACACCGTCGCCACCCAGCAAGTCTCAACCTTAATGAGTGGTGTGGAGTTCTAAGCCCCACTTATGGCCACTGGCATTTTTGTAAGAGAAGAGTGCTACCGTAGCTTTCTTCACTCTTCCTACAATCTTAATTTCCTATCTAGAAAACGACCCAAATATTTAGCTTCGTCGGAAAAAGTAAGGCTGATAACGTTGATGGAAAAAGGGTCTATTCGTGGAATTTTGCATTTCATAGAGAAGACGACAAGTTCAGTTTTAAGGACCACTGCATAGCCTGTTCAGAGCGTTTTGTATGAGTTCTTTAATGTATTCATATGCTTTCCTGAAACGGCAATAGCAACGTCATCCGCATAAGCGATCACCTTGCAGCCATCCCCTTCCAGGCATGACAGTAGTTCGTTGACCAACAAGTTAAAACGAAGTGGGAAAAAGACGCCGCCCTTCTGACAGATCTTTTGACGGAAGTCCCACTCAGTTTTCAGCTAATAATCCAGCTGAAAAGTAACAAGTTGCTAAACTCACCAAGTGACCTAACCACCCCTTCAGCCTGGCAGTGGAAAAATCTTAAAATGGAACAAGTTGACCAACAAGGTCCACAGAATTGGGAAGAGGACACCGCCTTGCGGTGTACCCCTTCTGACAGACCTTTTGAAGGAAGTCCCACCAAGTTTTCAGTGAATAATCCAGCTAAAAATTAACAAATTGCTAAACTCACCACGTGAGCTATCCACCTTCAATGGGATGGCAATGGAAAAATCTTAAAGTAATATTAATTCAATTTAGTATCTGTCACGGTGAACTTGTGTGCTGAAGTTCCTTTCCACCCAAGGACTAAGTTCATCATACTCTCGTGTCTTAAATTTATTTGTTGGTTATAGCAAAATACAGGGTGGGCCAAAAGCGACTTCCTTATTTGGAAAAATCATAACTCTTGTGTTTTTAATTTTTTGTCTTTTATTTTTATACCCTATTCTAAGGGTATGAGACGCGACGTTTGTAACATACCTTAATATTGCCCGTAGACCCCTAAAAGTTACTATATTTATGATCAGCATCAATAGTAATGTCGATCTAGCCATGTTCGTCCGTCCGTCCGTCTGTCGGCAATAATTAGACCTTTAAACTAGCTTTAGAGAGCTGACATTTTAACCATATACTCTCTAGGGGCCCGCAATAATCAACTTTAAGAATTTTTGAAATCCGCCCACAGACACGCACACAAACTCAAAAAAAACAAATTTTTCGAAAAAATCGAATTTTTAGCTAGAAAGCTGAAATTTTTTATATATGACCTTTGACTCCTAAAACTGCTCGGGAGATAAAATTTCTAAAATCCGCCCACAATTAAATAAAGCAATTTTATTGAAAAGTCAAAGTTTGAGCTAGGAAACTGAAATTTATGATATAGACTCTCTATGGGCTCTTTATGCTCAAGTGGAAAGTTTTTTTATAATCCGCCTACTGACCTACTGACAATTAAAAAAAAACTTTTTTCGAAAAACCAAAGTTTGAGCTAGGCAGAAATTTATAATATAAACTCTCTAGGTGCCCTTTATACTTATGTTTAAATATTTTTTAAATCCGCCTACTGAGACGCCCACAATTAAAAAAAAAAACACAATTAAAAAAAACAATTTGATTGAAAAACCCAAGTTTGAGCCAGGGAGCTGAAATTTATAATATATACTCTCTAGGAGTCCTCTATTCTCATGTGTTAATTTTTTTTAAATCCGCCTACTGACACGCCGACAATTAAATAAAACAATTTTATTGAAACACCCAAGTTTGAGCTAGGGAGCGTTTTTTTGATAAAATCCTTTAAATGTTATATAACAAAATATGTAGAGCGTTCTTAACAATTCAACCATACGTAGAATTTTGTAACGCCCACTTATGAGGGATAGGAATAAGAATAGGGTATCCAACAGTTCGCCCAAGCGGACTGTAGCCCGTCCCTATGTTTTTAATTTGTTTCGTTTGCATTATGCATCCAAAAAAGTTGAGTACTAATTTGTCCGTTGTGGTTGCGGTACTACTTTTGCAGAGCGTTCTATACACTCGGGAAATGTCAATTTCCATCACTGATGCAGAATATGATCAATATTCCGAAAATAAAAATTGCGGCGAATAATTGAGCGTGAGAGGAATTTCCGAAGCCAACTAAGAGCAACGTTTGCAGGTAAACTTATTTAAATTTAGAAATCTTTATTTGTCGACTCGGCCTCTTGTTGATGTTTCTTTTTTCTTTGTATCGCATACACGCGAGGGGTGAGTTGCTTTTACCTGGTCCTATCGAATGACAAACAGATGTTTCATGTTGAAAAGCTACCAACTTCCATAAATAGGGCTTTTGTCTTATTTTCCAATTAAGCCTCAATGGAATTGAATGCGACCTGCAATTCATTGTCTAGCATAACACGAGAAGCAGTTGTTTCCTTTTGTCTTTCATGATATTTTTAGCTTTATCGCTCAAGTTCCATACGTGGGCTTTGTGTCTCGTGTTAATGGATTCAATTGTCTTATAACTGCATATAGTCGTAGATACTATTAGCAATGTTCATAGAGAAAACAAAACCAACGACATAAGAGTTAAGCTGATGATAAGTTCCACACACATAACCACTCGTCACCAATTAAACAGTGTAGGTTGAGGATTGTGTACCTTAAAGCGATATCGGTTTGTTAAGAGCTTTTACATTCTACATCGACAATGAGATATCTTGGTTTTCTCCATTTCTTTTTTTTTATAATGAACTCGCACTGAAGGGATTTTTGGAATACCCTTATAATGTAATAGCTACACAGCGCGGGCGTTAAGGAAATTAGGGTTAGAAGATAGGGAAAGATGCCGATGCACGTTGGTTTTAAATGTTTGTAGATTATAATGTGTAGGGAATATGAAGCGGGGAAGAGCATTGCATATTCGTGTTGTTCGGCTAAAGAAAAAAAAAGTAAACTGGTGTGCATTCCTTGTACAGCGGGTATTGCGGTTGAAATGTTCTTGGTTTTGAATGGAACTGGCTATTTCGTTTGAGCACTTATGGTGGAAATATCGATAAAATAACGAGAGACAAGAGATATTGCGACGATGACTAAGAGACTCAAGCAATCTAGCGATGTCTCGGTCGCCAATGAGTTTTATCGCGCGTTTTTGGATCCTGTCAAGTAGCTCCAAATATGTAAAAGACCATAGATGCGCATTGTTCTGAAGTTTTGGGCGGATAAACGCCTTATAAATAGTAGCCAGATCAGAGCAAGTGAAATATTTTTTTTGCAGCGCTTAAGGAAGCCTATGCATTCCGCGGCGTTCTTGGCGACATCGAATATGGGGTCATTCCAACGAAAGTTGTCATTAACACACATACAGAGAATGGAAAGCCTTTCAGTTTGAACGATGCAAGTGCCATTCATGGGCAATGGCATGGTGTTATGCGTTTTGGAAGCATTAAATTCCGCTCTATTAGTTACACCCCACTGAGTTATGCTGTCAGGATCGGAATTCAATGAGCTTAACATGCGTTGCCGTTCCAGTTCCACACCCGAAGATGAAGGGCGTCATCGCCAAAGGAGTGAATTGGATTAGAGGTAATAGACAGGAGATCATTTATAAAAATGAGAAAGAGAGTCGGAGACAAAACAGAACCTTGGGGAACACCAGCATTTATTTGGTGAGTTGCAGATTTTAAACCGTCCAAAAGAACTTGAATTGAATGGTCGGAAAGGTATTTTCTAATCCATTAAAGGAGGAGTATCATCGAATCCAAATGCACATATTCTCGACAAGAGAGCTTGGTGACAAACTCTGTCAAATGCATTTGAAATATCAAGCGCAACTTTCACCACCTTTGTGAAGAGATTGGTTCCACTTTTCGGTTAGATAAGTCATCAAATCACCAGTCATTAAGAAGTTTTCGGGATTGAAGATACACTCCTCGCCACTTGAATAGGACACCCCTTACTTCTGTTTTCTATCCTTCATTGCTCCCAAACCAAGCATTTTTTTTTTTTTTTTTTTTTGTCGGGATGTGTGAAACTTTCTGCACTGGAGCACTCAGACTCAATACTGGTCCATTGTACTGCCAGGCAGACACACCACATTTTACTGTGGGAATTTACTCGTTTTTCTAAGAAAAACGAGAAGGCGCTTCAATGATAAGGAGCTTAGGTTTACAGCACTCACCATATCCGCACCAAATACCTGCCACCTGATACGAGCAAAAGCAGGACAATCACAGAGGAAATGTTCCGCAGTGTCGTCGCTTTCTCCACAGGCTTCGCAGTTGGTGGTGTCGCTTAGGCCTAGCACCTTAAGGTGCTTGGCAAAAACGTAGTGTCCCGTAATAACGCCAGTAGTCTGTCTGCAGTCTTTTCTGTTGAGAGACAACAAGAATGCCGCGGATTTCCCACAGACGTCGGGGAGCATTTGCTTAGTCTGTCTGCACCCTGGAGAGTCATGCCAACGGCGATTGTGTTCATAGGAAACCCAACCGTCAATGGAAGCCCTGACCGAGGACGCAGGCAGACAGATCGCTGGTTCAGGTCCTGAGAGGTCCCCCTCTGAGCCTTGTCTAGCAAGTTCATCGGAGATCTCATTTCCCGTGATCCCGTTATGACCCGGGACCCAGACAAGTTTAAGTGAATTCAGCCTTCCGACCGAATTCAGAGATATCTTGCATTCACGTACTATTTTGGAGGTAGTTAAGGGTTTGAGTAGGGCCTTAAGCGCAGCCTGACTGTCGCTACAGACGCAGATACTTCGCCCCCTCCACCTGTTCCTCGTAACATAGTCCATGGCCATTAGGATAGCATAAGTCTCTGTTTGGAAGACTGACGCGTATTTGCCTAACGGAAAGAAAAGTCTAACGTTATCGCTCTCCACGAAGACACCAGCACCAGATCCTTGATCGGTTTTGGAGCCATCTGTAAAGATTCGACTGCATTCCCTTCCAGGTTCAGAGTCCGGCCAGAGCCAGTCCTGGACGCGAGGAAAGTCGACCTCGTATTTACGCTTTAGCCGAAGTTCCGGTGTCATCGCATCAGACGGCATATCCATAAGACAGGAGTAGAAGGACAACCGTTGCGCAAGTTCATCAAAACTCCAGTGCGAGTTATACCAAAAGCCACCTCTTGTAAGACGCGAGATAGCCTTGATTGTACATCCCATGATGTAAACATCTAGGGGCGGAAGGTTCAATAGTGCATCTAGGCCGGAGCCAGGCGTGCTGGGGAAGGCCCCCGTGCAGCCGAGACATACCTGCCTTTGGAGTTTGGCAAAAGCAGCAGTGACGTATTTACGTGAAAGCTTATTCCACCAAACAACCGATGCGTATGCTATAAATGGTCTTATCATAGCCGTATAAATCCATAGGACTCTTTTCGGTGATAAGCCCCATGTCTTGCCGAAAATGCCTTTGCACTGCCAGAAAATAGACAGCGCCTTGGCAGTCTTCAGCTCAACATGTTTGGACCAAAGAAGTTTGCTATCCAGGATGACTCCCAAATACTTTGCTTCATTGGAGAGTTGGATTGTGACGCCTTTTAGCACTGGCTGAGTCAACCCGACCAGCTTCCTCCTTCTCGTGAAGAGAACAACCTCAGTTTTAAGAGGATTGACCGAGAGCCCATTCCTAGTGCACCATTCGTCGATCACGTCAAGGGCCGCCTGCGCCTTGGCGCATACAGTCGCTAGGCATGATCCAACAGAAAGCACGGCAACATCATCCGCGTACGCCTGAGCGTAAATATTAGAACTGTTGAGTGCGTTCAACAGAGAGTCGACCAGCATACACCACAGCAGTGGAGACATGACGCCGCCTTGCGGGCAGCCTCTGTTTACCCCCGCCATAACATAGCGGCCACAGTCCGCATCCGCAACCAACGTTCTATTCATTAGCATTGCTTTAATCCACAACACCAATGGTTCGTCTACTCCGTGTTGTCTGGCGGAGCTGCACATGCTATCAAAAGTCGCATTGTCAAAAGCACCCTCAATATCGATGAAAATGCCCATCGCGTATTCTTTTCTGTCAAGCGCGCCTTCAATTCTACCAACTAGATTTTGGAGCGCAGTCTCGCAGGATTTTCCGCGTTGATAGGCATGTTGCATCGGAGATAGTGGGTGCAATCGCAAAGCACCTTTGCGCACGTGAAGCTCGACCAGCCTTTCCAAGCTTTTCAGCAAGAAAGAAGTCAGACTGATTGGTCTGAAGCTCTTGGCGAGCGAGTAGTCGCTTCTGCCAATTTTTGGTATGAATGCCACTCTAACTGTACGCCAGGGTGTTGGAATGTATGCCAGTGCTAGGACAGCGGTGAAGATTTTCTTCATAGTCGGTAGCAGCTGGTTTGTACATTGTTGCAGCATGGCTGGGTATATTCCGTCCGTACCAGGCGACTTGAAGCCGTCAAAAGACGTAAATGCGTATTTAATGGCCTCGTCCGTCACCACGGCCTTCGCAATATACCAGCTACGCCGAGTTGTTTGTCTTGGCTCACTCATAGTCTCGGTAATCGGGGCTGGTTGTGAACCAATTGTAATCTGGTTACCCGGAAAGTGAGACTCCAGCAGATAACTAAGAGTTTCCGCTTTCGTCTCAGTGAAGGTGCCATCAGGTTTTCTAAGTGAGTCCAATTTGGCTGGTTTGCCCTTTTTCAGAACTTTAACCAGCCTACTAGTTTCACCCAGTGTTTCAATCTTTTCGCAGAAATTCCTATAAGAAGCACTTTTCGATACCCGAATTAGCCTCTTATATTCCTTCTGCTTCGATCGGTAGAGATTCCAGTCTGTCTCTAAATCAGTCTTGAGTGACCTATTTAGAAGCTTTCTAGCTTCTCTACGAATTCTTTGCAGTTCCGAGCTCCACCAGGGAACCGGCGTTCTGCCAGGGGGTTTACTTACTGGACACGTCAGTTCGAAACAGCTAGTAATGGTACTATTCAGGTTTTGAACAGCATCCTCTACCTTTTGTCTCGTCCTGAGTTTGGTTGGAGTTTTGAGAGTTTTTCCCATTTCCTCCCTGAAGCGTATCCAGTTGGTTTTTCTTGGATTCCTCCTCTCCTGCAAAGTCATGGCTTCGCATTCGATTTGGAATTCGATATATCTATGATCTGAGAGGGATGCCTCCGAAGAGACCCTCCAGTTAGTAACCGCCTTAAAGTATCTATTTGATAAAGTTAGGTCGATCACTTCCTGTCTTCTTGACGTCACAAAAGTTGGTTGCGAGCCAACATTGTTGATAGTAAGATCAGATGATAGAATGAAATCCAGGAGATGGTTTCCTCGCATGTTGCATTTGCTGCTGCCCCAAACAGTGTTTTGAGCATTGGCATCACAGCATATAACTAGGCCCATCTTCCTGGTGTCGCAATAGTCTATAAGTTCAGCAATTGCCCTTGGTGGTGGAGGCACTACTGAATCATAGGGGAGATAAGCTGACGCCACGACGAAGGTCGTCCAGTCTCCATTCGTTTCGTAGCTAATGGCTGCAGCAACCAAATCTTGGCCACAAAATTGTCCAAGCTTAGTCACTGAGAGAAGGTTCGACACAGCAAGACAAGCCCTTGGTCTCTCGGACCGCTCGTCACAGAGTATCGTGGTGCCACGGACACCTCCAAGGCCACAGATGCGATTTTTCCACACCCATGGCTCCTGTATGGATGTTATGTGGGCTTTTGTGCTCAACACGGAAAGCTTCTTACTGATAAGAGCAGTAGCAGCCTTGGAGTGTTGAAGATTGATCTGAGTAAATACAATCATTGGTATAAACTAGGGGTTTTCGTCCGTTACTCGCACTCACTTGGAAATAAAGCGGAATTGAATCCTTCCAAGGTGCAAATAAGGACGCATCCCATACCCGGACCTAATAGTCTCGACAGAACTTTTATCTAAACCAACAACGAGAGTAGATCCTTCCTTATCATCCTTGTTTCTACTCTCCCTGTGGGAATGAACAGTCCAGTCGCTAGTATCAAGCCCAGGATTCTGGGTGTGTAGGCGCGCTAGCACATCCGCCGTCTTCCTAAGTTTCCCTGGGATCCAGCAGATGGCGCGCGTTTTTTTGGGGGGTCTGGAAACCTCGAAAGTTGTGGTTCCCAGAGGGGGAATTTTCGGCACCGTCTTACTAAGCCATTCAAAGGTTTGCTGTGTTGAGCACTTCACCGTAAAGGTTCCGTTCTTCAGTTCACTGCCCTCCATTTGAATGCATTCATTGGATGCTTTTGCCAGCTCCCACAGGTGATCTTCACAGTGTTTGCACTCTGCGTCGGTCATGCTGTTGTCTTCGCCAGCCTTTCTGATGAGTAACACCAGAGAAGAGGTAACGGCTTTCTTGTAAGATACCGTCTTTTTCTTGCTGACAGATGTTCCCGCGACAGCCATTTTCTGCCTACTGCCGCCGCGAGCATTTCTGCTTGCAGCAGCTGTTTCACTCAGGTTTTGGGCGCGGGGACCTCCATCAGCTGGAGGTGTTCTAGTGGAAGGGCACGCAGAAGGTGCGCGCGTAGTTCCACCGACAGGAGTGCTAGAGGCCTTCTTCCTCCGTTTTTTCCTGTTCGAGCCATTGGAAGAGGAGGCAGCGTTGGTTTCAGTCAGCTGGCTGGTTTCGGTTGGGGTAACCTCTGCCGACCTGCATCTCTTTGCCGTCGCCGCCGGGGAAGGGCAGTTCTCAGCGCTTGCGCCTTCGACTGGCGGTGCAGTTTCTTTGCGCCGCACGATAGCCGCCTTTCTCCTTTTCCTCTTTCGCTGGCTCTTAGATGGACGCTGACCAGTGGACGCCGCCTCTGTGGCCCGTTTCACCTGTTCGGTTTCGCAGGCCTCGTCGGCAGCATCACACCTATCGGCTGTCTGTCTATTGGTCTGAAGATTAAGCGTATCAGGTTGAACCTCTCCGCCACTTTCTTCATGTTTCCAGCCCAGTCTACCGAACGTGTCGGAGATAGAGCTGCAGGAATCTTCGGAAGCAAACTTTTTCGCAGCTCGAAGGTCAACGCCTGTACAGGCGGGGGGTAAATGTATGTCGGTTGGGGCCTCCAGAATCCGTGCCCCGACCGTGGTCGAAAAGACCACGGGTGGATTTTCGCCCATGCGAGTACCACCTGGAGTATTCAAATCATTACGTTGTTCCTGCATACTTGTTTTTTGGTTTGGTTCGCGATAGAGCTTTGACGGTGTATAAGACGCCGCTATGACTCTAAAACCTCGGATCACGAACGTATCGTACCGCGGTCCCCCTATCCACCACCTGGGGACGCGCCTGGTGGGTAACCAACCCGACAGGCAAACCAAGCATGCTAGAGACTTAATTTTTTTTTGTAAATTAAAGTTAATTTAATTGCTGTAATTTGATCAAAAGGAAGATTCAATGCTAAAGCTTTAAGTTTTAACAAAATATTATCAACCAAAAACCGGCAAAATGCGCGGTCGAAAATTTGCGCCTCTTGAATAGGACACTTTAATAAAAAAAAAACATTTCAGAGATTTCTGATCCTTTTTATTAGAAAAATATCTTAAATTTAAGATAATTGGAGTATTTTACATTCAAAAAAAATTTGTTTAATAGTGTGTTGAGCCACCTTTCTGTTCCAAAACTTCTCACATCCGGTTTGGAAGGGACGCATACAAATTAGCCAAATAATTCAGTGAAATCGAGCTCCAAGTTAATTCGATGGCTTGGGTTAGTTCGGGTATACTCGAATATTGTTGTCCTGATTCGTATACTTGACGTGTCAACCATCCCCAAACACTTTCAATGATATTTAAATCCGGAGAATTGGGGGGCCAGCTTAATAGCTCCACATTTTGGCTCTGTATATAGGTTTTAACTACCCGAGCTGTATGCATTGGCGCATTATCATATTGATAAATCCACGGTAGAGGTCCAAAAAGGGTATGAAAGTATGGAAAGGTTTTTTTTAATATGCCATTGTAATACAACGCATTCATTGTGGATGACATACATTGTAGTTGGCAGGTTCCATAATAGGAAATGGCCCCCACATCATCACACCTCCAACTCTTCTATGCAGCCGGTCCAAATAATGTGTTTCTTTGCGGAGGTCATGGAAATAGTAGCTATAGCTATCGGGGCCTTCCAAATTAAATTTGTTTTCATCGGAGAAGAGTACTCTATGTCACTCCGAAGTCCAGTTCACATGTGCGCGACAGAGACTGAGGCGTTGCTCTTTTCAAACCGGGTTGAGAGGTGGCTTCTTCTTGATTTTCAGTCTTCTTAGATGTTTAGCTTTCGAAATAACATGACGCATAGTTGTAAGTCTTGCCTTGACACCGCATTTATTCCTGATTTTTGCCAAAGAGTCGTCAGAATTTGACGCTTTTCTTAAAATAAGTCGCCTTTCCGCATTAGTAAGCACGCTGTGTGTCCGGCCTTTTATGTTTTTTCCATATTCGTACTCAATACTTAAAAATATGGATATAACGTGTCGGCTCCTCTTGATTATTATACCCTATTCTAGGGGTATATTAATTTTGACGCATAGTTTGTAACATACCTTAATATTGCCCGTAGACCCCTAAAAGTTACTATATTTATGATCAGCATCGATAGTAATGTCGATCTAGCCATGTCCGTCCGTCCGTCCGTCCGTCCGTCCGTCCGTCCGTCCGTCCGTCCGTCCGTCGGCAAAAATTAGGCCTTTAAACTGGACCTAGAGAGCTGAAATTTTAACCATATACTCTCTAGGGTCCCGAAATAATCAAGTTTACGAATTTTTGAAATCCGCCCACAGACACGCCCACAAACTCAAAAAAACAAAATTTAAAAATCGAATTTTGAGCTAGTAAGCTGAAATTTTTTATATATGATCTATGACTCCTAAAACTGCTCGGAATATAAAATTTTCAAAATCCGCCCACTGCCACGCCCACAAAAAAATAAAACAATTTTTTTGAAAATCCAAAGTTTGAGCTAGGGAGCTGAAATTTATAATATATACTCTCTAGGGGCCCTTTAAGCTCATGTATAAATATTTTCAAAATCCGCCCACTGACACGCCCACAAATAAATAATTTTTTTTTTTTGAAAATCCAAAGTTTGAGCTAGGGAGCTGAAATTTATAATATATACTCTCTAGGGGCCCTTTAAGCTCATGTATAAATATTTTCAAAATCCGCCCACTGACACGCCCACAAATAAATAAAACAATTTTTTTGAAAATCCAAAGTTTGAGCTAGGGAGCTGAAATTTATAATATATACTCTCTAGGGGCCCTTTATGCTCATGTGTTAATTTTTTTTTAAATCCGCCTACTGACACGCCCACAATTAAATAAAACAATTTTATTGAAACACCCAAGTTTGAGCTAGGGAGCGTTTTTTTTTTGATAAAATCCTTTAAATGTTATATAACAAAATATGTAGAGCGTTCTTAACAATTTAACCATACTTAGACTTTTGTCACGCCCACTTATGAGGGATAGGAATAAGAATAGGGTATCCAACAGTTCGCCCAAGCGGACTGTAGCCCGTCCCTATGTTTTTTTATCTATTTTGCCAATAGATAACCCAGCGTCCTTGTATGCTTTGATTTGTCCTTTTTCCGCCTCGGTAAATGCTTTTCCCTTTTTGTATACCCTATTCTAAGGGTATATTAATTTTGAAGCATAGTTTGTAGCATACCCTAATATTGCCCGTAGACCCCTAAAAGTTTACTATATTTATGATCAGCATCAATAGTAATGTCGATCTAGCCATGTCCGTCCGTCCGTCCGTCCGTCGGCAAAAATTAGTCCTTTAAACTGAGCCTAGAGATCTGAAATTTTAACCATATACTCTCTAGGGCCCCGAAATAATCAAGTTTACGAATTTTTGATATCCGCCCACAGACACCCCCACAAACTCCTAAAACTGCTCGGGATGTAAAATTTTCAAAATCCGCCCACTGGAACGCGCACAATTAAATAAAACAAATTTATTGAAAAACCAAAATTTAAGCTAGGGAGCTGAAATTTATAATATATACTCTCTAGGAGTCCTCTATTCTCATGTGTTATTTTTTTTAAAATTCGCCTACTGACACGCCCACAATTAAATAAAACATTTTTATTGAAAAACTAAAGTTTGAGCTAGGGAGCCTTTTCTTACAAAAGCTTCGTTTTTCTTTTATAAAATCCTTTAAATGTTATATAATAAAATATGTAGAGCGTTCTTAACAATTGAACCATACTAAGACTTTTGTCACACCCACTTATGAGGGATAGGAATAAGAATAGGGTATCCAACAGTTCGCCCAAGCGGACGCTTTTCAAGTTTCTGATTTACTCTTTGATTTTATAACTTACTGTTGGAAAAGTATGTACCTGTTCACAGGAAGTAAAAGTTTCTGGATATAAAATTTCCAACAGGTATTTTGTATTTTATTATCATCATAGCTTGATTTTAAGATTAACATCTTGTTTATAATAAAGCTTAGAATTGGACATATGCATATAATATTTATAACAAAAAAAAAAAGAAGTAGCGATTGTAAATAATAAAGTTAATTTAAACGAAAAAAGCTTAATATAAAGTACAAGGTTAACAACATTTAAAGAATATGTACAATGTTTAAATAAAAAAGAGAAAAAGGTGAGGAAAAAAGGAGGATATAACAAGAACAGAAAAAAAGAAGAAGAAAAAAAAAGAAAAGAGAAGTAAAGAAAAGTATAGCAAAGTTTAGCAAACCCAACAGAATACAAAAGCCGCGAAAAAGGAAGGTTATGTCATCAGATAGTGTGTGAAGACATTTTTCTTAAAGCAATTAGATTATCTGAACTTCGCACATGGCGTGGCCAGGTTTTCCATAACGGAGTTGCGTTAACAAAAAACTGTCGCTCTGAAGTAAGACATGAAAAACGGGGAACTATAATTTGGTTAGATCTTCTAGACAACGAGAACTGGATTCTTTCGTAAAGGTATGAGGGTTGGTGCGTTTGGATAATATTGAAGAACATTGTTAGAGTTCTAAGTTTTATAAGGTTTTGAAAAGAGATTCCATATATACTTTTAGAGAATATAATATGTGGTCATACGGGCTTAGACCAAATACTCATATATAAAAAGGGATTTTTTATGTTGTTACAGTACCCTTATAATGCTAAGAACACAGTGTAAGCTACTTGAAAGAATAGAGAGATAGGAAAGAAGTGTTTGGGTGCACTTGTAGGGTTTTTCTCCACGGGTGGTGTCTAAGTTACTTAGGGAGATTACGATTTCATGTATTCGGTATAAAGTAATGAACTTGGCCGGAATTCGAACGCACGACCTTCCATTCCGTAAGCGAATACACTACTACTGCACCATTGCCACCACGTTGAGCTGCCTCTGACTTACGCTGTCGAGCTTGCAGAAAATTTCACAGCATAAGTCAAGATCGTTGTTACAAGGGTTTTAGCTAGCATTTTCCTGGTACCCAAAGTGGTGAATTTCCTAGTTGGCCAAGGCCCCGTATGCCTTGCCTACAGCCAGTGTGATATGGTTGTTCCAATTTAATTTTCTATTAAAACATATATCGAGGTTCTTGACTTTATCCACAAACTCGACTTGGGTGTTTCCGAGTTCAATGGCAGGAAAACAGAAATTATCTACGATTCTTTTCGATATTAAGGCATTTAGTTTTTTGGGGGTTTAAGGTGAGGCCACATTTTAAAGACCATCGTTTAATAAATGAAAGGTCCTCATTAATCTATTTTTAATACTTAGTATATAAAAATACAGAATGTCGCAAATATTTCTTTAGTTTATACTTATGTAATTAATGAAAATTGTAAATTTACAATGAATTTATAAGAAATAAACTATATCTATCTATCTATATATCTAATCTAGATAGTACAGTCCTCAATCATACCAAGCGGACTGCTTTTCATTATCTGAAGGTCGTCAGCAAAAAGATGTGCATCACAGGGGCGAATTACTTTCGGAGCTTCGTTAACATAAATTGAGAAGAAGGTCGGGCCCAATATTGAACCTTGCGGGACTCCACAGGAAAGCGGTAGAAAGTCGGAAATCTGATCTCCAACAACAACCGCTTGATGTCTTCCAGAAAGATAGGAGAAAACGAGCTTCACTGCTTTGGGTGTAAAGTTATACATTTGCAATAGCTTTTGGCACATGATGTTGTAGTCGATGGTCTTGAATGCTTTCGAATAATCTAAAAGTATTAAGAAGGTAACTTTATTATCATCTAGCGCATTTCTTGCCCGTTCGATAACGTCGACTAGAGCCGTTGTACTACTATGACCTTGACGAAAACCTGACTGTTTAGATGCAATAAGACTATTTAGGTTGAGAAAAGCTGTGAGTTGCTTTTGCATGAGTTTTTCAAGGACTTTTGATAAAAAGGGTAGGATTTTGAGATGGGACGGAATTCAGTATTCGCACTATTTTCAGGAATTGGGATGATTTTAGAGTATTTCCATTGTGACGGGAAAATGCTTTTGGTCAGAATATTAATAAATATGTGTGTGAGATACGGCAATATGAGAGGTAAGATTTCTTTAAGGAATAGGTAATGGATGTAAATTATCAAATCCAGTAGCATTTGACTTCAACGAAATGAAGCTTTCAACAACCTCCTCGGGGATCACTCCAGAAAATTCAAATGCAGGACCAGTGTATAACGGTGTGAACTCATCACCAGAGAGGTTTTAAGGTATATTATTTCTTTGTGGAATTGATGAAATAAAGCAACTTTTGATTTCATTGCAATAAGCATCCTTGCTTTTTAAGTTAACTCGTTTGTTAACAATTTCCTTTAGGTTTTTCCACAGTTTACGAGATGAACAATTGTATTACGTAAGCGACGATTCTCTTGAAGATCATCAGGTATCTTGAAACGCCTCCATTTTTTGACGGCTAACTTTATTCGTATTTCACGATTGAACCAGGGGCATTCACAATATTTGACGCTTACGATTTTTAAAGCAATGTGGGCATCGAACGAACCATGTAAATTGCTCTGAAGGAACTCTACTTGTTCGTCTGGTAGTTCCGCAGAGTACACTCTTTCCCAATCAATCCTTCTCATATCAACCTCGAAATTTTGTATATCTATATTCTTAAAATCCCTAAATTGAAATGTTCTTATAGGCCTACTGAGACAAAAGTCAAAGGAAAGATGTATCAATTCATGTTTTGAGAAACCAGGAGCTTGAAGTTGATCAAAAAGAAATATTTTGCTAGAATCATTTACGAAAAAAACATCAAGAAGAGTACTAGTGCTTTGTAAAAAATGCGTGGGGTAAATAGTGTTTACTGGGTGCAAATTGAAGGCACTCAAGCTGTTCAAAAGACTCTGGTCAGTAAGAAGATCACTGTTAAAATCGCCACAAAGTATGACACTAGTACAGCAAAAGAAATTTTCTTCTAGTAGAGTGCGAAGTGGTGACAAGTCAATGTATCGGTTGGGCCTGTAGACTACACCTAGGAGCAAATGTTCGTTGGCATTGGCAACTTCGACACAAAGATACTCTATAGAACAGCCAGGAGGAGACAAATATTTAATCTTGCAATTTATGAAGTACTTAAATATATAGCCACTCCTTCCCCCATGCGGCATGATCTATCATTTCGTATTAATTTAAATATAAATTTAAATATAAATTTAGGTATAAAGACTGAAAATCGATTGCAAAATGTATGGCCTCGTCCTTGTGATAGCCAGTGTAGTACTTAAAACGTGTGAATGTAACAGAGTTAGAGTATGACAAGTATATCACACCCCCCCCCCCCCCCCCCCCCCCCTGCTGCTGTAAACTGCAGCCCTCGTACTTAGGATCACTGTTGAATTTGGGATATGTGCGCGCTAAGTTAGAGAGCGCCAATTTTTTTTTTCAAGTTAAACTTCGTTTGGTGCGTTGAGGGTAAAATTTCAATTGTAACCAAAGCTTTGTAGCGGAAGCAATCGGATATCGGAACCTTATTTGCAGTTTTTTTAATTTCGGAACCCAATTAGGTCGTCGCTCTTCTTCTTCTAGTTTAATGACGGTGAGGCTATGATCAGGATTAAACCCTCAGACTAAACTACATCCCTATTGCTCCGCCTGTGGGTTTCGCCGGTTTGACCTCAGAAAATAACGGCAGGCCTCCCGATTTCAAATCGCTTTGTCGCTGGGGACAATCAAAATCAAATGCTGGTGTTGCTGCATTTGTGTGACCCATACATTTTAAGGCCCCCCTTTCTTTCGCGTTTATATTTTAACGTTGATTGATATTGCCTTTTTGACAGGGTTCGTAGGATCTCTCCTTTGAGCATGACAGTACCAACTGAGCCGCTCGCGCTTCATTTTCTTCGAGATGGGTTCTTTGGCGTGAAGGCTTCCTTGGATCTTGGAACTTCTAATTCGATCTCTGTTACTCCTACTGTCATGCGAAAAAAAACATCTTCATCTCAGCTGCCGTTAATTTACCCTCATACTTTTTGTACGCTGTCCAACATTGTAAACCGTATGTGAGCGACGGGCGCATAAAAGCTGAAAGGAAGGCTCTATCCTTTGCATCTTTCGGTCACAGAGTATTTCCGCCACTTCAACCACCCTACGCTAACACGATGCTTAATGTCATCATCACAGCTTGCTTCACTTTTGATCATATATCCCAGATATTTGAGCTTTCCGCATTTGGGAATCACTTTTCATTCATATAAATGTCTGGAATAGGTCGCAATGGATCAGAGAACGGGTAGCACAAATATTCTGGTTTTTTTTTCGGAATAATACGATACCCGTTCCACCCATACCATCAATTGCTCGTTGCAGGGGCATTTGATCCACGCTAATGAAGGCTCAATCGGCAGCAAAGAATAACTGATGCAGATCGATGTCACCCATCTTTTTCCAGAACAGACAGGGCAGCCCTTCAGGATTGTTGAAGAACTTTGAGGAACGAATTTCCTTTGCTGTTCTTCTTCTCTGAGTGGCTTTTTTGAAAATGGTTGCGTCCTTGTTCAAGCTGGCTTGTCGAAGTTCGTGGGTAGCGCGTTTCTATCAGCAGCCGAAGAAGAAAGTTCTTCTAACTACCGATACAGTCCATCCACACGCTTTGCTTGAATTTGAGCGCACGTTCGCTTTGCCAGCCTCTTGCAAAGTCTGTAATCCAATTCGAGGTGAGCTTTTTCATCTCCATTATAATAGTACAGCACTTTGACTAAGCTTGCAATGCCGCTTCTTGTCCCTTAGCACTGCACTAGCTTCATCTGTCTGCCACCATATTTCTTTGACGTGTTGATAGTTTCCTTTTGAAGCCCCTGTAAGTGCTTTGATGTGATTTGGCTCAGAAGGAGGTGTTGCTGCGCGATTGCCTCTCTTATGATCGCTTTGCAATCTTTAACCCGAGGCTTCATGAAACGTGTTACCAAATCGTTATCAATCTGGGTTTCATTAAGCCGCTGTAAGTGATCAGGTGCCGGCTTTGTTTGACGAACGTGGTATTTAGAATGGTAAGACCGTATGACTTGCACATGCTTAGTATCCTAAGTTCCCGGAGAGTTCCTGGTGCCGTATCCCAGTCCTCCATGGCAGTCTTCATAGTCTTCGTTTGTCTTCCCGACATGTCCGTTTAAATCTTCGCCAAAAAAAAAAGTTCTTCTTTTGGGATGTTCTGGATGAGGTTGTGAAAATATATCCAGAATTCATCTTTTTCTCTCTGCTCGCATCCAACTTGGAGAGCATATGCACTGACAATATTCCACACCTCACTTCGCATCACCAGTTTGAGAGATATCAAACCATCACTGGTATTTGAAATAGCCAAGACGCTGCCAAGTAGCTAAGCCGCATGGATGATATCGATTCTGTTCCTACCCTGTTCCATCCCGTAGAAGTACATCTCGCCAAACTTGTCAGATTAGAATGGTGATGGAGAACTCTTGCTGCTCCATAAAGTTCGGTAACAATCCCACCCAGACCTTTGATCTCAAAAAAGGATCATGTGACTTCTTCAACATCATGCTTGAGAAAATTGTGCGAAACTCGCAAGCCAACACCAGGGGCACAATTTCCCAAAAGTCTGTGCAGCTACTTGCCTAAGCTGACGATATTGACACCATTGGGAGAACTCTGCGAGATGTCACTGGTGCGCTTGCAACTATCAGCACCGAAGCGTCAAAAATGGGGTTAGGGGTGAATTAAGGCAAAACGAAATACATGTCGTCAATAAGAAAGGACACACAACATCGACGAATCGGAACCAGGAGTAGGATCTGAATGGATGCCATCATCAGATGAGTCGCTACGTTCCAAAGACGCAGCCCATCTCCGTCATCATCTTGCGCGAAGAATCGGAACCAGAAGACGAATCTAAATGGCTGCCATTCTCTGATGCATCGTTCCAAGGATGCTGCCCATCACCGCCACCATCGTGGGCGATCAATCGGAACCAGGGATGATCTCAATGGCTACCATCATCAGATGAGTTCCTACGTTGCAAAGACGCTGCTTTGTGTACTTCGGCTCCGCTATAAACTCTGACAATGACACCATAGCAGAAATCAAACGAAAAATTACAATTGCTTACCGCTGTTTCTTTGACCTAAGAAGGCAGCTGACTAGTAAGGCCTTGTCAAGAAAGAGGAAGGAGACTTTATATAAGACCCTCATCATCCCAGTCCTGCAATATGACGCATAAGCGTGGACGTTCTTATTCGTTTCGAACGCAAAATTCTTCGAGTGATTTTCGGTCCCCCGTTTGCGTTGACGGGCACGACAAAGTACGAATCAGTCGACTAAGATGGCTAGGATACATAGAGCGAATGGACACTCCGGCTCGAACAGTCCTCGATTCCAACCCTTAGGGACAACGCAATAGAGGAAGACCTCGCCTAAGGTGGCGCGCCCAAGTGGAAGGGGACCTCAACCAACTTGGAGTGCGCAACTGGAGGCGGTTAGTCAAAGATCGGCCTAAATGGAGAGGCATGTTGGTTGAGGCCCTAGTTCACCCCGGACTGTAGTGCCACTTAAGAAGAAGAAGAAGTACACCGCACCACGCAATGAAGTATTTCATAACATGATTTTAGGTGCTACTTAATATTCGAAAGAATAGGAGAATACGAAAGAGGTTTGGTGCTTTTGAAGGGTTTTTTTCTCCACGGGTGGTCCCTAAATTGCTTAGACAGATCTGTATTTGTGCGAGTATTCAATTTAAAATCATGGAGCTGGTTGTGATTCGAACGCACGACCTGCCAATCAGAAAGTGAATACACTACGGTCGCACCATTGCCACCCGCTACTTACTTGGAAACAATTCTTTCTTTTATCACGTAAAAAGTTCTTTTCACATTCGTAAATTAATCGAAATTTGTTAAGAATAATCCAGACACCATAAAGCACACACTCACAAAATGTCATCAAAATCCGTCGAGCGGTTCGCAAGTCTATAAAGGACACACTCAAACAATGAGTCAAGCAGAAAGCCCAAGATGTTCCAGCTGATACAATATTACTCTGTACATGTTTTGTAAGTTTAATAAATAATAATAACAACGAGTCATTTTTAAATATATACAGATAATTTTTTTAACGTTTGATCTGGTCCAATTTATAAAAAACAACAAACTTATCAAATTTATCAATAATCTTTGAAAATTAAGTGTCAAATGCACCCCACTTTACCCTAAAGGCTCAAACAAAAACACACAATACCAATCGCTTCCTTCCCCCTACCATTTCTTCAAATAAACATCTTTGGCAATGAAAAATTGAAAAATATTCCTTGCAATGCGATGAAATGTTGAAATCAGCCGAATAATAAATAAATAACATGCATAGGTGCAGTGACACCCGGCGGATCACACAGCGCATTCATACAATTGTTATTTCAATTAAGTTTGTTTATCTAATAATAAAGGACATGCAAATTAATTTGTCGGAAAAAGAAAAACAAAAAAAATGCTACTTGACATAAAATGTCTCACGAAATACATAGTGCGATGTTGACATTGAGCAGATGAATCTATTTGTCCGGATTCAACAGGTTGCTGGTTTATTAATAATCCCATTACATTTTAAGCATTTTAAGCATCATGTTAAAATTTTAAAAGGTTACGCTTAAATGTTGAGCTACGTGAGGTGGCATCAATAAAGAATCTAATGAATTTGAACCTAACCAACCCTACTGGTGGGAGGTGCCAATTGAATTTGAAAAATTCCCTTTTTCGAAATAATTTGCAATGAATGCAATTTTTGACGAATTCCCTGACAACCTTCATATATACTCTATTTTATCTAAGGTGCCAATCATTTATTTATAAATGCTTAAAGTGTTTATGTCTCAAATTTCTATAATAAAAAAAAAACGGTTCCTGCGAATTTCCAAAGAACACCAATGTTCTTATAAATTAACTGATAAATGACATATCGTGGGCTAAACAAAGAGTGTCTTATAAAATCAACAAAATGAGTTCTCGCATATTTTACAAGAATTTTCTTTTAAATTTTTCACTTTTCTATTCTCCTTAGTGTGTCATAGTATTACTTTCAAAATTTTCTATTGAAAAATGAAAACAGCAAATAAATTTAAAAAAAAAAGATTCGCCCACACAAAACGCCGTATTCGCTAGATAGCTGGCTGTTTTTGTAAGAAAATTCGCCAAATTAAAATCAATTATTTCATAACATTCGAACAAAAGTTAATTGTTATGTTTTTATTTATTTATTTGAAATGACAATTATTATTTAAAAAAAAAAGAAAAAACTTGCTCACCTCTGTTTTTCGTTTAATTGCATTTTGTTTAAATTATATTCACAAATTTTAAAGTTTAATTTGTCTTTTATGCTAGCGCAAGTTCGATTCAATTTAGATGCAAAAGGGCAGTGGAATTGAATATGAATGGGTTATTCACAATGGAGTATCCTGCATTGGGTTGGAGAAAAAAAATAATAATAAAATAATAACAATAATAACGACACTAGATTTAATTTACATACATACATATATATGTATATAAATATATATAAAACACATTTAATCGTACATTATGTATGTTTTGTAACTCACAAGTAATTTTCATGATTGCAATTTTGCACCCAAAAGCAAAACATTTTTCTCTTTTGAATTTAAAAACAAAAATGAAAAGTTTTCTTTTTTTCTAATTTATTTCCACAGAACACCGATGCTTTTCTTTGTGTAAATATTTCGGTCACATAACCGCAAAGCACCGACCACATTAAATTCGATTTTGTATTTTTGATTTAATTTTTTTTTTTTGGATTTTCTAATCAAATAATTTTTTTAGAAATTTAAAAGTAAATTAATTAATCACACTTTCTTAAATGGTATTGGCGTAAAAATCGTTTCCATACCCACGACGCGTCTGAGACCTTATGCAAAATATGGAACTGAGAGACGACAACAACAACGAACATATTATTTCAAAAAATAAACTTTTCGAAGAATTTTTTTGTGTTTTTTTTGTTTCGTGTGTTTTTTGTTTGATTCATCTTTTTCCTTTCTCTGTAAGTGAAACACACACTTTTTTGTTGAAAAACCGAAACATGGACGTAGAAAATAGATGTACTAATTATATTTTGTGTATAGTTTCTTCTCTATTCCCGGTGTGCTCTCGCGAAAGAAAAATAATAAGGCGTCTATAATAAGACCCACGAGAAGCCACTTTCTTTCCGTGAATTTGTTGTCAACATCAGCGGGTGGTTTTTTGAAAGAGGTGAGATGAAAACACAAGAACGCGGTCAACATTTTATTTTTTTTTTTTACTAAAAACTGTGCGTGTTGGAGAATTCAAGAACTGAGCGAAATAGATAAAGGGAGAATTTTGATTTCGAAGTGGGATCTTCTCAATTAATATGCTCTTTTGTATATCATTTCTCTTGGCATTGTTACACTTTACTTTTTTTTAAAGTTTCGCATCATCATTTTAATCATCATCGTCGTCAGAAGAAGAATTCAATTGTTCAAAATTTGCTTAAAACAAATCTGTATGAGCGGAAATTCCATGGAGTTAAGTCATCGCGGTCAGATTCAGAAGTAGCTGTCCAGTTGAGTGAACTCAATTTGTTTTGTCTGAGTGGTCTGAGTCATTTCGCACTGCTTCCGGGACTATTTTAAATCTCTTTTCTTTTCGAATTTTTGTTGACCTGAGCCATGGCGTTCTTGCAGAACAAATTACAACTTCACCGACAATCTTTAAAAAAAGTTCCAATCGTGAATTCTTTGCTAAATAACTTTCGCAGATGTATTTCGTTAATTTAAGCTTATAAATTTTTATTCATATATAACAAAAAAACGAAACGCAGGTAAAAATGAGAATGACATGCGAGCTGTCAATGCGGAAGCGCTAAAAAAGCATAGTACTCTTTTTCTCAGATATTTGGATATAGAAAGCTGTGTACCTAATTCAAAGTGTATTAATAATAAATTGCTTTTTAAAGAAGGCAAGGAATACAGGTTAGGATATTCTAAATTTAGTAAATTTAGAGCACGCTTATACTTACCCATCAATAATAATTATTTCGCATTTATTTTGCTCAAAACGACCAAGGGCGTGTTCGAGTGTACAGAGTTGAACTCATGTTCCAGATGATGAAGGTCGCTAGGTCTGCTTGAGAGATACCAGTACACCAACCGGGAAACCCCCCATTTATTGGGTTTAATTCAAGCCAACAAAGTTATGTTATTTATTTATTATTTTTTTATTTCATAGGTATCAAGAAACTTAAACATAAAGTACAATGTAATTCACTTTAATATTGAGCTTTAAGGTTTTTGAATCAAATAGCTTTGTACAATCTATTGTCTTTTAAATGACAAGAGGCGAATGTACCTAACAGTTTTATAAGAATGAAATACAAAAAAACTATTGATGGGGACAACAAAACTCAGGGATCATTTAAAAAAGAAAAATTAAATACAGTTTTTTTTCTTAAAAAAGAAATATCAAATTTGTTACCCTAATGGCGTTGAAAAAGCATCTATTTCAGAATGGTTAAACGAGACAAGCCCTTTTTTTATACTATTTAAGAATACTGTTTCAACTCTCTCACACCTAAGTTTTTCTGGTAATTTATTAAACAAACGAGGAGCAGTAACATAATAAAAGCGCGAAAAATGTGTTTTGTGGATTGTTGGAACATTTACGAAGTTTCTGGTATTGACTCTCAAGTTATGACTATCGTGAACTCTAACATCATAGTAGGTACCCGGAATTTTCAAAAAATATCTTTAAAACTTTGTAGCAGTACAGGTGCCTTAAAGGAAGAAGTTCGAGACACTTGAACAACTCAAAACTGGGGGTTCTGCGATTAACTCTACACATAATTCTAATAGCATGCTTCTGTCTAATCAGCAGTGGTTCTATAGTATTAAAAAAGGTGCCACCCCAGCAGGAAATTCCATACTGCAGTTTTAATTTTCAAATACCATTAAACCAATTTTAAAATGGGTAGTTTGCAGTAAGGTGGAATAATTGCCTTACAACTCCATTTAAATACCGTTTCAAATATGACGTATGGTCCTTCCAACTAAACACATGGTCCAATATAATACCCAGGTGTTTAAAGCTGTCAACACGCTCAATTAAAAAGCAAACATCACTACAGCTTACCAGGCTATTAAACGGTATACATAATCCCATGTGCATCTCCCAAACAATATCGACAAAAGCTTGGTGAGTGATACAGTATAATCTCGATAATTGACACCCCGTTAATTCGTAAGCCCCTCTTATTCGAAATCAACTGCAGGTTCCTTGAAAAAATTCCGGTTATTCGTAAAAAAAAACAGTGCATTTCGGTCCCCTTGGTAATTTGCAATAATTTCCATATGCAAAGTCATATAAAACGTCTTATAATTCGTAAGTCTCTGTTGATAACCCCGTTAATTCGAAAAAAAGGTCTCATTCCCCAGCTTCGATACTCTGAATCAAGTTTGTTACAATATGTTTATGTTTAGTCGCAAAGAAAGCACTTGGTGTAACATCGGGGACGAAAGGGAATTTTCTCACCCTTGCAAATGTGGGCAGCTGCAGGTAGTGGCAGATGTTTCGTTTCAATGTAAGCATGTGCATTCACAGACGGTCTAGCAAAAACGGTTCTTCATTTTCACTTTAATTCACTGTTGTTTGTTGTTTATTTATTTATTTATTTATTTACCACTTTTTTCCGAAACTATAAGAACTATACTGTTGAAACTTGGTAAGTAGATGTATTCTGTGAACCGCATTAAGATTTGCACACAAAATTAGAAAAAAAACATAGGGACGGGCTACAGTCCGCTTAGGCGAACTGTTGGATACCCTATTCTTATTCCTATCCCTCATAAGTGGGCGTGACAAAAGTCTAAGTATAGTTGAATTGTTAAGAACGCTCTACATATTTTGTTATATAACATTTAAAGGATTTTATCAAAAATAAAACGAACCTTCTGTAAAAAAACGCTCCCTAGCTTAAACTTTGGTTTTTCAATAAAATTATTTTATTTAATTGTGGGCGTGTCAGTAAGCGGATTTAAAAAAAATTAACACATGAGCATAAAGGGCCCCTAAAGAGTATGTATTATAAATTTCATCTCCCTAGCTCAAACTTTGGATTTTCAAAAAAAGTTAAAAAGTACAAAAAAGCTTAGAATTCATTTCTTAAACTAATTCCTCTTTTCTGATAACTTTTTTCTTTGTGATTGTATATGCGCTTTTAGTATCTAAACATATATATATTGAAAGATTAAGATGTATTGATTGTCATTAATTTCGATTTTTTTTTTATATTTTTATTGAAAAGTCACTTTTTATATTTACATTTATAAAAATAACCGCCTGCAGACAAACCTAATGGTTTTGCGGGCAAATCAAATGTTTTTGTAAAAATTTACAAACAATATCTAATAAAATCTAATCGTCCGCATATGCCAGTAACTGGACGGATCTATTGAAGATAGTACCTTCCGTGTTGGCACCTGCCCTGTGTAACATTTTCTCCAGGAAAAGATTGAAGACGACACATGATCCCATTGCTGGAATCCGTAGCATGTTTGGAATAGTTCGGAAGAGCTATGGTGCACATTGCACCGCGTGTTTTCCAGCGTCACGCGACACAACTGGATCAGTTTTGCTGGGATCCCGAATTCGGCCATCGCCACGTAGAACTCCTGGCGACGTATGCTACTATATGCGGCTCTAAAGTCGATGAAAAGGTGGGGGGTCTCGACTTGAAATTCATTGGTCTTTTCCAGGATTTGCCTTAGTCTTAAGCCGCACTGGTACGTGCCGATTGTGTGTTGCAGATCGGCTTCAGACGTTCCCAGAATTCATTGGATAGGAACTAATGCCTCGATATTTCTTGAAAGACATAGGATTGCATTTCTTGTAGATCGGGCACATGGACCAGATAGTCCTTAAGCTCCACACTCTTCTATACTGGGTGGTGAAATCTGTTCGCCATTGACGCTGGGTTTTTTTCTCCTTGCCCTATCACTCTCTTGACATGTTTACAGCTGTTGGAAATGCTGCTTAAATATTACTTCTATTCCATGCGCTTCGGTGACTATCTCTCCGTTGCTGTTGCGAAGAGGCTGCGTCCCGGTCTTAAAGCCAGCATCTAGTAAAATCTCCGGATGTTGTTTCGATCGGTAGACTCTTCGATTTCCTTGAGCTGGGAGACTGCGCACTCCCTCTTCTTTCTACGCAGTATCATTTTCTCCTCCCTTCTCTTCGCTCGATGCTCTTCCTCGCTCGTTTTCAAATATGCATCTTCTGTCCTTTTTTCGGTAAACGCATACATCATCATTCCACGGTCTTCTTCTCTTTTGTGGCTGGTAACCTACGGTGGTCTCGGCTACTCCTTGAATGTCGATATCGGTTCCAAATATTGTTGGCGCTTGTGGGTGGTGGGCGCGAATCTCTCCCTCATCCGTTCTCTGTAGACTCTGCCGTCTCCAGATGCGCTAAGGCATTCAACGTCAAATTTCTTCTTTTGTGCAGGTCGCAGCTTCTTCTCGTTGGACAGTCGAGCTCTTAATTCAGCCGCAACAAGAAAATGGTCAGCCTCAACGTTTGCCCCTCGGAATGTGTGCACGTTTAAGGTGTTGGATGCGTGCCTCGCAGTGGGCGGATTTTAAAAATCTTTACACTTGAGCATTTCGGGCCCCTAGAGATACATTCCAAATTTCAGATTTTTAAGGCCCCAAAATTGGAAGACGGACAATGCAAAAGTGACATAACTTTCGAGGCTGATCACAAATAGAGTTACCTTTAGGGCATGTTAGAATCCGATCAAAATTAAGGTGTGTTTCAAACTATGAGTCAAAATTATAACAATAAAAATACCAAAACGAATTCAACTGTACTTCATAATAACAATAAACATTTGTTTAAATTTATTTTAATTGTCAAGGTTTAGTCATGTTTAGGTACTACGCATCTTATTATTTATAATATTGCCTGCAACGGATCGCTAACTGTGGCGCTGAGTTTTCAAGGCGCTCAACCGACGTGGTCGCCGCTGATGTTGTGCCAAGACAATTAGGCGAGTGTCAGTTTGATTGATTTTCGGTAGACCATAATCCGCCTTCATGATCATATTCGACTCAAGTGTAGAATCACTGTCGCCACTAGTGCTCGATGTCACTGTCAGAGTGGGGCTTAGTTGCTGGTGTTTGTGCTGCGGGGGAAGCTGTAGGAGTTGATAGAAACTCTCTCCTGAAATTAACTGTTTTTTTTTACTTTTTTAAAAGTAGTGATGTAAAATAAATGTGTGTCGCTCAATTTACCTGCACTCTCACTTGCTGCAGTATCAATTCCTGTTGATTCTACTCTCTGGACGGAAGCTGCTAATGGCAATTGTCCAGTAAGCCCACACCAAGTTTTGCTCATTGATCGATGATTTTGGGGTAACCATGAGGAAAGGACCCCATTATGGTTGCTGCTACTTGCTGCAGAGCTGAGGCTCATCCAATTTTGATTGGTGTGCCTCTGTTGCGATGTTTGTGTTGACGACAAAGGATTGTGAGGCGGCTGTAGGATGCGATTACGTTTGGCAAAGTCTAAAAGAAAAGATGGTGCTTCTTTGTAATCTAGAACGAGAGTCACATTTTTACAATAAAAAAAAAAAACAAAATAAAAATATTACGAAACCTTTCCAGTTATTGAAACCTTTCCTCTGACGAACAAGCTCGACATTTCGTCGCGATCGAAAGTAGTTACTGGCGATTTCATTGTTATTCATTGGGTTGTCCAATTTCTGAAACGAATTTTAAATAATTTTTTTTTGTCTCCCCAACTCAAGGTGCTCTTACGTGACACAGAAAATAAATCTACAGAAAGTCATAAAAACGAACCTGTTCCACCTCAGATCCATCGTATTCGTCGCTAGCATTGTCTAATACAAGTCGTTGGATGTTAGCCGAGGGAGCCGACGCTGAAAGTAGTTGGTATTCTGATACTTCAGATAAAAATTTGGCCAAATAAATTTAAAGCTTCTATACGTAATAAAGTCAACGACCTATCAAATAAAACAATCTATATGTTGCGAAACGTCTCTCTGAACGTAGGCTTGGCAAATAGAGGCCGGGTTAATGCATATCGTAAAGCAGAAATAGGTTCAATTATAGATATTACCCTCCCCAGTAACTCTGTCCTAAGAAGTATCAAATGGCGAGTCAGTGAAGCATATACGCAAAGCACAAGCGATAATATTTGAAACTGCTGATAAAAGTAAATTAAAACACCCCAATCCAGCGGGAGCAAAATGATACAAGGATACGTTTGAAGAATTGATAAGCACAGACAACCAGAGATAGAACGAAACGGCAGAAGCCATATCGGCCCAACTCGTCCGTAGTATCACTGCAGCTTGCTATGCAGCAATGCCCAGGAGAGTAAGCAGCAAAAAGCGTGCACCATATGCAATTGGTGGAATGAGGACATAACAATATTGAGAGCAGCGTGCCTAAAAGCCAGGCGAAAGGTTCAATGATCCAGGTGGAGAGCTGACTTTCAAGAACAGCTGAATAACTTTAGAATAGCGAGACACGAACTAAAAAGGGCTAACAAGGAAAGTAAGGCAAAATGATTTAAGCGTATATGCGACGAAGCTGATATAACCCCTGGGGAACAGCATGCACGATCGATATGACGAAGCTGAAGGGATGTAGAACCCCCCCCCCCCCCCCCCAATAACATGCCCAAGAATGTTGAGATCCAGGGCCGGATTTAGGGGAGGGCAGCCGGAGCTACAGCCCTGGGCCTCCACAAAACAGAGGACCCAATATTTCAAATTCCCACGAGTAAACACCACAAAAATAAAAATTAAAACCAAAGCACCATCATTATCAAACACAGAACCGAAGACGATGACCATTATCTTCAACATCTTCGAACTAGAACTTCAATATTCTCGCAACCAGCTGCATTTGGGATCGACCATTAAGCAACAACAAATACATTACATTACGGTCAATACTAAGGTATGTTACAAACTATGAGTCAAAATTTTATAAAATTTGGTAATTGGCATTCTACGAAAAACCATTTAGTTCACGTAGCTTTCGCCTCCCATAAAAAAAATTATAAGTTAGACATATAGGCGTTTAAATTAAGAGGTTTTATTTTTTCGTTTCCAACATGCTGTGTGAGCGTCTGAAGCCGTTCTAAAACAGACTAATCGGCAAGTATACCAGTGTGGCTTCCGGCCCGGCAAATCGACATTAGACCAAAGTTTCACACTTAGGCAAATTCTGGAAAAGACCAAAGAATTGCAAGCCCCCCCTTTTCATCGACTTTAAAGCCGCATGTGATAGCATTCATCGTCAAGAGCTCTACGTGGCGATGGCCGAATTCGGGATCCCGGCAAAACTGATCCAGTTGTTTAGCGTGACACTTGAAAACAAGCGGTCTAATGTGCAGGTTGGAAGCAGCTCTTCCGAATTATTCCAAACTTGTACCCGATTTCGGAAAGGAGATGCACTATCATGTGACTTCTTCAATCTTGTTCTGGAGAAAATAGTGCGAAGCTCAGGTGTCAACACGGAAGGCACTATCTTCATTAGATCCGTCCAGCTACTGGGGTATGCGGACTATATCGACTTTATCGGCCGTTCCCAGCGTGCCGTGTTAGAGGCTTACACGGCGATTGAAGAGCAGGTGAAATTGGTTGGTTTTGAAGTAAATGAGGATAAGACCAAGTGCATGCTATCAACAAACAAACATCTGCCCACCGCCTAGGACAAAACGTCACTGTTGATAGCCATAACTTCGAGGTAGTTAAGGAGACACCACCTAGAAGTAAACATGAACTCCACGAATGACACCTTAGTGGAGATCCGGCGGAGAATTACGTTGGGAAACCGCTGGTACTTCGGTTTAGCAAAACAAATGGGTTCAAACCTCCTCACTCGAAGGACAAAATGGATGCTCTGTCGAACCTCAATCCTGCCAGTCCGGCTTTATAGTGCCGAGTGCTGGACGATAAGTAGAAAAGGGGCTCTTATATTGGGTCCTTTTGAAAGAATATCATTCACTCCCAGCCGGGGCATAGAAATATTCCAGGGCACTGTATGGCTAATGAATTCGCCAAACATGGAAACACATTTTCCCTTCTACCTCATAAAGTCTCCTTAGTCATTCCAATCGCTATACATGTAATTGGTGACATCACTGGACACTGCCCGATTGGCAAGAATGCAACCACGCTTGGCGTCTATACAAATGGCGTGCGTCTGTCTCATATTGTCGTGGGAATGACGGTGAGTGCTTGAGATTGTAAAAGAGTTGAGATTGTGGTAGTGCTACTATAGATATTTGCTTTGCAGTGAGTGTTGTGTCAGAATTTTACTCACCAGCCAGTGGGAGCTTAAAACTATTCATTGAATCTTCTGGTAATTTCCAGCACTTCAAATCATCGTTCCAACATGAGGAGCCCATGATTTCATCTGGATCCCTAAAATGCGGTATACGATAAGTATGCGGCAAATGCCATCGAAGTCGTTGCATAACTTACCAATACTTGCCATCCTTGCGCAGGATAGGTAGTGCCATCTCAAGGATTTGCTGATAAAATTTAAGATTTCTTTCGAGTCGTCGAATTGTCTCTAAGTAGTCAGCTCGATCCAATTGAAATTCAGACTGAAGATCGGAGACTTCTCGGTCGAGAGCGCGTATTTTCTGACGATAGTTTTTTAAAGTTTCATTTGTCACCTTAAGTTCCTGCTGGATGCTACTGTAGTGCACTTGCAAAAGGTTTCTATCTTCAGACTGTTCGACGCGGCTGAGTGCGTGCGCTAGGGCACTCAGCCTGCTCTGTGCGGCGAGTTTCTTTTTGTGACGTTTTTCCTTTAATTTGACATCATTTGCGCGTTCGCCACCAATAAGGGCGTTCTTTATAATTTCTATTCGATTCTGTACCTCCAATTGAATATCCTTAGAAGCATTTCCGTGAGCGGGATTGGTTTCATTTAAATTTGTTGTACCTAAGCGATTATTATTCGTTTCGACGGTGGTTAGGTCTTTTAATTGATTGTCGTAGTGTGTCTTCAGTCGTTCCATATCACGTACTAGCTCTTCCTTCTCTTTTTGCTGGACATCGTGTTCCTCTTTTAAGCGATTCGTCTCTAACTCATACTCCTGTTGCAATTTTGCCTTTTCGGTTTCAAGCCAGCGAGTGTTATCTTCCGGAGACGGTGCAAGCGTTTGACTTGATTCCAACATTTTTTTCAGCTTCAAAATCTCCTCTTGATACTCGCGAAGCATGGCATCCTTAGGGTCTTCGTTGATTTTCGGCTTATTCGATATGTTTTTAGCTCTTGAGGCATATCGTAGGGTTGACAAGGTCTCGTCGTAATTGTAATCAGCCGGTGAGACGCAAGCAATCATCAGAGTCTTTGTATTTCCACCAAGAGAGTCTTGCAGAAGTCTTGTGAGCTTTGAGTCTCTATATGGGATGTGTTTGGTCTTGCCATCCACCAATGCTGATATAACATTTCCAAGTGCTGACAACGATAAATTTATTTTCGTAGCTTCCTTTAGCCGATCACCAGCAGCTCCGGTCTTATTTTGCCGCTCTGAACCTGCCAAATCAACTAAATTGAGCTTTCCTTTGCGTATTCCCGGCGTTCTTTTGCCGGGGGTAGGGCTGGTCTCTATCTGCTCCAAGCTAATCGTAAAAATTGAGTGAGATCGTGAACTTCCAGCGTTCATGAGAGTCGCTCCCACCATGCGATTCTTTGCACCAATTTTCAACAAGTCATCGCATTCCCTCGCATTGTGCACCGTGTGCGTGGATAAACTCGGGACGGTCACTCCTTCGCCAGGGACCTCTTTAAGAATATGATTTGCATTAACACTTTCATGGGGCGATAGTAAATCGCGGATGTTCTCATTATAAATTTCCAAGTAGCTTACCAAAGCAAGAAACTGAACCCCACTTGCAACCGAAATAGCCTCGAATATGTGATCAAATGAACGCGATATGATACCGCGTTGCGGTGACAAGATGTCAACAATGTCCGGCCCTTGCATCGTGTGCGATTTTCCACAGCCTGTTTGTCCATATGCAAAAATCGTGCCATTATATCCCTCAAGGACATTTTCCACCAGTGCATAGCAAATGTCATTGTACAGAGCCTCCGTGGGGGCGTTCGCAGCGTATGCATTGTCATAGGTGAAAGTCTTAGCTGGCGCATGAAGGTCCGCAGGATTTTGTATCACAACAGCACAATCTTCAATTTTGATTATTTCCTAATTACAAAGATATTTTATTTAATTAGAAAGACGCTTTCCAAAAAGGTTGACAACTTACATTGCTTCCTATATCGTGTTCCTTTTTGTTCATCGGTCGACAACGAACGACAACTCGCACGTTTTCGCCCATTTCTAGCTTCAGACTTATCTACGCATCATCATACATGAAAATGCAAGAGCGCCCTTATGAATCCCTATAAACGGAAGAAGGACACAAAAAATAAACACAAACCGATATAAACCAAAAATGGATTACTCCGACACAAATGCATTTAACTCAGACTTTAAGGTAATGGATGATTTAAGCGACATTGGAAATATTGAATTTAACTTTTGCTGTTTATGTATGACCTTTAGATCGTGAAAAACAATTGAGATAGTTTATTAGTGAGTATTAACTGCCTAGACGTCATTGTACTTGTGGAAACTAAAATTTAAGACGAAGAGAGTATCTGCTACTCAATAGCAGGATTCAATGCTGCATTTTTAAATAGGGGTGGAGGCCTTGCCATTTTTATTAGAGATACGAGTATCATTTACTATAAGAGACTAACAACTAACAACCCAGTATCTTTCGAGAGCAGAGCATACGATGTAAAGAAAAACCAAAACAAACATAGGGACGGGCTACAGTCCGCTTGGGCGAACTGTTGGATACCCTATTCTTATTCCTATCCCTCATAAGTGGGCGTGACAAAAGTCTAAGTATGGTTGAATTGTTAAGAACGCTGTACATATTTTGTTATATAACATTTAAAGGATTTTATCGAAAAAACGAAGCTTTTGTAAAAAAAAAACGCTCCCTAGCTCAAACTTTGGTTTACCAATAAAATTGTTTTATTTAATTGTGGGCGTGTCAGTAGGCGAATTTAAAAAAAAAAACTTACGCATGAGCATAAAGGGCCTCTAGAGAGTATATATTATATATTTCAGCTTCCTAGATCAAACTTTGGATTTTCAAAAAACGTTTTTTTTTTAAATTGTGGGCGTGTCAGTACGCGGATTTTGAATATATTTACACATAAGCATAAAGGGCCCCTAGAAAGTATATATTATAAATTTCAGCTTCCTAGCTCAAACTTTGACTTTTCAATAAAATTGTTTTATTTAATTGTGGGCATGTCAGTGGGCGGATTTTAAAAATGTTATCTCCCGATCAGTTTTAGGAGCCATAGATCATATATAAAAAATTTCAGCTTTCTAGCTAAAAATTCGATTTTTTCTAAAAAAAAAAAATTTTTTAGTTTGTTTTTAGTGTGTGGTCGGATTTCAAAAATTCTTAAACTTGATTATTCCGGGACCTTAGAGAGTATATGGTTAAAATTTCAGCTCTCTAGGCCCAGTTTAAAGGCCTAATTTTTGCCGACAGACGGACGGACGGACATGGCTAGATCGACATTACTATTGATGCTGATCATAAATATAGTAACTTTTAGGGGTATACGGGCAATATTAAGGTACCTTAGAATAGGGTATAAAAATATATAAATGCGATTTATAAAAATTACAATTACAAAAAATCTAGTAGTTTTAGGTGACATGAATATAGATATTCTAAAAAGCTGTCCTGATTCGGATAAGTATTTACTTCTTATGTCGTCTTATGGGTTGGAGTCAATTGTTAATGAACCCACTCGACCTGAATCTAAAACATGCATAGATTTTCGTTAGGTTTAAAAAAAAATATGCATAGGGCAACTGGTGAAGTACTTGATCTTAAAATCACAGACTACTGCATGGTAAACTTAAACATTGAGCACTTGGTTGATAAGAAAACTAAAATAAATAAATAAATAAATAAATAAAGGAAAGATCACTTTCCTTTTCCTTTGAGAAAAACGATTGACTTTGAGAAGTTGAAAGAAGATCTCAAATTTGAGTTTTGGACTTCAGTTTTTGAGGAATCTGATCCTTCATCAGCATATGACATTTTCCTTAAAACTTTTAAAGGCCATATAGAAAATGCGACAACTAGCCGGTCGGGGGTGCTACGATTAAAAAGATTTAGGCATTGGATGGGAGTTAGTCCTCTTAAATATGGATAAACAAAAAAAATAAATTGCGAAAAAAATGTAAGCAACAATTTCATAACTTAAACCTTCGGCAATCCTTTGCTAAAATGTGCCAAGTTATGGAAAAAGAAGTGGAGGCAACTCGAGATAGGTTTTACATCAATAAATTAGAAACTGTAGAGCAATATAAAAAAAGAGTGGAACGTTGTAAATTGTATTCTTAATACACAAGAAACGCAAAAAAAGTCCCAGAGATAGAGATTAATAATGTTTGTTTTTCGAACCCGGCAGATATTGCAATCAACTTCAACAAATCTTTCTTCATTTTCGATGCCGCGCAACTAAAGCCAAGACACAATGAGTTTATTTATTGATATGACCAAGGCGTTCGATATTTTTAATCATTACATTTAATTTATTTATTTTTAATTTAATTTATTTGATTATTATAAACGTCACTGTACAAAGATTAAACTTATATTAAGTACAATGAGAGAAGAAAAGAATACCATTTGTTTAAATCATTGTATAAGAGATAAAATAAACTAAAAGAATACATAAAGTAAAAACTTAAAACTAAAAACTAAAAACTGCAGCCAAGATTGTAAGACGAGAGATATTAAGTAATAAATAAATAAATAAAAGCGCCATGAATTTAAAGGACGTAAAAGAAATAAAAACAACTTTAATTTACACCACGAAAAACTGTCTGTGTTCGACCTTATTCCTAACATGAATCGGGAGACCGTTCCAACATTCTGTTGGATAAATTATATAAAGCTGGTTTTAGGAGCTCTGGGCATGATTGCTTTGCAACTTTTCTAAAAGGGAGATATCAACGAGTAAAACTTGAAGCTGTTTTTAGTGAACAGCTAGAAATTAATATTGGTGTTCCTCAAGGCTCCGTCTTAGGTTCAATTTTGTTTTTAATTTATGTGAACCCCATATTTCAACAGCACTTTAGCAGTGGAGTCACAGCCTTTGCTGATAATCTGTCTATCACGTACACCAACTATTCGTTGTTTGAATCAGTAATAATACTGCGAAAAGACTTACAAATTATAAGGCGGTGGCTTACAAAAAATCAGCTTTTAATAAGTGAAAAAAACTAAGCTTATGATTTTTAGCTTATTCTATTTTAGCTATATCTACGTAATCTTCTAACTAAATTGTTGTTCAACTACTTAATAACAACAATTTGGTTAGAAGATTACGTAGAGTTAAACCTTTTGAACTAGTTAACTAGGTTATTAGGAAAGAAATATATGTGTTACAACATAATCACACGAACAAAGTGATAATGAATTAAGAAAAAAGGTAACAAACCAAAGTTAGTTCCTAAAAACAGTACATAAGTACATAAGCAAATGTTAAAACAAAATTGCTGATTAGTCTTTAGACTAGGTGCGATTACTGGAAGGATGGTAACATCATGCCTCCCCTGGGTGCTTTTAGTGGATGATTCAAGTCCCACACTATCGCAAAGCTACACGCAAAAAAAAAAAAAAAATTAGCTTAATGGATTCAGACCTAGTCGACTGTAATGTATATTTTCATTCTACATCATGTGAGCAGTTATTTTTATCTTCTCACACTTGTGGGAAAGTTAACTATACAAAAAAATCTAAATGCACTGAAAACTGCTTTAAGATAGAATCAGTTGAAAGTTATAAGTATCTAGGTGTCTTAATAGACAAAAATCTATATTGGAAAGCACATGTAGGCGATTTAAAAGGTTATATGATGTTAGCCACCCGAAGTATGTTTATCCTTAAACCATACTGTTCGATAAAGCTTTTGTTGCAGTTTTATTATGGACTTGTGAATTCCAAGCTGCAATATGGTTCATCAAGTTGGAGTGAAACATACTACAGTACTCATGAACCTCTTATTAAATCGCAAAAGCATATTATAAGGATTATTTGTAAAAAAAATAGACTAACCAATAGTTGGCCACTATTTCACTATTCCATTTTGCCTTTAAGACATCTATATGTTTAAAAAGTTTTAAAAGTATTCTTTTTACGAAGCGGTTATAAAATCAGAAGCTCAGTTGCATATAGTCTAAGAGTTGATGACAGAAATCTTGTTGATGTGCCACCCTCAAATAAAACGTATACGATTTTTTCAGTGTGTCAGCACCAAAACTTTTTAATCAATTGCCATACAATATTCGAATTTTAAAAATGCGTAACCTCTTTCTCAATAAAGTAAAGAAATGGCTTTTTTCAATGGATAGCTTGGAGGTCCATCAATTTATGGTCCTGCACGAACTACCCAGAAGTCTCACCAACATCCGAGGTCAACAAAGGAAGCTTCTTATGAAACAACCTTTTCCTTCAATGAATCAAAGTCCAAATTAATAAACTTATATTTCTGCTACCTTAAAAACATGTGTAGGTATAAAAGTGTTAAATAAAAGTGAAATACCTAATATCGCAGTTATTTGAAAAAAAAAAAAATTGTATCTCACTATCCCACAGAAACATTCATATGTACGGCAGCATGACCGGCAAAAATCGCTCACTTTACCACAGGGCTTCTCGTCTTAAGCATAACAAGCAGCTGTTTTCTGTTTTCACACATCTTGGTTCCGTCTATGTAAAGAAGAGTGCAGACGCAAAGGGCATTTTGGTGGTAAGCGATAGAATGCTGAATATTATAGCCGCGAGAAGTCAAACTGAACAAGGAGAAGGTCAACAACAATTATGATTATAGCCAACACTGAACAAGTACTCTTAGTATATTTTTGTTTTGATTACATTATTTCTTTACTTTCCTCTCTTTTTCCTGCTGTAATGTTTTTGCTTGATTTCTTTTTTAATACCTGTCAACTTGTGTCAATATTATTGCTTCGGATGATAGATCTTGTTGTCGATCTGTGTGTGTCGCTTGCTTCTCTTATAAATAATATTACTAATAACAATGGAATTAAATGAAAGCGCAGTGAACTCCACTGGCGATGGTAGTGATAATATACTGCGATGTATGATAAGGGTTTTTTGTCGCCGTAGGCAAGGTCTTAAGGTATGTCATCTTAATGCACAAAGTTTGCTACCAAAAATAGATGAGTTTAGAGAAATATTTGTAAACTCTCAAGTTGACGCGATTTTCAGTGTCAGAAACTTGGTTCTCTCGAGATATAAAGGATGCTGTGTATACCTTAAATGGCTATAAACTCTATGGTTCAGATAGGAGCAACCGCACTGGTGCAGGTGTAGCTATAGCTATTTATGTAAGAGAAGGTCTTACTTGTAAATTGAAATGTTGTTCGCCCGATGGATGTCCTATTGAATATCTTTTTGTAGACATAATTTGTGGAGAAAATGCTGTTCGATTAGGAAGCATTTATAGGCCAAACAGGAATGCTGATTTGGCACCCGTGTCTTCTTTAATGGAAGAATTCTCAACAACAGCATGTAATGTTATCGTATGCGGTGACTTTAATAGTAATATTTTGGTTGAGAGTGACCTCACCGAAAGCATGATGGCGTTACACTCTGTAAATACACACATACCTACTCATTTTACGAATTCCTCAAATACCTTCGTAGATATGTTTTTCGTTAATAACAAAGACAGGGTACTTCTTTATGACCAAATTTCTGCACCCGCCTTTTCAAAGCATGGCCTTATATTTCTTACCTTTGATTTTGACATTAATATGCCTACCAATACGACAACTTATAGTTTCCGAAACTTTAAGAATATAGATAGTGCTGCTCTTCAAAATCATTTTCATACCATTCCTTGGTATCTTGTTTACGGTATGACCTCGGCGGATGATCAAACTGATTTTCTTCACAGAAACATTAGTTATCTCTTTGATACATACGTTCCCCTAACAACCGGTAGGGTAAGGCCAAAAGCAAGTGCTTGGTTTACCAATGAGATTCGTTTATTAATTTCACAACGAGATCACGCTTACTGCCAATGGAAGCGTTTCCGGATAGAAGAGTACCACCAAGTTTACAAGCATTTAAGAAACAGCGTCGTCCGTGAAATAAGAATTACCAAAACACGCTTTTATTCCAATCGGCTAAGTAATAATGAAGATGCCCGAAAAATGTGGAATAACCTTCGGGAATTAGGGATAGGTAAACAGAAGCTGAACTGCGCACAAGATATTGACTGCAACGAACTAAATCGTAATTTTTTATCAACTCCAGGCACTAGAATTCCCGCTGGCAATAGAATATCCCGCAGTCCTGTAGTCTTTACGGAATCACCGTTTTCTTTTTCAAGAATAGAATGCACGGATGTAGTGGAAAGCATGTTAACAATAAAGTCCAATGCTGTAGGAGTAGATGGACTTCATCCGGTTTTCATAAAATCTTTATTGCCATTACTGCTTCCGTATATCACGCATATTATCAATACCATTTTCATGACCGGTGTTTTTCCTTGCCAGTGGAAAGCGGCAAAAATAATACCAATCCCTAAGAACTCGACAGGTGAAGAATTTAGACCCATCTCGATTCTGCCATTTCTATCAAAAATTTGCGAACGCATTATGTATAAGCAGTTAAATAAGTATCTTGTACTTCACAATCTAATAGTTTCCGTTCAATCTGGCTTTCGGGCCAAACATAGTTGTACCACCGCGCTTTTGAAAGTGATAGAAGACATACGAGAGGAATTGGATAAAGGCCATGTTACCTTTCTTATACTTCTTGACTTCTCAAAGGCATTCGATACGGTTGATCACTTTATCCTTATTGATAAATTACGTCAGTTTTTCAACATGTCTTCTTCTGCTGTAAAGTTAATCTCATCATATCTTACTGAAAGATATCAGGCAAGGCTCGATCCTGAGACCCCTTTTATTTTCGCTTTACATCAACGACTTACAAAGCATAATCTTAAATTCAAGGAGGCATTTTTATGCTGACGACATTCAAATTTATAAAAGCTGTCCTCTTGGCCTTATCGAAAACTGCGCCAATGTTTTGAACGAAGACCTTGAAAGGATCTCAAAGTGGTCGTTTAAGAATAATCTGTCACTTAACCCAAAAAAATGTAAATGTCTGGTAATTTCAAAGAAGAAGCTAGAGCTTTCTTATTTTCCCACAGTTAAGCTTGATTGTTCGCCAATAGAATACGTAGATAGCTCAAAAAATCTGGGAATGGTTTTCAATAGAACACTCACATGGAATAGCCACATTAATCTGATTGTGGGAAAGGCATATGGAGTTCTTCGAACTTTTTGGACTGCTCAAAAGTTTACACCACCCAAAACAAGATTAGTTCTTGCTAAAACTTTAGTTATTCCAATACTCGTGTATGGTTCCGAAATATTTAATAACTGCGATGCGGATTCTAAAAGGAAGCTTCAAGTAGCATTTAATAGTACCATTCGCTATGTATACAGTCTCAGAAGATTCGACCATGTATCATATCTGACAAAAAACCTTTTGGATATATCCTTTCCAAATTATATAAAGTTACGAACCCTACTTTTATTGTTTTCAATCATAAAAACAAGACAACCGATATATCTATACAATAAAATTCGGTTTTCGGCATCCAGTAGATCTGCCTGTTTGATTCTACCACAATTTACTTGCCTAACATCTGAGAGGCAATTTTTTATTTCTGCTATTCGCCTTTGGAACACACTTCCGCGAAACATTAGAGAACTAGCCGACACACATCGATTCGAGAATGAGTTGAAACTCTTTTTCACAAACCAAAGCAACTAATTTCGCTTAAAACCAAACCCCTTGAAGTTTCAAAGACTTAAGTGGAAAGATTGATAATTTATTATCAAGTTTTCTTTGATTGTTAACTTTTTTCTTATTTATATAAAATCATTCCTTTTTTTCCTTAACTCATCTCATTTTTATACAAATTGCTTATATTTCACAAACTTAAAAGTGTACTCTTACTGTGAATTGAATTAATAAATATACAATTGAATTGAAAAATTTAATTGAATTGAATTGAATTATGTATTAGCAAAATAACGTCCTGCAGATAAGCCATAAGCGTTGCGGGAAAACTATTTAAATTATTTGTTATTTTTTCATATAAATAAAAATAAATGAATTAAAAAAAAACTATGTCAATAATTTCGGTAAAGGTCAAATGTAAATATATTCATAAGCTAGTCAATCGATACCATCATACGACAACAGTATTTGCAGCTTAGGTCAAAGGAGCAACACATAAATTTATTGATTGAATGCGGTCATCAGATCATAAACTTATTATCGTCCTTCCTTCGAATGATATTATCCTGTAGCTACATACATATGTATGTCCACATTATTGTAGCCCCAGTCATCGTTTTCCAATCAATCCAAAAATTTGAATCTTGCTACATTGTCACCACTTTACCAAGACGAACACTATTTCAGTAACTGAACTGAATCCATTTCAGTTTTTAATTTCTAAGGATTCAAAGATACGAGTATTCACACATCTTTCCTTATTCCAATGCTAGAATGTTTTGTGTGGTAAAAAATATTAATTACCTGATTTACGAAATAGAAAAATGTCAAAACTATTTTTTTAGAACACAACGCACGTTTCGAAAACAAAAACAAAACTCAACTGGTCACTCTTAGTGTCTAGAATTAATTGGGTCATATTATTGCGAACTATGGTACCTGTAACCAAGCTATAGATAAACTAGCTGCTATAGCCCCAGTGACAGACATATTTAGCCTCATGTTGTACGTTCCGTGCTTGAAAACTACCATTCGTAATTAAGTCAAATGACTGCTGACCAATAATTACATGTTCTTTCACCCCCAACTCGGCATACACTATCACTCCTCTTTTTTTTTAAATAAAATATTCAAATTGGGTGAAGTGACGTGGTACGGGTAATTACTATAGTTGGACTCAACACACCGAAAGAATCCTTTTGCTTTCTTTCGCAGTGGCGCATAAATTTCTAGTTTCTAGAGTGGACTGGAGTTGAATTAAGGCAATAGGTAGGTAGGTAGGTAGGTAAATGGATGCCCATGTGACTGCTGTGACGACTCACTTAGACCATCAGTTTGAGTCAATTGTGTACATTGTTGGAATTTTCAGAATTTTGAGAGCCCGCAAAGAAACAGAAAGGATGCCGCTGTTTCACAGCTCAGTGATCCGCTGTATTAGATCCACCCGGGTCTATATTTGAATCTCAGGAGTTTCCTCAGCTCAATTTCGGTCAGATCCTCCAGCTCCTCAAAAAAGTAGCTGCCAAGAATCTTGAATCTGTTAGTAGGTGACGAATAGATTCTATCTCTTCGACGGCTCTACAGCTCCTGCAGTAATCGATGTGCATTATGCCCAGCCGCTCCGTGTGTAGGCCCGCTGCACAGTGTCCTATGAGGACGCCCGTCAGTGTGCGTATGTCTTTGCGGTTAATTCGGGTATCGAAAAGTGCTTCTTATAGGAATTTCTGCGAAAAGATTGAAACTGACTGGTTGAAACTAGTAGGGCGGTTAAAGTTCTGAAAAGGGCCCAATATAGAATCACTTAAATGGCACCTTCACTGAGACGAAAGCGAAAACTCTTATTCATCGGCTGGAGTCTCACTTTCCGGGTAACAGATAACAATTGGCTCATAACCAACCCCGACTACCGAGACTGTGAATGAGCCGAGACAAACAACTCGGCGTAGCTGGTATATTGCGAAAGCTGTGGTAACGGACGAGGCCATCAAATACGCTTTTGCGTCTTTTGTCGGCTTCAAGTCATCTGGCACGGACGGAATATACCCAGCTATGCTGCAGCAAGGTACAACCCAGTTACTACCAACTATGAAGAGAATCTTCACCGCTGTTCTAGCACTGACTACTGGCGTTCTTACGGGCCATTACGCTTTTGCCAAACACCTTAAGGTGCTAGTCCTAAGCGATATCACCAACTGCGAAGCCTGTGGAGAAAGCGACGACAGTGCGGAACATTTCCTCTGTGATTGTCCTGCCTTTGCTCGTATCAGGTGGCTGGTATTTGGTAGTGATATGGTGAGTGCTGTAGACCTAAGCTCCTCATCATTGAAGCGCCTACTCATCTTTCTTAGAAAAACGAGATAATTTTCACAGTAAAAGTGGTGTGTCTTCCTGGTAGTATAATGGACCAGTATTGAGTTTGAGCGCTCCAGTGTAGAAAGTCTCGCACCCCGACAAAAATAAAAAGTCTTTGCGGTTCAGCCCGATTATGACCTTTTCCTTTTGTTTACCGCTGGCCAAAGCTCCCTCGAGTGTCTGCATGTTTCGAGGCTGGTCCAATGTAGGTTTGTTCTATTCATGGATTCAACATCGATTTTCCGTGTCCATGGGGCGGTTTGAAATCGTACACTACGAAGGTTGACCTCGTTCCTTAACTGAGGACAATGAAACTCTAAACCGAAAGGCCAATAAAAATAAAGTATGCTAAACTAAAATTACAAAAACAAGGCTATAGTTACTCGTAGGCCGGAAGTAAACATTTTATTTGATCTGATCTGGCAAAGGTAGGCTAGGTAGTTAGGTAGGTAGGTGTGGCGGTTTGTTGAAAACAAACCCAATTAGCACGGACTGCCGTTTTGTTACCACAAACTCATGAAAACCTGGGTATTGTCGTATGTGGATGAGAATTGTCTAATCCAGTTGTGACGATGCTGTAGAGGGTAGTGTGTTGGCTTACAGATAAATAAGTTATTCAGGAGGAAGAATCACAATGATATTCCTTGTGTTCGACTCTCCCAGACAACAGAGAACAGACAGACAGTACTGACTACCGGAATAAGTCCGGACAGAGACGCTTCAAACGACGATTTTTCGCGGTCGAGGACCCACAGTAAAAAGTGAATTTGCTAGGCGCTTGTTTCGAGGCCGTGTATACGGTTAACAATCCTGTTCGCTGTAACCACGACATTGAGAATAGGGCTCTAGTGAGCCACTTATACCTGCGCGCCGAACTTGAGAATTGGTGATCTGAGAATTACGGATTCACCGTATTCAATGAAAAACATGGTAATACAGTTGTCGCCAATGGCCGCGATGCATTGCACTTATTCATGTCGAAGGATGATCTTCTGTTGATCCTATGCCTGCAACTTTTACGCAATGCCTATCGAAGCGGTACAAATTTTCAACTCAATCGGCTTAACGATGGGCGAACGCATATGAGACAAACACACAAACATTAGCGCGCCACTAATTGTACGTTGCTGGTTCTATTTCAGAAACTTTAGCATAAGTGCCAATAATCACCGGCAAATTTTGCAAGTAGGTACCTACCAACATAGTTTTGCTAAATTTTCGCATACAATTTTGTCTACATCCAAATCCTCAAGACTCGCTTATGAATCTAGTAGATCATCGTTGCCCAATTTCCAATAATCTTTTTTTTTTAATTCAGCAATAAGTATGTCCAACGTCTCCAAATACTCACATTTAAATGGCTGAACGTCCTGATCTCCTACATTTTGCCTCGCGGAGGAACAGGAAGGGCCATACATCAAGTATCCATCCATCCGGATTCGCCGCTTGTCAGCTTAGCTTCTTCCAAAATTTGAAGATCCATTTCATCTGATCTCAGTTTCATTTCTTTTGGATGCACTTTATTATTGTTATGGCTTCTTTCAATCCTGCACAGAAAGCTGTGTTTGCGACTGTTTTAATGACACTCTTAGTGCCGTCGTCACCGTTACATCCTCCATTTCTAATTTCATCTAAATTCGTCAAAATCGATGAATAATTATCGTGTACAACTTTTGAAACCGCCAAGTACCTTGACCAACGCTGTTCGAGGATCCAGTCAATATTTTTTCGACCATTTTACCATGGTGAACAAATTCATGCTACATGATGCATTGAACAAAAAATAAACGAAAGAGTCATTTCTGCGATAGTCCTGATGACTATTAAGTTCAAGCGGTGGTTAAAGCAGTGGATGCAAGGAATTTGGCAGCCCAATTTATTTTCTATTCTGGTCGCAACTCCCGAAACGCTCCCAGTCATAACATTTGCGCCATCATAGCATTGGCGTAGCGCAGAGTGAAAGAGGTCAATGTTATTTTCCGCAAGGGTATAAACCAGTTCACGTCCGATTCCTTTATAACTTTAACAATGGAACTTCGTACTGCTTGAAGCATTTAATTTTGAATTTCAGGTGATGTTGCATTTTGTGGTATAAGCGTGAGTCTCTTTCAAAATCGGATCTTACGCGTGTATTCAAACATCGTACTGGTAGTTAATGGTATTTTTTAACTTGGGACATTGGTTTTTTAAGAAAGGACATTACTGCACGTGGGCACCGGAACTCAGCCTGCCTCTCTTTCGCGATTGTAAAGGAACGTGGTTTGCTGTTGAAGTTGTGATCGGGCTCGTGACATCTCTCCTTTGACGATGACAGTACCAACAGAGTTCGTCATTTAAATGTTTCTACTTAATTCGACAGATTTGTTTTTCTCACTGTAGGGACAAATTTGTTTACTTACTCCAGTCACCCTATTGAGAGGGCATACCTCCATACATTGACTACAATGAAAAGTTTGTGCTGCACAGCTTGTATAGATGTTTCTATTTCTATATACCTACCTCCTTTTATTTAATGAGGCCGAGTTTCAAGTTCAGCGATAGAACAAGGACACTGTGACACGTATTGGCGTACCCGTATATATATATATATGTATATATAGGAGTATTGGAATTTCTTGCGAAACTGGTTTGCTAAGTTCGTGTATCTAAAGGCAAACATACATTTGTTTGGCAAGGAAATAACCAAGGAATGACAAATGACACATCAAAATCTGTTTCACAAAAAAAGCCCGAAAAATGGTGAGGTTTTTAAAGCATAACAATATCGTCATCTCTTGAGGCGTAGTTAATCCAAAAAAATATATTTTTGAAGCTCATGAAACGGTTAATTGCATACCACAACCGGACATGACTGGTGTCATCTATCCGCCAAGGTCGAGTTTCCGGTTGTAGCATATACTAACCCAAGACACAATTTGACTGGCGCAATCTTGCGGCAAAACAGTGAAACTGCATATAAAGCGCCCTCGAGTGTGCATTTCAAGAGCAACATTTACTCTGGAATGTATATAAATCGCAACCGCCAAAGAAAATAGGCAGAAACTTACCCATCAAATTCTGGAACCACTGGGTTTGGCAACCGTCTGGCGGTAATTTAATGAAGCACACAATAACAGTGCGCCCTCTCAGTGGCTGATGACACATTTTGTTAATTACCCTTCAAGCAAAAAACTGACCCAACTTTTCCCGTCATTTTTGGATTCGCGATATATGAGGCGTTCCACGCACACATTTTTAAAATGACTGTAACTACATTGCCAATAGAAAGAAGAGCGAGAGTCGAATGTAGTTATTTGTAATGGCGGATTTGTTCATATGTCACTGACACTGTCTCTGGCTGCAGCTGCAGATATAATTTTCTTTGAAAGGTAAACTAAAATTGAATTTATTATTCTACACAATTGTTTGCCTAATTAAACTTTGTTTGAATTTAGATTTATCAAAATCAAAAAAAAAAAAGCAACGGATAAAGTCGTGGGCCGAATTTCGAGGACTTTAATGGTACCGGCACAAATTCATGCTGAAAGTAAGTAACATACATTCGTATAGATAATATACACATTTATTTGCTTCTTTTCTTTTGCAGGAGAATTTGTTGGAGAAATGGTAGCAGGTATACTTTATACCTAATGAAAAAATGTATTCTAAGAAATAAAATAAACATGAACAAACATTTTTGATTTTTATTTTAACGATACTCGATTCTCTTCTTATCTAGCCTCGATTTGTACCTTTTTTCGGATCAGTTCTGGATTCGTTTTTTGCCTTTCGTGAAAAACGTCGTTTTTCGGACCCGTATGCGGAGTAGTCCATATGTCATTGACTCCGTTTGCGGACGTAAAACGGAGTCTTTTGCTTGAAGGGTACATGTACAAGGTGGCGCAAAAATAACCTTCCGATGTTTTTTGGCTGTAATTAAAAAAAAAAATGAAAAAAATAGTCACCAATATTCCGCGTTCTGGAGCAGTGTAGCGTAACATTGTTTATTAACGTGTTTTTCGCATGTGTTTACTACACAAATGTCAAAACAGAACTGACATTAGGGGCCCAATCGCAAAATTTATAGCATTTTCTGATAGGAGGATTACTTTTGCGCCACCTTGTATATTTCAGTAATGTTTCGATATTTACATATGAATCCTTGAAACTTTATTTAATTAAATTTTATTTAAATAAATTTAGAAAACAGAACAAAAAATGGTTAAATATATTTTTTTTTTTTTTTGCATTTTTGGAGCCTAAATCCAAGCGCTCTACTTAATATCAAAAAGTTTACATTTTTATTTTTATTTAGGTTTTTTCAATGAAAGTCAAAAACAAAAGACTTACGACAAAGGGGGTGTTATGTATCTAAGTTAACGTTAATATCACACCATGTCATTATGTACACTCTTCTTAACGTTACCATTGCACCATGGGAGTTATATATTTATTACCATTATAAAGTGACAAGTGTATGTTTTGCTCACTGCCGCGCACTCATGTTTCAGTCGTCCAAGAGTAAGCTATCGTAAGCAAATCATAAACCTTGTGTTTTCTATCAATAAAGTTATAATAGTGAATTAATAAGTCCGTGTTCTTATTTCATCACCGAAAGACAGAATAATGGGTGGTTCAATTTATATTTAAAATTAGCTTGCAATCAAAAATTATAATCAAGAAAGAAATTACTGATAAAATTCTCTAACAAGTTCATAACGATATGGTAATGCTACAGTGATATTAAAGTATTTATTCTTTTCCCTGTTGAATATATGAATAATTTCGGCTTCTGTTAACCAAGCTCTCCCAAAACAACTTAACCTGAATTCTCTTAACCCCGGACATCTGCCTAAGAAGTGCAGGATGTTCTCTTCTTCCCTTAAGCTGCACACAGTACATATAGATGTTCCGTTCTCCACAAATCTATTGCCGTTAAGTTGAATTAAGCCGCATCTTGCCTTAAATATCCAGGTGATTTTGTTAATTTCGAACCCAACCCATCGGTGATCTTACCTAGAATGATCCAGAAATTTGTAGATGCGTGTACTGCTTTCCGATGCCCGCCCTAATTTTGCCTGTTGACCCTTCGATTTCTGCAGCCGCAGTAGATCTAAGCTCTTTTGTATCCAAGCGCTATGAGAAATGTCTCTTTCATCCCTATGGAACCCAAAACTACGCCCAAGATGGTTTACTTCTTTGACCCGGAACATTTTTCCCTTAAGAGAATTTTAGTTAGTTGGTGTGGTAGTCTTATTTCAGTATATTCGAACATTGTTTTTGCTATATATCTCATGTGAAGATCCAGGGGAATAGTAATGCCCGTCTTCTGCTCCTGTCTCTAAAGCATAGTTTGGAGTAAATTGAGGTAGCTTTAAAATTCGTTTCAAAAAGTACCTACCGTTGTCTATCAACTTCTTCTTACATTCCGAAACCCCAGATCTGAGCGCCATTAGTTTGGATAGCTCTACAGACCGCTTGGAAAAATGTCCACTTTGCGGTGAGACTGATATTTCTTTTTGCCAAAAAGTTATTCCACGTCGAGTTTATGCTGCTCTTTGCTGCACTGTTTCTCTTTTCCACTTGCTTTGAAAATTACATCTTCCGAGACAGAGAGACTCCTAGGTATGTATAATTTGAAACGATACGTATTCCTTGTCCATTTAATGTCTATTTTTCTTGGCACGATAGACTCCCACCATTTCTAATCACCATAATCTCTGATTTAGATAGGTTTACTTCTAGGTCCCATTTCACACAGTAAGCTTCAAGTCGCGTCATCATCTGCTGTAACACCTTGGCAGCATCCGTTAAAATTACCATATCGTCCGCGAACAACAGAATTCTTATGTTGAGCCAGTCGATATAGCGTCCTCCTTCTAGAACTGCATGCAAGTCATTTATATAATATAGTGCGAAAAGCAACGGCGATAGCAAGCATCTCTGTTTAAGTCCAAAAACTATCACAAAGTATTCGGAGGGCTCTATTCCTGCACAGACCGCAGATTGTGTATTGGCATACATAGCTTCGATCAGGTTGACAAATTTGAACGAGAGTTTGTAGATAAGCATTTTTCTTGAAATTTTATCAAATGCAGCTTTCAAGTCGACAAAAAATGCGTACACTTTCTTTTTTCTGTAAGCTTCAGGTGAACGATTGAAGCTAGATTATAGATGTTATCCACAGTCAAATATTTTTCTAAAGCCCGCCTGAAATTCTGTTAAGATACCACCCATGCATACAGCCTCACGTAAAGTATTCCCATCATAATCTTCGCAACGCAGTTCATAAAAGAGATACCCCTGTATTTGCTGGGTTGATTTATATTACGAACAAATGGGTTCGATACAGGAGAGAATTATGGATATCACGATCGAACAGCGTGACGAGGAGGTCAAACCAGCCTTCCGCGGTACTACGTTCAAAGCCGGATGGCTCATGATCGTATGTGCAGACGCCACCACTGCAGAGTGGATGAAGGCAACCTTCGCCAAGCTAAAAGAGAAATGCGAGTTAGAGGTGATGCTTGTGGGAGAGGAACATTTTCCAAAACCACATGTCATCAGAGGGTTCTTCCCGCAGAGTACCGGCGTAGCTAGCGAAAGGATCCTAGCCCTATTAGATGGCCAAAACAAAGAACTGAACACGAGAACGTGGAGGGTTCTGCAAAGATCGGATGAGCGAGACATCGCACATATGGTCTTTGCCATAAACGACAGCACCATGAGGAGACTCGTGGAGCTAAAGGGTATGGTCTCTTTCCGATTCGGAAAGACCAAACTTATCCTAAAAAGTGCTGACAAGACGGCCACACAGAGCCCTAAAGATCAAAAACAGCACGTTTTGGATAAGAAGGATGTCACAGCTCACGGCAACACCGCAACTGACCCAAGTGGGGCCAGCACCAGCGCTGCCGCTAAGACTGCAGCTTCAAGCACGGCAACAACTGTGCAAGAAAAAGAAGCTACAAGCGCGAAGTCAAGCGCAGCCAGAGAAAGCCAAACACGATTCAGGCCTAAGTTAGGTATGGATCGTAAGAAAGCACTGGCACAAGAAGGACATAAAAACAAAAATCGTAGAGGCAGACAAAGTGGTCCTCCTCAACAGGGTATCGTACGTAGGAGAGGTGATAACAAGCCCAATAGAGTACGAAACCCTGAATACAGACGCAAATGACCACCCGTCTCAGCGTTTTGCAGGCCAACCTGCACAGGGCTATGGGTGCATCGGACACTTTTAGCCAGCGATGTGCCGAAGGGAACATTGCTATTGGACTAATCCAGGAACCTTGGGCAACCAATGGTAAGATATCCGGATTAAATTGTAAACACAGGGGGCTAATTTTCGCCAAAGGTCCTTTCAGACCAAGGCCGGCTATCTCTATTAAGAAAGATATAAAATTTTCTCTCATTCCAGGTTTCACAACTAGGAACCTGGTGGCGGTTCTAATAGAGCGCCACAAAGGCCGAGAGCTGCATAAATTTGTATGCGCATCGGCGTACTTTCCTGGAGACACGGATGCAGTACTTCCCTTACCAGTACAGGAACTTGTCCGGTACTGTGAGGACCAGAAAGTACATATACTAATCGGCTGCGACGCAAACGCACATAGTACCATCTGGGGCAGCCGAGATACAAATAACAGAGGTGAGTCGTTATTAGAATATTTATATAGCAATGACCTCGTTTTTCTAAACAAGGGAAATAGTCTAACATTTAGAAATTCTATAAGAGAAGAAGTTTTAGACCTTACTATATCATCTCCTTTTATGAAGGATATTATAGAGGGATGGCACGTGTCTGGCGAGTCATCTCTATCGGATCATATGCACATCCGTTTCGAGATAAGATGCAATGCCGAACACGCGTCAGTCCGTTATGACAACAGACTGACCAATTGGAGAACTTACCTCGAAAATCTTGCGGTCAGATCTGACATGCTGCCAGAAGCACCATCAAATACAATTGATGCAGATGCTGCGCAATGTCAAATAAATGATATTAGTCTTACCTCATTCAAAAATAGTTGCAAGGTTAAAGGAACCGTGGTTAAAAGGTGCGTACCATGGTGGAACGATAACCTTGAGTCTATTGGAAAGAGGGTTAGAAAGCTTTTTAACAAAGCCAAACGCACCGGCACATGGGAACAATATAAATCCATGCTGACCATATACAACTTAGAGTTGCGCAGATCCAAAAGAGCCTCATGGCGTGCAAACTGTGAGAAGATAGAAAAACTTCCAGAGGTGGCACGCCTCCAAAGGGCCCTGTCAACGGATCAAGAAAAAGGCATGGGATTGTTAATCAAATCAGATGTTTCAATCACACCCGACCGGGAAGAAACGCTGAAAACTTTGCTTCAGGCTCACTTCCCAGGTTCTCACACGATGGTCATTACAGACGACCATACAGCGGAGGTCTCAATTCCAAGAAACCTCAGCAGAATTAATAGTTTATCCGGAACACTTTTTACTCTAGATTAGGTTAAATGGGCAATTAACTCATTTAAACCATTCAAGGCATCAGGTACAGACGGTATTTTTCCAGCCCTCATTCAAAATGGAATAGAATTTTTACTACCATCCATGATTGCCTTATTTAGGTTCAGCTTCAACTGGGGGTATATACCAGTTACCTGGAGGGAGGTAATCGTAGTATTTATACCTAAACCGGGAAACAAGCCGAGAGAATTACCTAAACCATATCGTCCGATAAGCCTGACATCGTCTTTTCTGAAAACAATGGAAAGGATTATTGACATTCACATTAGAGAATGCATATCAAAAAGCATGCCTCTGCACCCTCACCAATATGCGTACCAAAAGGGCAAATCCACGGAAGGCGCTCTGTTAAGACTAACTACAGAGGAAAAAAACGCCTACCGTTGCAAAGAGATCGCACTTTGTGCCTTTCTGGACATAGAGGGTGCTTTCGACAACACTGGATATGAATCCATATCAAATGCTTTGTACCATAGAAACATAGATAAACCAACTATTAAATGGATCAAAGCGATGCTGGAAAGTCGCAAAATAACTTCCTCGTCAGGAACGACCTCAGTATCAGTAACAGCCGTAAGGGGCTGCCCACAAGGGGGAGTACTCTCACCCCTTCTGTGGTCATTGGTCATCGATGACCTGCTACACAAGATGAGCAATTTGGGCTACACCACATTTGGGTACGCCGATGATATTGTCATCATAGTTAGGGGCAAAGACTCAATAGGAGTCACATCAAAAATGAAAAATGCTCTAAAGACAGCCATAGACTGGTGCATTAAGGAAAATCTTTCCATAAATCCCAGTAAACCCGTCATCGTTCCTTTCACTAAAAGGAGGAAATTAGACCTAGGCCTAATCACAATAAACGACACGGTCGTAGAGTATTCCGACGAAGTCAAGTATCTTGGAGTAATCCTGGATAAGAGACTTAACTGGAACTCTCACATAAACAACAAAATCACTAAAGCTAATAGAGCTTTATGGGCCTGTCATCGCACATATGGCAGAACCTGGGGAATCTCTCCAAAAATCGTCCACTGGATCTACACAGTGATGATAAGACCCATTATAACATACGCTTCCATAGTATGATGGACAAAATCCACACAAAAGGTCGCAATAGAGAGGCTCAAAAATGTATAACGGCTTGCGTACCTTGGTATCTCCGGATCCATGCTTACCTGTCCAACAGCTGCCATAGAGGCAATAACAGGAATTATACCCCTCCACATATACGTCCAAAAAGTGGCGATCCGCAGTGCAATAAGTCTAATACAGCTAAACGAGATAAGTCTTAATGATCATCCGGAACTTAAGACCCTTCTCGATGAACTGCCAGAACTTAACATGAACTGCGCGGTCACAGACCGCATTCAAAAAACACTATGCTTCAACAAACGGTTCTCCACGGAGATCCCCAAGAGAGAAGCATGGGTTAGTAATGACCCACCAAACAGCCACAACGGCATAAAGTGGTATACGGATGGTTCTAAAATGTAAACGGGGGTAGGAGCGGGAATATACGGACCACACAAACGCTTTACGATACCCATGGGAAAAAGTCCCAGCGTATTTCAAGCGGAGCTCCACGCCATTCAAGAATGCGAAAGCCACATTATCTTATCTGGCATAAAAGGTGCAACCATCCATATTTTCACGGACAGTCAAGCAGCTATAAACGCGCTTAGCTCGTATACCATTGACTTCAAATCAGTCATGTACTGCTTCAATACCCTACAAATACTCGGAACAAGAAACAAGACCTAATTATGGTGGGTTCCGGGTCATGTCGGGGTAGAAGGTAACGAAAAGGCCGACGAACTGGCCAGAAAAGGTTCAGAAACACCTTTCATAGGTCCCGAACCTTTCTGCTGCACTCCTAGATCAGCAGCAACGGCAGCAATTAAAAGCTGGGAACATAGAAAATGTATCTATCTTTGGGATAACATCCCAGCTCTAAGACAGGCCAAACGAGCCATTCGGCCTTTCAATCATAATGCCAGCAAATGTCTAAACCTAAGCAGGCATGATATCAAAAACCTAGAAGGTTACCTTACTGGTCACCACGGTATAAGATATCATCTACACAAAATGAGAATAGCAGATTCTCCTGAGTGCCGACTCTGTCTTGAAGAGGAGGAGTCAGCTGAACACATTTTATGTGAATGCCCAGCCCTTAATGGAATTAGAAAGAAGATCTTTCTCAGGGAACAATTGAGCCCCGAGGACATAAAGAATTCTTCTACTGGTAAAATTGTCCGCTTTACAGGAAAGTGGAAATTTTACTAGTTTAAAATTTTTCTGGCCCATACTGTACAAAAGATCTTTTAGATCGAAGTACCCCCCCCCCCCCCCCCCCCCCCCCTTCTTATAAATCGCCTTGGCGAGCCAGAATTTAAAAAAAAAAATATTACGTTTTATGAATATGGGAAAGATTATTGTTTTGCCTACCTCTATTTTGCAATCATTCAGCATCCTACTAAAGGAAACAGCTAGTTCCTCCAAGGTAGTCATACGTTGCGTTTATGAGAAACTTCCCCAGGTGCTTTGTTGAGTTTTACTTTTTTCAGAATGCTTTTAATTTCATCTACTGTTATTTGATTGTCCAAATCGCGATCTATGATTAGATTAGATGCATAGAGAATCTGATGTGCACTTTGATTAGGGTTAAGAATCGAGATATAATATGCTCTGAACTCAGGAGCGGAAATTTGAGGGCACACTTGTTGGTCTTGGTTTCGTATTTCTTTTGCCAGTTTTCACCACTCTTTACTGTCTTTCACCCTGTCAATTTTGAGGTCAAGCTGGAAGTAGTACGCTGGCATACTCGTAGTATGAAAATAGGGGTACGTGGGAGGGGCTAGGCTTAAACAAAAGTATAAATGACATAACTAAGTTTATATACAGATAAAAACATTTCACAAGCAGCCCTTATTTCTCTGTAAAAATTATAATTAAGTTCTGGGTAAGAAACTATCCGCTCGGGCGTAAATGAGTCTGGAAAGACACTGTTGAACCATAAAACCTCTTGTTTTTGAAAGAAATACGGCACATTGGCTTTCAAATGAAATCAGTATAAATTTCTCGATTTATATTTTGGCACCTCTGTTGCCTGCTTTCTAACCGGGCCTCGTAGCGGAAAAAATGTGTAAATGTTTGTTAAACCTTAGCCAAGTCTACGACATTGTAAGCATGCGACATCTTGTTGTCGTGTAGTAAAGGTAAAATTAACCGGAAATTGTCTTAAAAATTACCTAGTGCTATTTAACTCATAAAAAAGCTCATTTCAATTCCGCTTGGTTAGCGGTTAGAAAACCACTAACCCAGCTGGCTATTCAGAGCGGGGTCGCATTCAAGGAGGGGCAAAATAAATACAAGGAACAGTATCCCAGCGAAGATTAGTTATTGGTCATGGATTTATAGAAATGTATATGGTTTCGTTTCTGGACATTGAGCTGCTAATCTGCCTGGAAAAGGAATGCTACAGGGTGATTGCATATGCAGCTGATGTTGCAGTTGTCGTCGCAGTCAACCCCCACAAAACTGAACTTGTTCTCACACACTGATCGAAGAAACATGAAATTGGGAAAAAAAACCACTGATAGCTCGGGCTCACCCCAGCCACCTCTTTGGGAATTCAAATATGAATTAAATTGAAATCGACAGGCAGCTCTTTGGTTCTTCATTTAAAACTATTTCCGGAATGGAAACCACCCACATTGGTCCATGCAAGGCTTCTACCTATGACACTGGTCGAAGCAACATGAAATTGGGAAAAAACCACTGCTAGCTCGTGCTCACTCCAGCCACGTGTTTGGGAATTCAAATATGAATTAAATTGAAATCGACAGGCAGTTCTTTGGTTCTTCATTTAAAACTATTTCCCAAATGGAAACCACCCACATTGGTCCATGCGTGGCTTCCACCTATGACACTGGTCGAAGCAACATGAAATTGGGAAAAAAAACCACTGATAGCTCGGGCTCACCCCAGCCACGTCTTTGGGAATTCAAATATGAATTAAATTGAAATCGACAGGCAGCTCTTTGGTTCTTCATTTAAAACTATTTCCGGAATGGAAACCACCTACATGGGTCCATGCGAGGCTTCTACCTATGACACTGGTCGAAGCAACATGAAATTGTGAAAAACCCGCTGTTAGCTCGGGCTCACCCCAGCCACGTCTTTGGGAATTCAAAAATGAATTAAATTGAAATCGACAGGCAGTTCTTTGGTTCTTCATTTAAAACTATTTCCCAAATGGAAACCACCCACATTGGTCCATGCGTGGCTTCCACCTATGACACTGGTCGAAGCAACATGAAATTGGGAAAAAAAACACTGATAGCTCGGGCTCACCCCAGCCACGTCTTTGGGAATTCAAATATGAATTAAATTGAAATCGACAGGCAGCTCTTTGGTTCTTCATTTAAAACTATTTCCGGAATGGAAACCACCCACATTGGTCCATGCGAGGCTTCTACCTATGACACTGGTCGAAGCAACATGAAATTGAGAAAAAACCACTGATAGCTCGGGCTCACCCCAGCCACGTCTTTGGGAATTCAAATATGAATTAAATTGAAATCGACAGGCAGCTCTTTGGTTCTTCATTTAAAACTATTTCCCAAATGGAAACCGTCCACAGTGGTCCATGCGAGGCTTCTACCTATGACACTGGTCGAAGGAACATGAAATTGTGAAAAAATCGCTGTTAGCTCGGGCTCACCCCAGCCACGTCTTTGGGAATTCAAAAATGAATTAAATTGAAATCGACAGGCAGTTCTTTGGTTCTTCATTTAAAACTATTTCTCAAATGGAAACCACCCACATTGGTCCATGCGTGGCTTCCACCTATGACACTGGTCGAAGCAACATGAAATTGGGAAAAAAAACCACTGATAGCTCGGGCTCACCCCAGCCAGGTCTTTGGGAATTCCAATATGAATTAAATTGAATTCGACAGGCAGCTCTTTGGTTCTTCATTTAAAACTATTTCCGGAATGGAAACCACCCACATTGGTCCATGCGAGGCTTCTACCTATGACACTGGTCGAAGCAACATGAAATTGGGAAAAAACCACTGATAGCTCGTGCTCACCCCAGCCACGTCTTTGGGAATTCAAATATGAATTAAATTGAAATCACCAGGCAGTTCTTTGGTTCTTCATTTAAGACTATTTCCCAAATGGAAACCGTCCACAGTGGTCTATGCGAGGCTTCTACCTATGTCACTGGTCGAAGCAACACGAAATTGGGAAAAAACCACTGATAGCTCGGGCTCACCCCAGCCACGTCTTTGGGAATTCAAATATGAATTAAATTGAAATCGACAGGCAGTTCTTTGGTTCTTCATTTAAAACTATTTCCCAAATGGAAACCACCCACATTGGTCCATGTGAGGCACTGGTCGAAGCAACATGAAATTGGGAAAAAACCACTGATAGCTCGGGCTCACCCCAGCCACGTCTTTGGGAATTCAAATATGAATTAAATTGAAATCGACAGGCAGCTCTTTGGTTCTTCATTTAAAACTATTTCCCAAATGGAAACCACCCACATTGGTCCATGTGAGGCTTCTACCTATGACACTGGTCGAAGCAACATGAAATTGGGAAAAAACCACTGATAGCTCGGGCTCACCCCAGCCACGTCTTTGGGAATTCAAATATGAATTAAATTGAAATCGACAGGCAGTTCTTTGGTTCTTCATTTAAGACTATAGGCAGTTCTTTGGTTCTTCATTTAAAACTATTTCCCAAATGGAAACCACCCACATTGGTCCATGCGTGGCTTCCACCTGTGACACTGGTCGAAGCAACATGAAATTGGGGAAAAAAAACACTGATAGCTCGGGCTCATCCCAGCCACGTCTTTGGGAATTCAAATATGAATTAAATTGAAATCGACAGGCAGCTCTTTGGTTCTTCATTTAAAACTATTTCCGAAATGGAAACCACCCACATTGGTCCATGTGAGGCTTCTACCTATGACACTGGTCGAAGCAACATGAAATTGGGAAAAAACCACTGATAGCTCGGGCTCACCCCAGCCACGTCTTTGGGAATTCAAATATGAATTAAATTGAAATCGACAGGCAGCTCTTTGGTTCTTCTTTAAAAACTATTTCCCAAATGGAAACCGTCCACAGTGGTCCATGCGAGGCTGCTAAATATGACACTGCTCGAAGGAACATGAAATTGTGAAAAAACCGCTGATAGCTCGTGCTCACCCCAGCCACGTCTGAATCAAACGACGTGTATTAATCGAATTCATGAATCAGCAATTCGTTGCAGTAGTAACCGTCCCAAAAGTTCTAAAAGCATACCTCCTCCTGTTTAACACGCAGAAACGTGCGGAACTCCTTTCGAAATACTTACTCCGATGATCTGTTTTCAAGATCCTCACACATTAAGTGGAAGCTCAGTTGGGTTGGGAATACGGGATCAACATAAATAAATTTGGGCTCGGAATTTATGTTATTTTATTATTTTTTTTAAAAATTAAAAAAGAAACAATTGAATTAAATAAGAATTTACTTCGTGGTTCTTACTCATTTATTTTTGTTTTGTTGCTGTTTTTGTTTGCTTATTTTTTTTATTTTTTTTTAATTTTACATTTTTTTTATACCGTTTTTTATAAATATTTGTCGCCGGTTTTATATTGTATAATGTATGTACTTTTTATTGGTGTTTTAACTATTGATTTGTTTAATATTAAAAAGGCTATTTTGATTTTATTACTACTAAATGTATTTTTTGTTTTGTCGATTTTATGCCCTAGTCATAAAATTTAGAATTTCCTTAAATTGCAACTTTACTTAAAAATTTAAACAAAAAAAAATTGTAGGCTTACAAATTTCTTAAAGGACTTGTTTTTGGTGTGAACACAAAATGAATAATTATAAAAATTGTATAATAAATAGGCGTTTTTCGAGTATATGCGCAGAGAAAGAATCAAACTGAATAAAATTTAAACAAAAATAAAGTCCGCACATTCTATTGTATATCGATGACGTCAAATTTGAACACGTTTTAGAATCGTTTTGTGTTTTTTTTTTATTTGTTAAACCTAATTTACTCAACCTTGTGTTTTTTGCTTGTTTTTTTTTCTTTCAATTTTCATAAATGTTCGTTTTGTCGGTCTTGTTGCACACGAAAATATTGCTTGGAAAAAATTAGTTTCGATTGCCTAACGAACGAAAGAAACAATTTAGATAAGGCCCAATCAAACTACAGTACTCTCGCTAGCTCGAACACCGGATAACGTGAACAGATTTTTTTTTTAACATTGACATCTCTCAAACGTGAACAGCAGTTTTCAGAGTTAACAGGTAAATTAAGGCAAGCTTCATTTTAACTTGAGATTTGGGTTTCTTGGTAAAATACCTCGTCGTGTACAGTTTGCAGTTTGTTGCAAGCCAGTCCGTACCGTCTTGGTCTCTTCCTAGTTGTTCTTGCATATTTCTTGATTGCATTATGCTCTTCTTTGTTTTGTGCTGACATATCAGAAGTTTTACACGCGCTTTGTTTTTAGCTTAAGTGTTCTCAAAAAAAAAAAAAAAAAAAAAAAAAAAAAAAAATAACCGAAGGCCCATGTTCTGCATTCCACTTTTTGTGAATTTGCAAGGTGAACTGAAATTGTGTTCTGCATTTCGATCGAAATGAATATTGTGAATTGGAGAAAATCTGTAGGGAGTTATTACGAATGGTTCGAGTGCGAATAAAGCATTTTTCCATTGAAAATTGCTAAAACTATTGCATCCATGTTGACTTAAAAGCAAACATTGTGTTTGTTTAGGATTTTGACTGTTCGAAAGTGAATTCGAAAAAATCTAAAACGATCGAAATGCATAACACCAACTTTCATTCCGAGTGAAATTGAAAAATGAATTAAATTCGATTTCGATTGAAATGCAGAACATGGGTGAAAGTTTGTGTCACTCAAGGACAAATACACGATATTTGAAAAATTTCGAAGTGGTAACATGTTTGGGCGAACAGTACGACGTTGCGTTGTCAGCTTATTAGCCAAAATGATATACTAAGTATATTAGGACGCATTAGGGATCAGTTGAAGAGGCTTTTGAAGAAAGAAACAACTTTTTCACTAAATTCCACATCGATAATGTTTATGTACTCGAGTATTAAAATGGCGACATGTAATGGTAACAACTTGCTCTTTTCAATTCGTTAAAGAAAAATGAAAATCCAATGTGGGTTGTGGCTTTAATATGTTCACGTTATCGAGAGTCTTCTGCATTTAGCTACCTTATTGCTATGTTTGGAATCCATTTTAAATCCGTTAAGACTTTTTTATTTTCTTTACAAAACCAGAACCTAAATTGAGAGAGTATGAAAAAGAGTACATTCGGATAAACGCAGAAAAGTTACAGGGGCATTCTACGAGAACAACTGCCAGTGAAAATGTTCACACACCGAAAACGTGGTCGACAATACGATATAAAAGAAAAATACAAATATTTGGCTCAGGGGTCTAGCTTTTCTTACTATTCGTGTGCGCAAGTTTTATTTATTTGTTTATTTTTTTTTTTTTGACACGAGTAGAAGATTTTTAAAGCATTACGGGCGGATGTATTCCTTGTCGAGAGATTTATGTCTCGTCCAAAAAAAGATTAAATAAAATAGAAAAACCAAAATAATGTAGTCTAGTGTAAGAACCAGATATGTGAAATTTCTCTGCCAAAATTAATTAATCATCAAATTTAAACAATAAGAAAATAATACATATAATATTAAACCTACATTTCCAAAATATTTTTATAGTCGCTGTATAATTTACAGCTACATGTTGCAGAGTTTAAAATCTGTTATTATTGTAAGATGTATTGACTAATAAATAATTTAAAAATAATATTCGTGGATTCCGCTTTCTCCGTTAATTGTGTTCCTATAAATGATTCTTAAGTAAATTTAGAAGTTTTTTGTTTTGTTTTTCTCATGACTCCTCATTTGATGGAGCCGCTTTGTTATGGATTCCCAGCTATTTCTTCTTTTTTTTTGATATCATCTGCATAGCCATCATCGCTTACTTCTTCAGAATTTTATTTTAATCTTGGAATCTTTCTTTTTCTTTTAATTATGAAGGAAGCAGTATTACCTCATTAATTATTTGTTTTTGATTACGTACTAAAAAATATATGTGTTTTTTTACTTAATATGGAATTGAAAAGATGGAAAATACATTTTCTTCTGCCAAACAAAAAACATTTAAAAATAAAAAAATTACGATATTCCGCTGCAGTGGTATCAGTAGTACATTTTTTTTAAATCTAATTTGTTTTACTTGCTTGGTGATGAAAGAAGTGCACTTAGCACATGATAATGATTTTTTGTGTGTGCCTGGGATGCAATTTTTAATCATTTCGCATCTTTTTAACTTCTGGCTGGCTGCTCTGGTCCTCAGAGCTTTCACAGTGCACAGATCTGGGAAATAAATTCTTATTTGTTTGACACGCAAGAAAAATTAGCAGTAAGCTCACCTTTTGCCGCTGCTCAGTGTTGTATCACTGTCGTTTGTCTCCTCATTAGCAATTATAGGTGTTATCGGCTTCTCCAGGCTATCATCTTCAGATCTGGAACTGTTCTCATCCAAGCTGTCAATGACACCTGGAACAAAATAATGTAAAAAATCATTTATAATGTCCAGTTTTATGTGAACATACCATTGCCATTTTTTTTTCCATTAGCTGATGCTGATGGCGGTTCCAAATTGCTTTCATCAGATTGTTCGAATGTGGTTGACGGTGGTGTTGTTCCGTCCGTATTGGTTGTCGTCTGTGTTGTATTATCAATGCGCTCCTGGGAAACGGAATCATTTGATACTGAGTTCTCGTCGGCTTCATTGTCTGTGGTTGTTGATGTAACAGTGGTGGCAGTTGTGGACGTGGACGAGCCATTTGTTGTTGAAACCTTGGCCAGTGATGAACCATCTGGCATATCATCGAGTAAATTTGGATCTAAATCAGATGCAACATAATGTGCCCATAATGCCAATTCAACTCTGCAACAAAAAAACCAAGTTATCCTTTAAAAAATATATATATATATATATATATAAAAATATATCACCTATGTGGAGACCACGACGAGTTACTGTCGCGCTCCGAGTTCAAGCGCTGTACCGTCGTCTGTATGTGTTGTACAAAATTTAGGTATTCCTTCGTGGTATAATCTATGCCTTCGATTTCTGGAATCGCCATGAGGCACTCGTCGGCCATAAATGGTGCACTATCCGGTGCAGCAGCTGCTAATAATGCCGAGGCCATCGTAGTTCCGACTCCTTTTAAATTTGATAAAGCAGTGATGGCTTGCTCAAGGTTTGGTAATTTTCTAAATGCTTTTTTAGTCTCTTGCATTACGGCACGAGGTGTATTAACTTTGACCAAGTACGACAGTTGTGGGTAAAATTTGCCACGCTAAAGAAGTAGGCATAAAGTGAGTAGAGGTTTTATGGCGAAAATGGTTGTTTGCAAAAAAATATCACTTACAGATTGCTTCCACTTCATTGTTTGAACAAGTTCTTCGTGTACCATGTGTGCGTCTTTCCCCCGCTGTTTGATAGTCTTTGGGAGATCATTTTGGTACCTAAATTGGGAAATTTCTATCACAAACTGAGCGCATACATTTGTTGCTTATTCTAAAGAATGTGAGGTGAGGTTTGTTTTGTTGTTCATCCAACTGGATTGCTAGTGCCTTGCAGGGACGTGGATGCACATATCCCTCCCCTATTAAAAGCTTGTCGTTGAGGCGTAAACACTCAATTTGGTTGGTGATGTGATCAGTGATGAAGTGATCGGAGACCCGGATGCCTGCCAATGATTATTGAATCAAACTGCTGGCCCAGTAAGGATGCAGTAGTCCTGATCAAAGCATCGCCGATAAATAAAAAGACACGTAATCCGCGCGGTAGCTACTACGTTCGAATACTGATGGACGGGTCCCAGGCTCAACGTTTGCTCGCTGGTCCAACTCTTGTGATTGACTGACAAACATCCCAGAGTATCCATTCTCATGAGAACCTCCTCGAATTTGCCTTCCGGAAACGACGCCGCTTTCATATGTGCAAAATTAAAAGACCTAACTTCGCACACACAAATTGTTGCAGGTACCAGGTTATAAGCGTTAGTGCCAAATATTTTTTTTACTTTAGCTTAAGCCCAGTATTTTGCTCGCGCTAAATTTTAGCTCGCATACAAAAATGTCTACAAAGGTAAAATTTTGCGAGGAAGTTTAGCAAAGCAGTAATCGTGCTCGCACGGTAAATTATTACTTTTAGGTAGATGAGCCGCACAAAATGTCACTCGAGTATAACAAAAGTAAATGTTATGGTTGGCTAGAAACACTTCGACTAGACTGGTTGACGTATTAGGTCCATTGCGCGTCCATTGAAAATGCGCATGGGTCACGCTGCGCGCTCGTAGAACCCTCTACTTTTCATTATAAATTTATTGATATCAGCCGTGCAGGCGTTGTTGAGATCAACTAGATCGTGGAAGATCTATAATAAGCCATCCTTATCTTTGAGAGTACGGGACACGTGCAGGAGTGTCTTCTCTTCTTCCGTATCTTTACAATTTCTGAAGAAATCGCTGTAGGGGGTGCTCAATCTCTGAGCATGCCTACCCACTGCACAGTGTCCAGTGACTATGTTTGTAAGAGTAGAGAGGGTTCCTCTTTTATGTCTAAAAACCCCTTTTGATTTACTCTAGTCCAGCTTTGACCAATATTGTGTAGCGGTAAAGTTATACTATTTGCACCAAAAGAGCCTCGTCTAGCCAATTCGTCAGCTTCGCGATCCCCTTGCATATCGCTATGGCCTGGTACCCAGCAAAGAGCGATGTTGTACTGTGTAGCTATCTAGTTAAGAGATACGCTTCAGGACTTCAATGCCTTGGACCTTATAATGCTGGATGTAATGTATTTGGCAGCTGCCTGGCTGTCGATATATATGACATCACTTTGTCGTATGGTATTTACCGTCAACCAGTCAGCGGCTTGGTGAATTGCTGACTTCGGCTTGGGGGTCGCTGCAATAGTTTGGGAGATTGAAGGAGAGTTAGAAGTCCAGGTCTTCTGAGAAGACTCCGCCAACGACTCTCGAGTCTTGGACCCATCCGTGAGTATCGACAGCGAGTAATTTTTAAGTGCATCGCGTTGCGTCCACTATGTTTTGGCCGATATTGAATGGTTGAAGCCTGGAGTGAAGTTCATTTCAGTAGGCAGTCGATTCGTAGAGTGCGGAAGATAGCGGGGCATCTTAACGATGTTGGCATGGCCAGTGTCTGTCTCTCTCCGTTGATGAGTACCTCAGTCGTAGTGCTGAGTTGGCAGCCATTACTTTACATGTTATACGTAGTACATAACGAAACGTTCCCTTTTTTTATGTAGCAGATTTAAGGTGCGGTACATTAAATCAGCGGGCGTAGTGGCGCAGAGGTAAGTGCGTTGGACTACTAATCTAAAGGTCTCGGTTCAAATCCCGCCAGGCCCACCTTTAGTTCTTGAAAGTTTTTTCCAATGCCCCACCTCTTGTTAACGTCAGACAAACATCCCATAGCGTCAATGGTCATAAAAAGCTTCTCAAATTTGCCGTTCGGATTCGGCTTAAACATTGTAGGTGTAGAATGGTTGGAGAAGCTAGGTTTTAGGACCTGCATGGGCATACTGAGTGTTCACAATAGATGTATAATTTGTCAATTGACAATCATAATACCCAAATGCCGATAAATTGATAAATTTTGTCGTTTATCAATTATTGATCTTTGACAACCATAAGGGTGATTGTTTTGCACTAAGCAGCATTGCATTTATAAATGAGAGACGTGGATATTGGAAGTGAAAATAACTTCAACTCTTTGATCACTAATCTCCAACAACAGCGCCCTACTGGTGGATTTTCTTTAACCTCCAGTGACTGGAAACATTCCTCCTCACCAGAACAATCAACACAAATGTATTTGATTTTCAAAAGCTGCTGTTAAACTTCAAATATCGAATTTCAGTCAGGGTTTATGTTCACAGAGTTATCAGGAAATAAAGTCTGACTGAAAGGTCCAGACTTATTTCAGTAGGCAGTCGATCCGTACGCAAGTGCGGTCTACACGAGGACGTATTTATGTCCAGACATAAGTCTTGACTTAAATTATGTCTCGGGGAGACATAAAAAAAGCAAATCGAGGAGAATCGCGAAGTAGATAGCGAATTGAAAACGATTCGCGACCACCTAGAGTGAGTTTCGCACAATATTAAATGAAATTCGAGTATTCAAAAAGCACTCAAAAAAATTCTTTGCAAATGTTTTAAGTACTGTAAGGCACGGGCACATGAGACATTTTACACACATTCAAAAATAATAATTAATTATTTAACCCCAACGCCTTTCATAAAAAAAACTAATAAAATTATAGGTACCCAACTCAAATGAAAGTTGGCGGCCTCCCCTTGGTGGTACTAGACTCGAACGGAATATTTCAAGAGGGCAGCACTGACTGAATGTAGAACGGCACCAATGTTATTGATTGTAATTCGTTGAACTTTTCCTTTCAACATATCTACATAGGTACATTAATCTGGCAATGCGTTTACAACAATATCCTTGCTTCGATTGATTATTTTTTACATACATAAATGAAAAATATAAAACTAAGAACACTTCCTGTCAGTCGGATGTCATGGGAGTTTTTAATTAAAATATTGTAACAAAATTCTACAAAACTTACCATTGATCCAGGCGAATGAGTTCTTCCGGCTTTTTGCTACGTTTTTCAGCTTTAAGTTTGAGAACTTGTGGATACAATTTATAACAGTATTCAAATTGTTTTGTGTTTCCATGTGCGAAAAAAGACGCGGTATCCTTCCCAGACGTCATTTTGTTTTTTTCTTTTCTTTTTTTCTGGTATTGTAGTTTGCAGCAGTTGGTTTATATTTAAGTCACTCACTAAGCTTTGGATTTTCTTTTTTGTTATTGTCTTTTAAAATAATTCTCAAATAGAGAAAATTACGCTACTACAGTCTAATGAAATTACAAACTGTCTCTGGAAAATTTATTAAAACTGTCGCCTTCTACTACATACAACTGCCCTTTACCTTTTTTGTTTTTTTTTTGAACTTACTCGTATACATATGCACAAACTATATGAATGCTGAGTGTATACATCATTTAGATAGACATACCAAATGTTGAATGGTTACGTGCTGTAGTTCTCTCTGTTTCACTCCTATTGAGCTGTTTTTTTTTGTGTCAGCAAGTTGTGTGAATTTCTTATATACACAATCTTTCGGCTTGGTAATTCTTTTTGGGGCGACTGATGGCTCTTTCGAATTTAAAACGTTTAGAAATCTGCAGGAAAAAATAAACATATAAATAAACTTTTTTTAAAGCACGTTCACTAGATGTTGCTAATGGCTTCCGGCCTTTCACTTAAATTATTTCTTCGAAAAATCAGGCATACTCAGAACCGAATAGGGTGTAAAACATGGATATAAAAATCCTATCCCTTAAAGAAAAAAAAATAACAGCCAACTATACACAACATATATTATGCGGCGTTTCGCGAGAAGCCATCGTTAAGAAAATAGCACACACAAAAACGACTTTCTCGAAAAATACGATTCAATCAAAGTGAATAATTTTTAAACTGGAAAATATACATTTTCGGGTGAAATAATGAATTCGCTTCGGCTAATCGCCTTAGAGTTGCCATCTCATGGGAACCATCATCAGGCCAAAGTCGAGCATTCACAGCACTGTATATTTGTATAACTGAACTGCACCCGATACACTGTTCTTGGCAACACTATTGATTTAAAATACAAGAAATAAACCAAAGAAAAAAAATGGAACAGAATTTACAGATGCCCTCGTCTAACAACCCTAATTGTTTACACAAAGACTTGTCTTTTTTACTTTATTTAGCTTTGTTTGTTGCATTTAATATTCACATCACGAAGAGAAATTAAATTATTATTAACGACCTACCTGGCTGGGAACTCATTTGTGTTTCTAGTGTATGCACTTTTATTTGCTCACACAAATTTGTTACCTCGATAGGTTGTATAAAAATATTTTTTTTGTATATATACTATTATTTAATACGAGTCTAAGGTTTACGCATTTAGTTTGTTAATTTTCAACAAGAGGTAGATTTATTATTTTTCGAATAACATTTAATTTTTAATGATAATTAATTTTGTGTAATAAAAAAACAAAAACCACTTTAAACAATTCCGACGGTCGAATTGCTTTTAATAAGTGACGACGACCGTGTAAATCAGGCACACAATGCGAACACTTTCATCAAAGAAATGTTTGCGCACTCGTCGCACACCTCGGCCCAAGCGCAAGTAGCAAAAGCAAAAAGAAATAATGGCGTCGATTATCTATAGTTTTGTCTCTTTCCATTGGGGCTATAATGCATGTGAAGGGAAAAACACTATGAATCTGAATCAAAGCCGGCAATTTAATGCACACTGTTTCGGTCACGTTTAACAGCAAACAACAACAAATTATAAAAGAACCACTGCTCTAATAACACTTCTCGTTCCATATAACAACGAACAACCATCTGCTTGTGCAACATATTATCCCATCACACGACACACTCACTCACCCCATTCAGCTGTTGGCAACTTCATATATATAATGCAGAAGCTAGACTAAGTCGACTATACCCACGTTTAGAGTCTCTCATGTATCGGAAATTCTTTACCAATTTTATGTAGGTTTTTTTATTTTAACAAACACAAACCCACAGCCATTAAATTTATTATCACAACTTTTGTGTAAGCACTTGTATGTAGTTGTGTATATGAGTACCCGTACCCGTTCCTGGTGAACGGTTTGGTGTGTACGACCTTAAATTTTGAATTCAATTTGACAGAAATTTAAGATGAATGTGCCACCTGTGTCACAAAAAAAAAACAAACAGTTTAAAATTATTTATTTTTCTACTGAAATTGGAATGTGCTACAGAATTATGTACCTACAAGCTTCAAACGAATACCTCGCCAGAAAATGATAGTTAAAATATTGGGCGCGTTTACATAGCTCGTTTGCTATTTTTTCCTGCACAGCATATTATGTGGCCTCGTCGTAGTAGGTACCTAGGTACCTTTTTTATGTGTCGGAGAAAGCCAGTGGGAAAAATGATTATTTCATAATTTTGTCTCTGTTGAGGCAGTTGAGAAAGAATATTCTATTTATTTTCGAATTTGAATATCCAGTTTCCCTGGAGAATATTCAATAAGCTTCCTGTAGTTTTTCCGATCCAATTCCTCTATTGCTGGAAGAGCTATTTACATGCATTGTAGGTATGTGCTGTGTCTTCCTCGGCTTGCAGGTACCACAGAATCTGCACGTATCCGTGTCGACCATTCTGAGCAGTTTGGCATGCGTTTTCAGAACACAGTGTCCCGATAGAATCCCAACCAGTGTTCTAACTTGCTCCCAACTCAATTTGAGAACTTCTCTGGATCCTTTTTGATTAAAATGCGGCCAAAGCGCCTTAGCCACACTATGCCCATCTTAGGTCAGCTACCTTTAAAGTTTTGTATTTAATTGTTCCCTTGATAGCGCAGAGGGGTCGTTTGATGACCGCACCCTCACTGTTTTCTAGTTCCTCTCCCTTTTTTGCTTGGTCATTTAATTCGATACCGCAGTGTCCTGGTACCCAATACAGTCTCGCTCTGTTCTGACTGCAAAATGCCTTTACCATTGTGCGATATCTCCTGACTAGTCAGAATCGATGGTGACTGATTCCAGCGGCTTAACTGTGGATGAATATGGTGATATGTTTCCAGATATTGATCCCATCCGCAGTAGCTCTGCCGCCCTAAGAACAGTGAGAACTTCTGACTGGAAGACACTGCTTGTGTCTTTTGTCTTATAGCCATCTGCGTAGATCGCATTCTCAATAGGCATTGTGATTGCATTCCTTTGCCATTCTTCCCTTTCCGGATATGGCACAGAATGGCGAAGTTGACCAAGGGGACATTTTAGCCGTCAGTATATAATTTATCGACAGTGACTTAGTAAAACTCCGGTCCATAATTTGCCAAGCGCAACACGCATTTTCCAGCAAGGTGTATTATCCTTAGATCGAGTCCGTAGTGTAGTGCGGAGCGCACTTGTAATGGGTATGCTGGACTGGCCAGTAAATGGGATATGTTCCTTCTGCGGCTACAGGTGCCGTGACGTTATCAGAGCTTTTTCTGCTATATCGAATTTGTTCTAGAAGCTTCTGGAAAAGTTTTTTTTTGCCACGGCCGAAGAGTGTTTGTTTATGACTTTTTGTTATGAGTGTGCCGACAACATAATGCATAAATAGCCGTGGATGTGGTATGTTGCTTGTGCCAGATGGTTGTGTTGATGCGAATTTTGAATTTAACACTCTCACCATGCATTCGACAGTGAAAGGGGATCATTTGGAAATATGAGTCTGAAAGTGGAAGCGAAATGCAAATGTCAGATGTTTGAAGGGTAGGGTAGTGGATTGGGGGTGACAACTTTGTTGCTTATGCCAAATGTTTGTGTTGATGCGAACTATTCCAACCATATACACACACACAAACACAATACCTACATTTTTCGAATATGAGTTTGAAAGTGGAGGGGCTAAATGCTATTGTTTGCGTTCAAATGTTCGAAATATCTGTTATGTAACTGCACTACTGGACAGGGAAACTGCGAAAACTGTTTTGTACATTCGTACAGCTGAAGATTTCTCCAACACCAGTAGTAAGGGAGCTAAAGCACATTAGTAAAACGGAAATCGCCTTAATTGTATAGCGAGAGGAATCAGATAAGGTATCCATAATCCATATACCTACCATATAAGGGAAACAATTCTGCACAATTGAGCAGGAAGTGGCTGTTAGGTTTTCAGGAAGAAGTAGGTAAGCGATCTTACCATTTAACGCGGTATGTAGTGATATTTTTTTTCGTTTTACTTTTTTACTTTACGCTATAATTCTATCTATTAAATTAGGACAAACACTTTCTTTCATAGTGAAAACTTCGACATTTTCATTCTGAAGCAGTTCCTTCGTTTAGTTTAGTTTTTTTCCGTCCCGTTGACATAGTATCCACTAACAGTTTGGTATGGATATTTTTTCGAAGACATTGCCTTGCATGATAAAGTTCGGAGAATCCTCTATCCCAAAGCAAGCGTCATTCTGATAAAGCCATCGAGCTATAAGCCGAGAGACTTATAGGTAGGTACTCGAGAAACCAAATTCGAAAAAAGGCTGTTAGTGTACATTTGATGTTTGATTTGACAACATTGTAACGAATAATAGGACTGGCTTTAGGTGCGAAGGATACAGCAGAAGGGGTTAAACCATCCGCCTGCGCCTAAACACCGGGGTCGAACCGTAACCGCCAAGATATAACGGCTCTTGAAGAGCAGGTGTAATTATCGACCAGTTTCCCAATGACCTTCCGCTTCATATGCTACCCTTAGAACTTAGGGGCACAGGATTCCTTAAGCCCGTCCGGGCTGCGAAGACGAAAGGGTGTCCGAAGTACTGCAATACCAGCATGCTTGCTCCAAGCAGGACCTAGCTCGTCGGAATGGGGGGGATCTTGTTGCAGTAACCCGAACGTTGTTACGTAATTTATCCATGCTGAAAAAGAAACGGGTGTTATGTTCCAAAAAAAAAATGTTATTTATAGGGGAGCCCGTTTCGTCCTTTCAGAGAATTACTGTTTGTAGAACCGTCAGTAGCGGGAGAACGTACGTTGGAAATGTTCTCATTGAGCTAGCCCACCCCGGCCTTATTTCTAATCAAGTCGAAATAAGACTACCTTGGCCTTCATGGCGCTCTAAATATAAGAAAGCCCCTTACTCTGTCCTCTTCTGCTTAAATACGCACTGATCCTTCCAACGGTGAACCTAGAACTGGGTCACATCCACCCTAAGGAAAACTCACTCCATTAGACTCATGATGTTCAGAAATCACAAATCAAAATTACAGAACTTCCCGTTGCATTTGTTAACTGCTTACCGTCCATAGTAATCGAGCAAACCAGGGCCGAAATCGAAATTATGAACAACGAATAAGTTAGGATATTATATAACAACGAATTCATTTATTCTTGACTAAGTTCTAAATAATTATATAACGTACCTACGAATCTAAGATTTCATATTATCTGCCTTAATTTTTTTGTTTTTTTTTTTTTGTTTTTACAAGATAAGATCTATTCGGGTGAAACTCAGTAATATCCTAATAATATAATATAATATAAATATAATACTTCTTCTGATAGCCGTCATACAGGTCACTTGTTATTCAATCTAATTATTATCCTTTTGTTACCAGCACGAAGCTATCTTTTATTTTGTTTTAAGAAATAGACGACTTTAATTCATAATTTTGATTAGGATGTGTCAATTGCTAGACAATTTACCGTTACTACGAGTACCAGTTGCTATACTGGGTTAATGCAAAATGCATAATTAAGGTTTGAAAACACAACAAATACATCGGTCTCTTTTTTTTCTAATCCATAGTCAACTCAATCCAATAATGTACACAATTAAATTTTCATGAACACTTACCGATCTGTTATTTCTACTGAAATGTATGTACCTAATGATGACGTATCGATATTAATCCAGGGGTGAGGAAGATGTTGTGCACAGCATTGTCCAGCCCGTGGTGATGTTGTCTTTTTGTTTTCTTCTGGTCAAGAAGTTGATGAAATACTTTAGGCTAGGGGAGAGAGTTATGTACATTTGGTTGAGCGAACTTTACATAAAACAAATAATAGCAAAAAAAAATGATTTTTTTTTATTTATAGCGAGTCGATACTTAACAGCTTCTCAATTATAATGTTAGGGCGCTCTGCTGTCTGCTGGTTAACACTGGAGCGGATTATTCTGCTGATGGTGGTGCGGTTGATTATGACTCCGACGAGGGAGTACGACTTGTTAAATGATGATGGTGGGGTCCGACAGAGGTGGCGTGGCGGCTCGTTTAATGGACTTGGTTATGCCGGCTTTGCGGGTTATTTGTTTCGCATACCTGTAGCGGCTGGTGATACCTCTGTCGAGGGGACCGAGTGGTACGGGTTGCAGTTCGTTGCGGTTAGAGTGGTTAGCTGGCTCGATGTGGTTCTTCTGGGCTGATCTAGGTGAACAGCTTTTAGCAGAAACTCTAGTCGCTAAAAGCGACGGTGTTTTAGTTTGTTTCTTCTCGCTGATATTACAGAGGAGTCGCACTAACGAAGGAGGACGGTGTGGATGTGACTGTAAATTGAGCACCACGCCGGCACGGAGTGAAGTGCGTTTTCTGGCAACGGCTGTTTTACACAGTCTTGGTCGTCCACGTGCCCGTCGTGGTTATGCGTCTGGTGGTGCTCCGATGAGTGTCAGGTAAACTTACGGAGTGAAGTACTTTTTGGGGCAAGGCGGTTATATCACTCGGTTGGTATTCCACGTGCCCGTCGTTGTGGTGCGTCTGGGGTTGCCCTTTCGCCAAGAAAATCCGTTTTTGATTTGCCTTAAAACCCGGCAATTGTTTTATGCATCCTTTTAATTTTTGCTATTGTTTTCCAAGCTTTGAGGACTTAGTTCCTTTTAACTTAAATGTAATTTTTTTTTTGTTTCTGGTTCTCGTGTTCGATTGACAAACGTGGTGGTTCACGAGCACACATCCACGCTGAAAGCCCGCAATCAACTGTCTTCCGACTTATATTCTTTCGGTCTCTTCTTTTCTTTTTGCTGTCCATCTGAGGTGATATCCCCGTTTTTCAGCTAGCTTCGTCTGCGTATTAGATGTGTAAAGCAATTACATATTATGTATGTATCCATATGTACCATGTCACTCTGCTTAACTTTTCTCCTCAGCGTACATTCTCCATCCTATCTTAGCATACTCGCATAGACCGCGCCTAAATCCGCACCACGATCATTGCGAATAAGCTCACGTCGCTTAGCGAATTTTGCCAAACATTATCGGATATTCAACCCAGAATTATTCCTAGGCATAGGAGCAAACCAGTGGTTTTAAAACGGTTCGTTGGGTTTAGAGAAAAGTTAAGTTAAAAAAAAAAAATAGATTGCAATCGGTATGTAATGCGTTATTCATTTAGATGGTTCCTTACAACATGTCCAACGTAAAGACTCTATTGGGCTTAGACTAGGTCCTCGACTTTATTAGGGACGACAAGCCTTCCATACTAGAGCAGCATTTTAATGATATGCTAGATTGTATTGCAATGCTGAGACGATTTGAAAACATGTCCTCCACTAAATCTACTTATGGTTGCCATTTCAATTGCTTGGTCTTCAAATCTTGTTCGAAATCCAAATGCGTAGAATTCAGAAAGTAATGTCGCTCTTTTTTATAGATATTATAAAATTGTGTACTATAGTTAAAAACCGTCCACAGTGGTCCATACGAGGCTTTTACCTACGAGACTGCTCGAAGAAACATGAAATCGGGGATAACCGCTGATAGCTCGTGGTCACCCCAGCCACGTCTTTGGTAATTCAAATGTGAATTAAACGTTAATGGACAGGTAATTGTGTGGTTCTTCATTTAAAACTATTTCTCAATTTGAAACCGTCCCCAGTGTTCCATGCGAGGCGTCTATCTATGCCACTGGTAGAAGAAATATGAAATCGGGAAAAATCGCTGATAGCTCATTCTCACCCCAGCTACGTCTTTGGGAATTCGAATGTGAATTAAACGTAAATCCACAGGTAATTCTTTAATTCTTCATTTAAAACCATTTCCACAATTGAAACCGTCCACAGTGTTCCATGCGAGGCGTCTATCTATGACACTGGTCGAAGAAACATGAAATCGGGAAAAATCGCTGATAGCTTATTCTCACCCCAGCCATTTCTTTGGGAATTCAAATGTGAATTAAACGTTAATGGACAGATAATTGTTTGGTTCTTCATTTTACACTATTTCCCAATTTGAAACCGTCCTCAGTGGTGCATGCGAGGCTTCTACCTGACACTGGTCGAAGAAAGATGAAATCGGGAAAAATCGCTGATAGCTCATGCTCACCCCAGCCACGTCTTTGGGAATTCGAATGTGAATTAAACATTAATCTACAGGCAATCCTTTGGTTCTTCATTTAAAACCATTTCCCAAATTGAGGCCGGCCAGAGTGTTCCATGCGAGGCTTCTACCTATGACACTGGTCGAAGGAACATGAAATCGAGAAAATCGCTGATAGCTCATGCTCACCCCAGTTGCGTCTTTGGGAATTCAAATGTAAATTAAACGAAAATTCACAGCTAATTCTTTGGTTCTTCATTTAAAACCATTTCCCCAATTGAAACCGTCCACAGTTGCTTAATGCGAGGCTTCTGCCTATGACACTCGTCGAGGGAACTTGAAATCGGGGGAAAACGGCTGATAGCTAGTGCTCACCCCAGTCGTTTGGAATCGATTTAAAATTGTAGGTCCGTCCACTTTGCACAAGTAAATGGTTGCAGAAGCGATTTATAAAGCTTTTTATTAATAAATGCAAGTGATTGATTTCGCAATACTGTTGTGCCAAAAGTTTGGATAGGCGTAACAAAATTACCGAGAGCCATCCTAAAAAACTAAATGTGTCAGTAGTGTCCAGAGCTAAAATTGTTGAGGAAATAAAGACCACGAATTTCGCGAAAGCGGTTACATTTAACACGATTACCCAATATTTTCGATTTTTCCCATTCATGCATTTGCCATATGGGGGAAGATATGTACATAAACTCCCATCGTACAAAAACGTTTACCGTGAACGATAATTTCATCGTTAATTTTGTCACAGCAGCGGATAACAAATTTTGTCCTCGTGATTGTTACAACTATTGTATTGTCGCTTCCAATTTCCATAAAGCATAATTCAATTCGATTATTTTTTGTTTATTAAAAACTAAAATGAAATGAATCCATGAATTTATGTATATTTAAACTTACATGAATTATTATTTTATATATATATTTATTTCTCTAAAATATAATGTTGTTTCTTACATAAATTTGAAATACTTGCTCACAGTTTTGGTATTTTATCTTTTGTTTTTTTAACACAAAGCAAATGGATTTTCCCTTTAAAAATCCTCAAAAAAATAACAAACAATATAAAAACATCACCATTCTGAGGAACAAATAAATAAAAAAGAAGCAACGAAAATTCAGTGGTTACATATTTTATTTGTTTAATTATTTTTTGATGAAATGTGTGTAGGTTTACATATGTACATTGGTTTTAATTAAATAAGTTATTTAACTATAGGGTGTATGAAATACAATGAATAAAACTGATTCGAATTTAATAGTTTAACATAAACAATTTTTTATTTGCTTGTAATGAGATCAAATGCAATTTGGGAAAATTGCAGAAATATTCAATTTTAAAAACAATAAATCAATAACAATTGGTTTCGGTAAAATATTTTTGGACAACAAAAATATATATAAACTCCAGATTGGAGACGGGTCAATTAAAGCGCAGCAGGACAGGGTTTTCCTTAAATTACTGTTAACGTGTTTTTTTGATTTAGATAGGCTTCGATGTAGTTATGTACAGGCATGAAAGTGACAGTGAATGAGTGACGGACGACTCCTAAGGCCCTAAGTGCATGAGTGTGGTCGATTTCAGTAGTCCATGGAACACTTGATCGATCATATTTTTTTTATCGCTAGCGTACTGAATTTGTTGGCTCCATGGTTGGCTAAACAAATGTTCCTTGTTCCTGACAGATTGAACGATCTTTTTCTCTTTGGATCATCTGATTTTGCTTTCAGGTTTCTTGCATATTAAATACTGTGCCAATTTGATGAGGTAAACAAAATATCTTGCGATTTTGATAAGAACGTCATATCTAATTATTGCTGTTTTCACTTTCGTTTTTGATTTAGAATTCATTTGATAACTTTTTTTATGGTTTGATTTCCCACTCAGCATTAATTTGAACGATTGGTTACTACAGGCGTTTTATATTTCGTATAAATTAGTGTTTTTTTGAATACAATATATGTACGAGCATGTGTCGGGATGAGTAATTATTATTAAAAAAAGAGAACAGATACATGTTGCACGGCAGCAACGCGTCTAAACTATTGCTTAAATTAAGTTTTTGTGTTTGTTTTGGGTGCATTTTATGAAACTAATTATAAGATAACTACATACTAAAATCTGCCGACTCGATTCAGCCTTAACTAGGTTTTAGAGTTTTTAATACATTTTCTAACTCACACTTTCTTTGTTGGGCTTTGTACTCGTAGTATTTGTTGTTGTTGTTGTTTGGGAAGAAGATAATACATTTGTTGGTGTTGCTGGAGTATCAGCTATACCAGAAGCTAAAACAGCCGCAGCTGTCTCAGATTGATCTGTTGCTGATGGTTGGGTAATTTCGGCATTCGACAATGACTGCATGGGATTATTTTCTGAATTCGATTTCATACAGCGTTTACATATGTAGTCGTCATCGGGTTTGATTTGCTTTCGATCCAGTCCTACACAAAACATATGAAACCATTCGTTGCAGCCTCCATCACACTGAACCCAGTCTACCTCGCGACCTAGAATGATGTTTTCCATTCAGTGAAGGTACATTTGAAAAACCAGATGCAACTTACCTGAGGGTTTATGACAGTTTTGCGCACGACACTCTTCCTCATCGTCGGATGTTGAATTCATGAAAGATAAGTCGTTTCTAGTCGACGATTTAGTCGCACGCTTACGCTTTCGAACATTAGCAGTGTTTCCAGCTGAGGATGGCTTCGTGGTCAAAATTTCACCATCAACTCTTTCCAAATCACTCATCGTGCTATCTTTGAGTTTCTTATCACGTTTTGCGATCGTCTTGCGACCCCCTTCCGAGCCTAAATAGGGATTATCAAAAAACTTGCATAGTTAGGTGCGCCAAAGAAAAAAACTTTACCTTTCCACACGCGTTTGACTGGAATATAAGCTGAAGTTTCGGCCATTTGACGTTTCTTGAATGCACGTGGTGTCGTTCCAAATTGCGGGGTTTCCTTTGAGTCTGATGCCTTGGGCTGTATAAAAAAAAAATGTTACCAACATTCATTTGAGCTAGTTTTAATTTAACTTACGAATAATTTGCACATCTGTTGAACGGGTGTCAAATCAGAGCTTGAAGGTTTGGCTGTATCAAGGATCTTCCACATATGGTACGCTTCTTCTACTGAAACTTCGAGCAAATTCGCTTCCAACATTAGATTTTCGAGTGCTTCTCGAGTCGATTTCTTCAGATCTAAGACCGGCAGCGATAACTTGGCTGACTGCTGCGATTTTGGGGCCACTTCAGTGCTGAGAGCTTGAGCTGAATTCAATGCAACTGTGGGGACCGAATATGCATGCTCGATTTCACTGTAAAATAATTTGATAACAAACATTTTTTGTGGAAATCTTGAAATCTTAGCTTACTTTGCAACCTGGCTTGTTGGTTGTGATTGGGGTTGTGATTGGTTTGGTTCAGCCTCTTTTTCGGTGTCCTCGTCTGTTCGCATTTGATGCAAATCGTCATTCTTGCCCAGATCCTCATCTAGGCTTTTGTCGCGTTCACTATTTTCTTGATGCATTTCGTCATCGCACTCACTACGCGGCAAGATTGTGTTCGAATGCTCTTCACTGCAACTGTCGTCATTGCCAATATCTGATTCCGTAAGATCCCCATCGGTTCCTTCTTCATTGTCCATTTTCGTGTTCATGTATTTCTTTAGAGATATGGTTGATAAAGTCGCCAGTGCTTCTCGAACATCCTCAGATGCAAACGCTTGGCGCGCACGATCCTGCCAATTCATGGCACGTTCGGTAAGACATTGCAAGGCTTCACCTTCCGGTAAACGAATTGGTAACCGCTGTAAGGAGACTAACAGCGAAAGAATGGCTTCTAAAGACGGTCTCCGCGATCTCATACATGATTGACACAAGTATTTTGTTGATCTAATTGGTTTCGGACGCGGCAAACCGGCTGTTTCTTTTAGCGGCATTCCAGGTACACATCCCTTGTGAAACCAGTCCAAACACAGCTCGCATAAACGCATCCGGTCCGAGAATTTTCCTCTGCAGAAGCAAAATTTGTTCTCAAGCGGACTCCTATTAGTATTTATGCGCCTCAATTCGCGCATGTCACGGATCTCTTTTTCTTCAGCCTTTTTAAATGCATCCACCATCTGTGCAGGACTTAGACTCTCGGTAAACTGTTCTTCCAGAGGGGCTCTCTTAGCACCGCTGCTGCCTACCATAATCCCACTTATACGAGGGGACAACACATCCAATAGAGTAAATTGCGAGTGTTTGCGAAGGAACGCCTTTGCAGTCTTTTCCTTCCATTCACGAGCTGCATCAAGATGCTTTTTCATACGATCGAGTTCTTCGAGTTTAAGCGGAATATTCGACCCACGATTGACCACTGCCTCAAGTGTGTGGCAGTATGGATAATGCTCGTTCTTTTGTAGCATTTCAACAGCATGAAGCCAATCTTTTGCCTTTTTCACGGCTTCTTTTAAAGTCGGCTTCGATGGCAGCTCCGCTGGGATTTTGTCACCTGCCTCTAATATCGCCTCGATTTCCTGTAAATCAAGCTGATCATTCTCTTGAAAGCATGCTTTGGCAGCCTTTTCCCAACCCTCTACGGCAATCACAATGCCCTGTAATGTTGCAATCTCTTTTTCAATAAGAAAATCCGGGATAAGATCCATTCCCTCTTTGATGAAGCGATTGAGATCGACCAGTTGAAGTTTGATGGAGACATTTCTAAATCGCCGCGAACGGTTATACCAGCTCACTTGGTCAAGTCGAATTCGAAGATTCTTTAGTTCGTGCAGTTCAATGCACAACAATGATCCTTCATCTATTAGCTTCTCAAGAGCTTTCTCATCTAATTTGTTGATTTTCTTCGTCAACATTTCCTCGGCTGCAGAAACAAAGCTTTTTCCTAATCCCAGGAGTTCTCGAACACTTTGGCCTTCCTTGATGACACAACACAAGTTGTCAATTTCCTCAACAAACAATTCGAGTTCATCCATCGTCAGCTTGTATTTTGTAGAATCATTGGAATGACGAGTTCGGGTACGAACTTTATTTATATCAAGCTGCTGTATAACCGTTACACATTTTTCAGCTTCCAAAACAGCGGAGTTAAGGCGATCGATCAACAATGAACTGGGGAACTTTTTGCGTTCTGCTTCAAGCACCAACTGTTGCAGATCTTCCAAGCTTATTTTACTGGTTTCATTGGCGGGATCAATAACTTCGCGACACTTCGTTAGCCAAAGTTCGAAGCTTTGAGCTTTGATGTGCAGTTTTTTCAACATAAGAGGCATTTCGTCCAAAGTGTAACGATACTGTAAGGCATGATTCTCTGGCTTGCAGTCACATAGTTCTGTATAGTGGCGCAGGCAAGTAATTTGTTTTGTACATTGACAGGATACAGCCGACAGAAAGCAAGTTGTTTTGCAAACTTCGCACTGTCGCTCATCGTCTGGAATGAGTTCGAAAGCTTCTCGTTCTGCTTTGGTGACGCCCCATTCCAGAAGGCTTTTGCGAAGTTTCTTTTCCGAATCTACCATTTTTACCATGTCTATGTAGCATGCTGTCGCTATAGCAAAGTTAAGTTTTTCCGGTTCCAAAGCCATCTTACAGACGAGTTCATCGTGCGAGAACACACAGAATCGACGCAAAATGGAATAATGATTAATGCAATCACGTCCCATTTTGAGCCAGTCTGCCGGTGCGAAATTTACAGCTTCTGCAAAATTGTAACCTTGATTGAAGCCAGCGTGATAGGCGCGTGGAAATGTTATGACGAATTCCCCAGCATGCTGGTCCGTGCGATAGACTGGAACTCCGTTTTTCATTAAGATATTCGGATTCATGATTGTCACAAGCTGATGCAATAGATCCGGTTGCGAAGCGAACAACTCTGGCGCTGCACTTTTCATGGTTTTTTCAAAAAGTTCCGCCTTACTACCCGGCACTCCGTACCAAGTTTTTGGTTCACCCCAGTGAAGGTAATTAATAGAATAACTCCAGTGATCCTCGTTATGCCAGCAGAACGTAGCAAAGCACATACCGACGTACATCCATGGGATTTTCATACCGCTTATATCGGCGTTGATGTGACCCAAAATAGATTCTTCTAAAAGCGGAAGATTATTCAAGTTCCAGCTGGACTCAGCGTATTCCTGATCACCTGGCAGCAAGTATAAAGAGCTCCTTGTAGGAAATCCAGAGCCGTGGTCCATAGTGTGCAAATCGGCACCGTATTCAACAGTTACATCTTCATCGATTGAAGAAACTATCCGCCAGAATTCACGTTCTACCAACTCTGTTGAAATTAAGTGCACTGGTCGACAGAAATAGTCCGCCTTAAATTGATCAGCCATCTCGCCAAACTGTTGGAGTGTGTATTCGCGCTGAGCCTGTTCAAAGCCGAAAGCTTCAGTGGGCTTGCTGACCTCTTCCACCACACACCGTGGGCATCGCCAGTCACCTTTTGGAATATCGTGTAAAGGTGGCAACAGGCAGAAAGTGTGATAGCTGTCATCACATCCATCGCATAGAAGCATTGCTTCCTCATCATCGCCGCGATTACAGATGTGGCATATATATTTTGCCAACGGATCATTTTGGATTATGGGAGCCGGAGTAGCTGGACGGAGAAACCGTCCTGGCTTCGCTGGTTTAGCTCCCAATATCTTAACACCTTCAGGTTCGGGCTTAATACTCGCTGAAACTGTGCCCAGCCCGCAGGCAGACTCTTTGCTTGCGCTCATATTTGCAAACCGCTTCGAACGACGAGCTGTCGTTTCATTAGGCGGAATGATTTGTTGTCGCGATACAATTCCGTGGGGTTTGTAATCTTTATCATCGCTCTCAGACTCCAATTTTATATCGATAACTTTGCCCGAAGTATAAATGTCGAAGGGATGAAGAATGCGCTCGTAATGACCTTTAAGTATGGCGCCAATGCTTTTCCCAGAAGGATATTGCATACGATGTGCCACCCTGGACCATTTTCGCTCCTTTGTTGTTTGTTCCAAGCCACCTTCTGTCTGAACGATTCGATGCAATGAATACAAATCGAGTGCTTTTCTCTCTACCATAGGAATCTTGAGTGAGGAACCTTGCAGTTCCCAAAACTTTGCTATCTGATCTAAAAAGTTTAACTTGACACGAGTTTTTGCTTCCAATTCATTAAGGCGTTGCACACGAGGAGTGAATTTGAGATTATCCACATCTACAGTAAAAGGAGGCGTCCAAGTCTACCCGAACATAACCAAAATAAAAAAAAAAATTAAATAAAAAATTAAAAATCGCTAACCACCCTCTTTGCAGCCCGACACTTACCTTTGGTGGAAGTATTTTCGCGATGCCATACTTTTCGGCAATCGGACGAATTTTACTTATATAGGTGAGGGGATTTTTAAACTCCTCTTCGCTCGGCCTAAACACTGGACATTCTTCTGGCTTCGAGAATTCATATTCTTCGTTTTTATTTTGCGAGAACGTTGAAGAACTATGCGGATGTTTTGGATAGGCCTTGATACGAGAAATCCCATTGCCTGACGCCTCCTGCTGTCCCTTTGCAGGGCTACTTGAGGCCGACGATGATGATACATTGTGGCAATCTGCAGTAGTTGATGTTACCTCAAGAGCATTTGCAAGTGGAGGCCATTGAATAGAGGTTGCAGGCGCTGCACGAGTCACATTTGAGTAACTGGCAACTTTGGCCTCACCCGAGTTTGCAGCTGACATATTTTTTACTCGCACTTTATTTTCAACATATTGTTCAATGTCTCGTGATAAAAACTCTGTCCTATGAGCAATGAAAAACGCAAAGAAAAATTTTTTTAATGTTTGATTCATCCACTTGTCCAGATTCAATATTTATTTATGTATATCTACATTTAGCCAAACAAGGAAATCCCCTTTGACTTCCATGAAGTGGCCTACGTGCCTGCCAACACGAATTTGCATTTTCCCCTCCCCTAATTTAATTTACAACAGCAAAGTCATATTTTCTCCAATAAACCTAATTACTTTTACTTAGATTTGCAAGCAATAGGTTCTTTTTTTATTTATAAGTACGTAGAAAAACTGAAACTAATTTCTTTTGCAATTTAAATTCCAAAAGGCATTTTAAGAAACTCACTGCAATTAATGAGAGCCATTTTGTTTTGCATTAGTTACCCCTAGGAGAACGAAAACATTTCATTGAAAGATATAGTATTTAAAAAATCTAAACAAATCCAAAAATCTCTTGAAAAGGCCGAAAAATAAATACCCAAATAGCCGGATAGAATTAAATAGAACTAGAAAGACTTCCTCCCCTCGCATTTCTGAATAAAACTTGTAAAAATTCTACGAATAAATGTAGATCCCGGTTGATTATCTATTTTTTTATTTATTTAATTAAATTAAACCATTTCCGCGGTTACACTTTACCAAAATGTCTAAACTTGTGTAACATACCTTTTGCGGTAAAGGTAGAAATATTGCACAACAAAACCAACCCTTGCACTAGACAAAAAATACTCTTAATATATAGGTATATCTTCTTTTTTTTCTTGTTCTCAACAAATCTGAAATCTTATTGATGATATTGGACAGTTTGTACTACGGACAAATCGCAATTTCCCCAATTTGTTTAGCTCAGGTTACATGGTGTAAAATTTGAAAAAAAACATATACGTATGTAGGTATATCCCTCTGGTATCCATACCAACAAATAAGTACACTAACTTTGAATTTATTCAAAGCAACACTTTTATTGTCATATTATTTGCTTTAGCAACCTTAAATAGTGTTTAAAATTAAATTTCCTCACTATGTATTTCAATATCTTGCAGTTCCTTTAAAAAAATCGACTAGTAACGAAAACCTTTACAACAGATGAAAGTATAACTTCGTTTTTTTTTTATAATAATCTTTGTGTACAGTATACCCCGTCCCATCTTGTGTGTACGTGACCAAACGCTAACTGCTCACGGTAACTCGTCTATCAAAAGACGAGGAAGACAAAGTGTACGGTTTATTAGTATTTGTTTCTTTTTATGCCTCCCATATTTTGAGAAAAGAAAATTATTGACCCTATTCCAAGTGGTGTTTTCAATAATAAACAATAGTTTGTGCCCCTTACTCTTCGCACCTATAACACCATCATTTTCTTTATAAACAAATTACAATTGCCATCTTTCAGCGGAAAGATCAATTCTATATACAAGGATATTAATTTGTCCAAGAAAAAAAAAACTATCTCACCTCTTATGCCTCCTACTTTATGCGTCCGGTACAATATTGAAATAGATTAGAATCTTTTTCGCTTGTATTTTGAAAAACTACAATGACATTACATATTTGTATTTATTTTGTTCTATTTTCACCGCTTCACTCTCCAGTTACAGAAAGGTTAACTAGACCACTGTATTCGAACTATGTATTATTGTGCACAATTAACTTTATATAAATGTTTACGAGGGAATTGTTTGCTTAATGAGGCTGAAAGAATTTTTTTCTTTCTTTTTTACCCCAGAAAATAAATAACAAAATATTTTTTTGTAGGGATGATCTATTCGATTGCCAGCAATCGCCTCATTTCATTCGATTCCGATAGACAAATACGAGCGATGTTATTAGCTGCTATATAGCAAAACACACACTGTAAGTCAGTTGAGTGTAATTCGCGGCGTAGGTTGTAGATAGAAAGTTTGCCGTAATGTTTTCGAACTAAAGATTCTTCTTAAATGTTATGTTTTTCTTTTTTTTTCTTTATTCGCTTCAGCGATGCTGCAGCATAACATAAAAACGGGTATGTGTATGCGTTATATCATGTAATAAAAGATTTAGGCTATGATTGACACTCAACTCAAACGACCCGCTTTTCGTTTTCAACTATTGAATTTATGTCATCTTTGTTTTGCTTGCCATTGGTTGGGCTTAAGAACGCGTCAGGGTTGCACGACGAAATGCAAAGGTAACTAAAGCGGTGAGAGCGAAAATTCAAGGTTTACCTTTAATTTGACATTAGATTTTTTCGTACTGTATCTTTTTTTGACAAGAAATTCGAAAAATTATTCAGGCTAGTTACCCCACTGCCGGCGGTGTTCACGTACACTAATTATGAACATTATTATTATCAATAATAAGCGCTAGATAGCGCATATTTTCCAAACAAGCACAGGGTAACGCATTTCGAACACGTGTTTGTCATAGCGCTAGTTTTGTAAGCAAACTGGATAGCAAAAGTGAAGTCGAATTTCAGTGACTCAAACCAAAGGCAAATACTATAAGTTGTAATTTGTTTATTTAAATGCATTTGGAAATTTTGTTTGCATTTAGCATGCAGTGTTGCCGTTTAAGTTTTTTTTTTTTTTGCAAAAACAGATTTCCTGCGGGTTCAGTAGGTGGCCAGTTAAAGATGAGGGTTGTGATCTCTTTACTCCTGATCAAAGCCTCGCCGTTAAAGAAGACGAGGATTCCTCTTTTGGTCCGCCTTCTCACCAACAGAAACAACACAGTAATTCCTTATCGATTGTTACTGTTGCTGTTGCTATCGTAATGCGTCTATAGGCGTTTTTATTTTTTCGTTCAGATCTGAGCATGAGCTAGTGGAGCATGCTCTTGCTTGGAAATCATGCTTAGTTTAAGAAAAAAAACAATATTTTATTAAAATTGATTTACTTTCACCTCAAAAGGAAAACTGAATGAAGAACAATTGAAAATACAGTCGGTGGGTAGTTTTTTTTGGCGTAGAAACTGCTTTATCAATATATCCGACGCGCCGGTTGGAACCTAAGTTCCGCATCGATCTGCCTGCGCAGAAGTAATGTCACATTTGCATGAAGAGATTAGATCTCTACGTTTTTAATTTTGCAGATGTAGTCCCCCCGGCGTATATAATGATACAGCAGTTTCTTCGCTAGAAAAACTACCCCTGACTGTATTTTCAATGGTTTTTCATTTCGTTTTGGTTTTATTTTCACTCCTATGAGTCTGTCCTTGGCTGCGTTCAGTTTTTTACTCAGACTGCTCAATTAGTCAATTTATTCTGAGCTCATAGAACACGCTTTGATTAAGCTCTGGACGAAAACAGAAATATAGCTTTAACGCTCTGAGGTGTCAAAGCTAAAAAAGAAACCCGAAATTTTTTTGACAACTCAGGCTCTGCTCTCAACTCAAAAAGAAAACCGCCTTATGATAGAACCAGATCAACACAGCCACTCCGACTTCGACTTTGACAATCACGCCGCACGTTTTAGAACCAAATGGTCTTTTTAATTAGCACCTCAGCCTCAACTGACGTACACGTTAGACCTAAATCTGACTTCGACCATCCCACCAACCTATTTTGCTTGAACTTTCTCTTAAGTTTACAACAATTTTTTTGGCTTTTTTCCCTCTCGAAGTTGCGAAGTTGGAGCGAAAACCTGCCTCGAACTACTATTCAGTTTAAATTCGATCTTTCGATTCGGTCATGTAAACGTACTGTATGCCTAAACCATAATCACGCTATGGCGCGTGCGTTGCTTTCGTTACTTCTAAAGGCTTTACGTGCGCTTTGACCAAGAACCTATCCTATACCAAGAAAAAGCTTGATAGTCCATGATTTTCTCTAGATTGACTTTGACACACGGCGCTTAACAGCAAAGTTACGAAACATTAGGTTCTGTTTCTAGGAGTCTAATTGAGCAGCTTTGTGATTTCAATGATTTGCTCTGGTTCAACTGAATGCGTTTGTCAACGCGAATGATCCAAAGCGTGATTGTGTATTAAGCAATATTTTTTTTTGTTTCCCCCTCCACAGTTTCCCAAAAAAACCCTTGTCCATCACAAATCGATGAAGATGCTTCGTCTGAACACCATTATTAGGGAATTATGATCAACGACGAAGCAAGTGTGATAACGACATTAAGTGCGCGAACTCAACCATCTTCTGCTTCCGAAAAATGCTCCATAAGCTGAAAGGAAGGCTCTACACCGCAGTTGTGCGTAGGCTTACCTACGGGTCACAATGTTGGACAGCTTACAAAAAGTACAAGGGCAAATTAACGGCAGCTGAGATGAAGATTCTTAGCATGACAGCAGGCGTAACAAAGATTGATCGAATAAGAAGTTCCAAGATCCGTGGACGCCTTCGCGTCAAAGAACACATCTCGAAAAAAATGGAGCGCGACTGGGTCAGATGGTACTATCATGTTAAAAGGAGAGATCCTACGAATCATGTCAAAAAGACAATATCAATCACCGTTCCAATACAAACGCGAGAGAGGGACAGGCCTAATTCCAGGGTCACAAAAAAAAGGAACACCGGCATTTTATTTGCCTCAGTGACGCAGTGATTCAAAATCGGGACCCCTGTCGCTATTTTCTGAGGTCGAACCGGCGAACAGGCCTGTGCCTGAAACACATGTGCAGCAGGGACGCACGCATCAATGCACATAAATTGCATTGCCTGACCTGAACGAAAAAACAGGCTAAGATGTTAGGTATTGTAATAGAATTTCACAGCACCAAACGTCAAACCGGAAAATGCTTACCAAATCGCGCTGTTCTACTTAGAAATAGAGACAACTTGCATCAACAATGGGCATGCAGTAAGCTAGCTATGTGTCATTTTACATACTAAATCGTCTTGCTACGAATGTGTTTTAGCCATTATGATCGCTTTAGTCCTGATCATACTCTCACCGCCATTAAGGAAGAAGAAGATTGACCATATTCCGGGAACACCTCAATGCTTCTTCTTCGGCAATGATCAGCCCTTTCAGAAAATCGTCACTAATGGCCGCTGCAAAATACACACTTCTGTATGTAATTTAATGATTGTTTTCTATCATTCATTTGCTAATTTGTTTAATTTAAATAAATAAAGTTCATTTGATTTATCAATTGTTTTCACGTCACAGCTTAAAAGGAGGGTCTACTGAAACAAACGTTCCATCTCGGTAACGCTGGCTGTGTACGACATAAATGCTACTCTATTCTTCTCTGTGTCTGTGCGAACGAACGAGACAGTACAATATATTTTATCTATTTTGTACTTCGTTCAAACTGCAAACAGCATTGCTCAATGAATAGGCTATTATTTCCCTCAGCGAAATAATGTCATAAGCCATTGCATGAAGCTGAACAATCGTTGTTAATAAGATATCACACTTTTTTTCTGTTTGTTTTGTGAGTAAAACTATAAAATTTTATTTGGTATCGAATCGGACATCAGATTAAGGTAATGTCGGATTTTCAGTTTCTATTCCACTGTCATTGCTCATAACATATTAAATTGTTTAATTGCGTTGAATAGTTTGTGAGTTCTCTGATATTAATATATGCTAATTTGTTAAATGTTTGTATAATTAAAATTCGATATGGAAGACAAGTCTGCACATAATCGTGTTTTCTTGGAATTTTCGCATAAAAAAAAATTGAGTTAAATGACGTAATTTGATTGTTTTGGTTCTTCCAGTTATTATGTCCACAGATAAGTTGAAATAAAAAAAAAAAAACAATATCTTCTGTTGCAGACGTACGAAGCTGTTTGCAATGTTGAAAACTACTGTGGGGGCAAGTGCTGGTGGTGCCACCAATCGGGTCCCGAAAACGTCGCTTCTTGTTGACGATTATGAAATTTCCAATACGGTTTTGGGACTAGGAATCAATGGCAGAGTGGTGCAGTGCAGTAATCGTAAGACCCATCAAAAATATGCTTTGAAGGTGTGTCTCACCGAATTGTTTTTTTTCCACAAAATATTTTACTAATTGATTGATCTCTAGGTTCTTTTGGATAATGCAAAAGCCAGGCGTGAGGTTGACTTGCATTGGAGAGCAAGTGGTTGCCGGCATATAGTGAATATTATAGATGTTTACGAAAATACCTACAGCGGTAGCAAATGCCTACTAGTTGTCATGGAATGGTAATTATTACATATACTCTTATGACATCAAGTTCCTTTCCTCACTTTCGCCTGCTGAGTGATAAGGTTGGATATACATATTAAAACACGTGTCCGTTATTCAAAGTCAGCATTGCGAGTGATATTCCGAAGTCGGACTCGTACTCTATATTTACTTATTAAGACTCCTCCAGCGGGTTGAAGAAATTTTATTCGCGAGTAAATAGGTTGTAGACATCTTTTTCAATAACCAGCTTTCTTGTTTCAACTGTGCCAGATAAATTAGATGAGTGGAAGCCGACTTCCCGTCTTTTGATTGATATAGTTTAGCACAGGGATCTCATATACAATACAAATTCAGTTCTGTTCAAAGCAAGTGCCATCATTCACTTACATGTTAACGCTTTTATTTCGCTCATCAATCTAGCATGGAGGGAGGAGAATTGTTCCAAAGAATCCAAGACAAAAAGAATGGAGCATTTACTGAACGAGGTACACTCATATTGATTTTTGCGAAATGTTGCATTCCTTTTACACTTTGTCTATACTCATGAGCAGAAGCAGCCCAGGTAATGCACGCGATTTGCGTTGCTGTACATTATTTGCATAGCAAGGACATTGCCCATAGAGACTTGAAACCAGAGAATCTTCTTTATACATCGCCTGCACCGAACGCGACCCTGAAGCTAACCGACTTCGGGTTTGCCAAAGAGACATTGGTCAAAGACACCCTACAGACTCCGTGTTATACGCCGTATTATGTTGGTAAGCAGGCCGAAAGCATGTAGCTTTATCAGTATCATTTTATTGTTTTTACTATTTTCTTATTTAAGCTCCGGAAGTTCTGGGACCCGAGAAATACGACAAGAGCTGTGACATTTGGTCACTTGGAGTGATTATGTACATTCTTTTATGTGGATTTCCGCCGTTTTATAGCAATCATGGGGATGCTATCTCGCCAGGAATGAAAAAACGTATTCGAACCGGTCAGTATGATTTTCCCAATCCAGAGTGGAAAAATGTTAGTCAATCAGCAAAAGACTTGATCAAAGGAATGCTAAACGTGGATTCTAGTAAACGTTTAACCATTCAGGAGGTAATGCGAAATAGCTGGATAGCACAGTACACTCAGGTTCCACAAACTCCTTTGCATACTGGACGTATGCTGAAGGAGGGTGAGGATACATGGCCAGAGGTACAAGAGGAAATGACGCGGTCACTAGCAACCATGCGGGTTGACTACGATCAGGTAAATCAATCGAATTGCTTGACAAATTAGATTATAACGCGTCTCTTTATCCAGAAGATGAATATTAAGGCGCTTGACAATTCCAACAACGCCCTATTGCGAAAGAGGCGAAAAAAGCTCGAGGATCTTACTCAGAAGGTCTAAAATCAACAAAGTGTAACTAATGTACGTGATTAGCGTTTTACTTAATTTAGAACAAACAGTTATATGCAACTGTGCTTCAAGAGTTGAATAATTTATTTTAAATCTACTTGAAACTGGCAGTGGGAGGATACAATAAAAACATACAAGATTAAGTTAACATTGATTTTATGTTCGAGAAAAGACAATACTTAATATAAAAAAATTCAGTATTACTTGCGTTATAAATTATTTCCAATTTCAAAAGGCCATCCAGCCCAGAATTTGTTTCTTGCACGCAGATAAAACATCCTGCATGCTGCATTATGCAGGTTCCATGGTGCTTTTCTAATATGAAATTCTTTATGGATTTTTGCTATGATTGAGAAATTAATTTTAAGAACTTGGTTTTCAAATTTCAATCATTTTACAGACAAAAAAACGACGTTTGTTCCCGCGTGTTGCATATAGGGATGCAAACGATACATCGATGTTTTGATAACCGATACATCGACGGCAAAACTGTCAAACATCGACATCGTTCATTCATTTCCTTAAGCATTGCCAAGATGTGTTAAATATAAAATGAGCTTGTATTTGTGTAATAGTGTATACGACAGAGCAGGGGAGAACCCCGAACCCACTTATACCACAGCAGTGGGAAATTCCGGGGCAGCAATCCCACAATCAAGCAAAGGAAATACCACACAAGGCATAAAACGGAAACTAAACACCATCATTAGACGCAACCCAAATTCCGTTGCCAGCCAGGTAACGAAAAACCCAACGGTGCAGGTACAGAAGACAGTGCGCATTGAGATTTGGGAGGATGTAAAATCTCTTTTTCCAAAGCTTTCAAAGGAGCGTTTGTTCTCGGAGCCTGGGGCAACCATAACTCAGGACAGAAATAGACTTCTGGGGACTAAATTATCCGAGCTTCTTTTCCTCAACTCCATTTCGCAGTTGTTACATTCGCACAAATAAATGTTTATTATGTCTCTTCATTAATTTCATTTCAAAACTACGTTTAAATAAATAAATCCATCGAGAAAATATGTTTTATTTCGCAGATGAATTTAATTCTTTTGTGGTCTACTAGACTGGAAATTAATTAAAGTTTTTGCGTTGAAATTGGTAAGACTAGTATATTTCGTTGTTTAGGTACAGGACGTAGGTACACACAATTTGTGTGATGGAGAAGATAAATAAAACATCGGAAAAACATCGATGTATCGTTGTTAATACCGATGTTTTTTAACATCGATGTTTGTCGTGGAACCATCGATGTTTTCAAACATCTATCACAAGGTAAAATAGTAGTCCCTAGTAGTTGACTTGTAAATTGAACGCGCCCAATTTCTTACTGCACATGTGTCTCACATACAGTAATGCGTGCGTGCCAGCATAAGAATCTGATCGGCATTTTTTTTTCCTTCAATTGAAAAATCAAAATCATTGTAAGTTTTTCTTTTATTTTTTATTTTATTTCAATAAAATAAATACTATTTTTTAATATGGGGATGTATGTATATTTTGTTCAATTTTTTTGATTTTTTTTAGGTAATGATATTTGTATTTATTCATAGTTGACGTTCAGTACATTCTGAATTCTTTTTCTCTACTAAAATTCAGGCTATCAAATATTTTTTAATAAATTCTTTTTCTGCTAAATCGATCTAAATGGTTTTTGATTTGCCGTTGCACATGATTTTTGTTTAAGTCGGTTATAATTAATTTACATATTATATGTGAGAACGAAAAAGATTTTAATTTAAAATTTAAAAAATGTAAGTTAAATAATAATTAAAAAAAAAACAAGATTAACCCTTACATTTAAATAACCCGCAGATGATTGAACAATAATTATAACAAACAGTAGTTTAAGTTTATAAACATATATTACGTGTGTACATACATTATATAGACGTTCTTGTTGTTGTTTTCTCTGTAAGATATAAATCATAAACAAACCAACAATAGTTTTCACCGATACGAGGAGTTACAATAATGTTCTTCTTTTATTAATTTACAATAGGATATTGTTCGTTTGTTTTTTTATTGTTGCTGCCCCAATTCATATTGTTGGCGCCAATCTGTATTTGTTTTCTTTTGTTGAAATTTATAAAAAAGTTAAAAGCCTCAAGTTACTTCATTTCAAAATACTACATCTGTGTTGCTTTTGTTAATAACAATTTCCTATTTAAAGCACACAATCTTTTTTCTTTCAATTCGGTTGAGGTTATGTTTAAATAAAAAAATGTTCTTTTTCATGTTATTAATAATTAAAAAAAAAATGTATATACGGTCGCAGCAACTTGAGGTACTGGTTGACTATTGCTGAATTTATTTTTTTATATATTTGCAAACAACCGAAAAGGGTTAGGGGGGCCAACAAAAACCAAACAAAATCAAAAAAAAAAAACAAAAACAAACAGAAGAACAAGTTCGTTTGTGCGTTTATTTGGGGAAACCCATAAAATAACCAAAACTTATGCGGTAAAGGCAAAACAAAAGATTGCTTAAAGCAGATTAAATAGGAGGCGTTTGCAGAAGCTAATTATGAAACACAATTTGCAATCCGCTTATAAAACAATAATCTAGTTTATATGAATTAACAAACACTTGAATTTGGCGCATACGCTAAGTACAGTTTTTGTTGTTGTTTTATTTTTATTAAGTTACACGTTATTCAGTGATATATAGACGAATTTGTGGCTATGACACTTTACTAATTTTTTCTATTTTTATGGAACTATACAATATAAGAATTAAGAGTTAATAAACTCGATATAATCGATAGCAAAAACCGTCTTAAACATATATTATAAATTATATAAATTATAACAAATAAATACTACAATGTACGAGACCCGCAACGACGCGTTGCAGTTGATTTCAGCTTTCCCCACAAAGAGTTTTTTTGATTTCGACGCTTGCTACAGAGATATTAGATTGTTTGGCTTGTGAACGGTTATGGGAGAGTAGGTGTTGCGGCGAGTCGATGAAACAATTTATGGTTGAATTTTCTGGCTCAAAGCCATAAGTAGCGCCGGTTGATTTGTGATTTGGCTCAGAGATTTCCAATTTGAAAGAATTGATTAGAATCGGTGATGGAGGAGACGGATGAGAGAGACTCAGGGCAGGTAGGTTCATTTTATTTTTTCGATGTTTAAGACAACTAGAGTCCAAAATGCTTTGTTCGCTGCGAGCCAAGCTGCCGTCGTTTTCCGATGAGAATTCGTCGAAAATGGTCTCTTCGTTCAGCGCTGATTCGTAGTATGATTCTGAATAAATGTCTGACAGACTCATATTGTCGGCATTGTCGTTTGTTTCATGGACTTTTGTTTCAAAGAAACTATTTAGCACGCTATTTTCGGGGGCTTTCATGTCGATTTGATGTTCAGCACTGATCTCAGCGTATGATGTGGGTGAGGGTTTGTCGTAGTCGTTCGATATAACATTACTGTAGTCAGAGAGAGGTGGCCATTTTGTGTTTTTACGAAGTTCGTTCTCAATGGACAGGTATTTGCGATGAGATTTCTCAATGTTGTGGAAACGGTAACGAATTTTCATAAAGAGGAAGTGCTCGACGATGACAGCTTCTATGAAGAGGCTGACGAGAAAATTCATAGCGCCGTAGATCAACATGTAATTGCGGAAGCTTTGCTCGGGCGGCATCACAAGCTCGAATGCTTCAACTAGAAACTGTGCCGGATACAGGGTGAGATAAATGACGATAGCTAAATTGACGAGTAAGGCTATACAAAAGGGAAAATTCGATATGATTGACTTGCGGTAGGGTGCGCCCTTGGAGAACACGAACGCCAAAATAATGTATTGAAAGCAGGATATAGAAAATATTGTATAATTTTCATAGCATCCTAAATGATTGCCCTCTGGATCTGGATCTGGTTCGAATGGGGTGAACCATTCCTGCTGGCGAAGGTGCAACCAACCAGCTACTTGAAAAACTACAGCCGCGAACAGATGTAGAAGTATAGAAACCATTGGTGTTAGAGATATGAGTGAGCTGAGTGGGGCTTGCTTAACCAGTGGTCCATCATAGGCTTCAGTCTTGCCGAAGAAAAAGGCAAAAATTGATATAAGACCAAGATCAATGTACAAATACTGTTTGTCAGTGAGATTTGAATCAATCGAATACAGGATCATCACAGATATAAATTGCACCAATGAGTAGGCGGCCATGTACTTGAAAATTCCAAAAGAAGTAACCAAGGCCGCGCGACCTTCTTTAATAACATTGGGTACGCAAGCGATTGTCGGATCGCGGGATGTGAAAGGCGATGCAATCGATGATTCCGTCTCAGACAGCGAGATGCCAGTGTGGGCAACTTTAAGGGCTCCGCAATCGTTTGCACCGTCACCACACATTGCCACGTAGTAGTTGAGTTCTTGCAATTCCATTATAAGTGACTGTTTCTGATCGGGTGACATGCGTGCGAAAATTGCACCGCGGGTCACAAACCGCTGCACGTCCTCTGGGAAATGTTCCCGAACAATTGACCATGTTTTCCCCACCATGGCGAAGCGGTAATTATTTGATGGAAAATCGGGAAACATTTTCTTTTCGTCGTAGGCATTTCCATTCGATTCGACGGTAGGAGTGACATCCGTTAACCCAAGCTCGACATCTCGATGTGTCCATGTATCACAGGTTTCCAAGCTGGCAATACTGCTGCTATGAGTATGAAGCGAACAGATGTCACCATTTCCATTTTGCACAGGTCCGCTGGGAGTGACCGCTCCCGTCAGATTGTAATAAAGCTCGTATTTGTTTGGATTTTCCGGATCTGTCCGTGTGTTGACCGTTATCACGCTCTGTTTCTTTCCGACAATTCCACAGTCTTTGGCTACACTAAGGGCTGTCAATATATTGTCTCCGGTAACCATGACAGTCCGGATGTTTGCCAATGTAAGGCACTTAATAACCTCTGACGTGTCCGGTTTGAGTCGATTCTCCAGAATAACAAATCCCAAAAATTCCAGATCAGATTCAATCTTATCGCGGCCGATGCGTTGCACTTTGGGATATGTCATCTTTTTCTCCAAAGGCTTGTAAGCCATAGCAATTATTCGATATCCCTGTTGTGCATAAACGTCCAACTGAGCAAAGTAGTTGTCGGGTATTGTCGAAGCGCTGGAAAGTGTGTGGATCATTTCGGGTGAACCTTTACAGTACACATTAAAATGATCGTCGGTTAACCTGCGAGTAACTACCGACATTCGTTGTAGGGCTGACGTGAAAGGGAATTCTCGTACAATACCAATGTCATTGGTTCCACCCACTTCTGCCAATAGATCGTCCACCGATTCTCTACGAAAGTCGGTGACCTCCTTTTCAATGCTCCCCGTGCTTGTTCGGTCTGTGAAAGAAAAGAAAATAAGTTTGAAACAATTCATCTCGAAAACGAATAACAAAACATACTTGATTTAGGCTGCCTTACAATAGTTGGGAATAGTAAATCATATTTATTCCCATCGGGAACGTTGGCATCTTCCAAAAACCATCCAGTAGATTCGAACATTTTCAGGTCGAGTGGATCACCTTTTTTCTCCCCATTCATTATAGTTATCGAATGGCAAGTAACCATGCCAAAAAGAAAGTGATCAACCGGTAGCCGTTCGATTTGCTTAAGAGCTATTTGAAAATGATTAGTTGGAGTCTTTGGTACTACACCCCACATATCTAATCCGTCTTCGGTGAGAGTTCCTGTCTGGAATTAAATGAATTTTATACTTCATATAAAGTCTCATCTCTGGTGACATCGATAATTACCTTATCGAAGCAAACACAATCGATGCTGCCGGAAACGTTTATCGATCGCGGAGATATGCAGTAAATGTTCATTTTTTTGAGCCGCTTCTGTGCGTATAATCGGCCAACTGTCATAGCAGCTGGTAAAGCTGGTGGAACGACAATCGTTATCAGATCCAGGGACTCTACTGCAATCTTTAGTGCGTCCACATCACGAAGAATCTGTTTTTTTAAGATTTTTTTTAAATAAAAAAACTAATTTGAAGGTAGCGACAGATCAACACTTCAACTTTGACAGCTATTTTGACAGAATATTCTCTTTTGTTTACAAATATTAGGTCTGTTCGCGAACTTATATGCAATCGTAAATTTATTTAAACTATCGTGCAAAACTACACAAACACGTTCGCGTACTGAGAAAATGGTAAAAAGATGAACGAAAGAAAAATGTTCTTTCGTTCATTTTTCTTCACACAGAATTTCAGCTGGTAAAAAAATGAAAACTGTCAAATGATGAAACCCTATGAGTTTGCGAGCAAAAAAAAAACAGCTGCTGCCAAACTTAGACGTTTTTCATCTTTTTACACAAAAGCGTTCGCGTACTTTTCTTTGAAATGAGAGGATACTCTCTCGATTATGGCGATTTGACAGTTTTCATTTTTCTACACGTAAAATGCGCGTTCTTTGTTTCACTCTCTAAGTTATATTTTCCCCGACTTTAAACGCTGAAGTTCTCGCTCCTGTCAAAGTCGAAGTCGGAGTTGAAGTGTCAATCTTTTTCGATCATAATCGCTCGTACCTTGCTGACAAGTGTGTATATAAAGCCGATTCCAGCAATAAGTCCAAGGATTGCAATAAATTTGTACGAGTCCTGCTCGAACTTATAGTCAACAGGAGGTGGATACAATATCGATCGTATAAGTCCGCCTTTGGCAGTGATATTTCCAGTATTGATGACAATGGCCAAAACCTTTTCCGATCCAATGTACCGGGTCTGAATTACCTTTGTCCCACAGAAGAGAGTATGTCGACTGTGCTCCTTTTTGTCAAATATTAAATCGCGCTTGACCGGCAACGGTGTCTTTGTAACGGGTACACTTTCACCTGCAAGCTAACTATAGTTACTAAAAATATAACCTCAAAATAGAGCATTTGTTTACCTGTAAGCATCGATTCGTCCAAAATGCAATTACCTGAGAGCAGAACAGCGTCACACTGTAAGGTGCAACCACTCGATGGTATTTCAATAATATCGCCCGGCACCAGATACTGAGTCTTGACGTTTTTCAAATCTCCAGCCTCTGTTAATACATGTGCACAATCTGCACTTTGCACTGTACTACAAAGGGCATCCTGGTTCTATAAATACAGAGAATACACGAACACTGTAAATGCGAATAAGGTCCCATCAATGCAGCTAGTACCCACCTTTTTTGTTTGAATGATCGACATAGATATTCCAAATGCTGACATCAATAATATCACAACAGCATAGTAGTAGTAGTTGTAAGAGAACCAAAGCATCACAGAGAAGATTTGAAAAACATAGAATGGATTTAATACCTCCAAAAAAAGTAGCGTAAAAACTCCTTTGTATGGTATTGTGATTTCATTAAGACCGTACACTATACGCCTAGCGAACTGTTCGTTGTCTGACAGCCCTTTTATATGATGCATATACGTGCTAGGAATGTTTATGTCTAAGCCTTTCAGTTTGATAAATGACTGACTGTGTGAGTCCCATACGTAGCGTAGTTGCTTGCAGAGAAATAGACGCACCGTGTCTGTGTCTGTGGAAATGTTAATATATTCTTCTTGATAGTTTATAAATTTATATAAATAATATTCTTACGTTTGAAAATGCCTGACGAGAAATGCACCGATAGGTGGAAGTTTTTATCGTCCAATTCGTTGTCCATTGGCTGATGACTGATTAACTTTGGGTTTGCCTTCCTTTGCCTTAAAAACAAAAAAAAAAACAAAAACAAAAGAAAAACACATAAATGTCAAAAGTAAGTGCAAGTTAAGTCTGTTTTCAATTTAAGTGCAGTCACGAGCTACAGTCTTGCGCAAACTAATTGGGACAAGTTGAAGTTTTAACTTTTTCCATTTATTTTTAAATATTGTTTGTTGTTGTCGTCCTTCTTCTTTCTTTGCGACGAGGTTATGATCAGGATTAGAGGGATCATAACGCTCCCACTTAACTGCATCCCTACTGGTCCGCCGGTTCGACCTGAATGCGAGTTCGACCAGCTCATGCTTCCTTAATTAGTTATTGTTTGTTCCATCTTTTACGACACCGTTGATCTCCAGACCTGTCAACGCACGGGTTTGCATGCAAACTTGCGGGACAGCTTTTAGATGTTAATTGTGTCGCTAGGCTCACCTGAATGTCAAAATTGCCTAGATGTGATTTCTTCACTTAGTCGGCTTTTACGACAAACGCTGTTGTGGGGGCGCTACAGTGATATTCTAATTACCTCCCTACACGGGAAATATTTAAATATTCTTTGTTAATAGTAACAAAAGTGTTTTACTTAAATATGCTCTTGCATTTCACCCTCTTGAGCATTCCGCAAATATTTTTTATTGGTTCATCATGGAACCATACCTCGATTATTGCTTCTTTTTGTCGTGCAACATTTTTTCTTCAGCTTCCCTTTAGACCCTTTAGATATAGCCCACAGATTCGCAATCGAACTGAGGTCAGTATAGTTGAACATTGATATTGTTCTTCGCTGAGAGTTGCTTATTTATTTTTGACGTGTGGCATTGAGCAAGATCTTATTGAAAAATATTTTCTTGGGTTGAAATTCTACTTCAAATCGTATGCAGTATTCTCTGTGTCAAAACATCATCGTATATGCATATATGGTGCTATACATCATGCCTTCGATCGGATTTAAGCTTCCAGTACCCCCAGGGTTGAAACAACGCTTTGGGTGGGTGTTTAGGGGCCTGGGCAATATGACAAGGTTAGGATTTTTTTTTTGTCACTTCTTCTAACGTGGCTTACCCTGTATCCCTGGACTCCGAAGTGGCTCTCGTCCGAAAGAGTACTTTTTTCCAATCCTCTGCAGTCCAATTTCTATGTTTCATGGCTCATTGAAGTCATTTTTCCGCATAGAGACAGTCAAATATTGCTTGTTTAATGGTCTTCTGGGGTTTCGAACTGCTTCAGGAAGCCGCCGTAGAACAGTAGACAAATCAACCTGCATTCCAGTTGACGCCCTTTGAAGCTCGCCACCTGAAAGAGTACTTTTTCCCAATCCTCTGGAGTCCAATTTTTATGTTTCTTGCCTCATTGAAGTCTTTTTTTCCACATAGAGTCGGTCAGATATTGCTTTTTTTAGTGGTCTTCTGGCCTTACAAACAGCTTTAAGACGCCAGCTGACGCCAAGTCCCTTTGAAGCTCGCCACATGTCTTTCAAGATTAATCACGGTGTTTGGGACCGACATTTATCCAGCATGGGCCGTGGTTTTCCGTTTTAAGCCGCTCGCAATACATTCTATAGTCTTGAGCAACACAATTATCCTGGAAGCGCTTGACTTTGGTACTCCAACGGCAACCGAAATCTCCCTAATCGTTTCTTCTGTCAGCTCATGTAATAAAGTGTTTTTCAACAGGGACGCTACAAAAGTAGAGCGACAGGGACAGCAAACGACGCCGAATTTCTTGCCGCTGTTTTGACATTTCTCTTCAGTAAGGTTTGCCATTTCATGATGGAAAGATATACGAGCCAACAACGAGTCGAAATTATTAAAATTTACTACCGAAATTCGGAGTCAGTGGCCTCAACGTTAAGAGCGCTACGTCCAATTTATGGTCGTCATAATCGTCCTAGCAGATCAACAATTGAGCGTCTAGTGGAAAACTTTGAATCCACAAGCACAGTACAAAAAGTTCCCGTGCCAGTGAGACAAAGAAGTGCCCGTAGTGTCGAGAATATTGCTGCCGCTAAGGCTTCAGTTGAAGAAAGCCCAAATGTGTCTCTCACACGTCGTTCTCCAGCGTTGGGCATCTCTGTGACGTCGTTGTGGCGAATTTTGCACCCCAATTGGATGATATGGACTTGGAGGACATGTGGTTCCAACAGGACGGCGCCACAAGCCACACAGCGAATGCCACAATCAATTTATTGGAAACCAAGTTTGGAAACCGTGTTATCTCACGAAATGGTCCAGTCGCTTGGCCGCCTCGGTCGTGCGATTTGACGCCGTTAGACTATTTACTGTGGGGCTACGTCAAGTGTATGGTTTATGCCAACAAGCCAGCGACGATTGATGAACTTCGTACGAATATCGAACGTGGAATTGCAGCAGTATCGGCCGATTTATGCTTGAAAACCGTCGAAAATTGGGTTCAGCGTCTGGACTTCTGTAAGCGTGCCCGTGGTGGCCATGCAAAAGAAATCGAGTTCCATACATAATGGCATGGAACGTACTTTCACAGGAATAAAGAATTTTATTGATATCCAAAACCGTTTTTGTTTTATTTAAAAAAAAACTTTTGTAGCGCTCTTATTGAAAAACCCTTTACAATGAGTTTTGCCCATTTTTCCATCGACATATCCATATATTTTGGTTCCGCTGGGCTTGACAAACACAGTATCTAGTAACATGATTTCTATAATTGCACCAAGCCTTTAAAAATTGACACAAAAGCCAACAAAACTACGTGATACAAAACGAACTTAAAAATTATAGCCTATTACCAAATTGCTTGTCCGAATTTGTTTGCACATGACTGTATCACTATTTTAACTTGACCAATAATTTTGATTAGTTGCACTTGAAAACGTGCCTGAATTTTCTTCAGTTCAAAAAATAAAATAAAAGGTAACAATAATCTTTTTACTTACTTAATAGACTCCGCTGTAAGGATGATCACATCTTTTACATAATAAAGCTGATGTTTACCCTGGTAGTCTTCTTGAATCAGGACCCTTTGGGCGACTGCCAGTGGACACGGTGAATGCGTTGCCAATAGAAGCCAATGTCGCCACCAATGCATTATCAATCGAAGTAATCCGCCAGTCAAAATAATGCATAGCCAACAGAGCGAGGTGCGGATCTTTGAGCGGCGGAAACCAGTGATTTTCATCTCATCCTCCTCGTTGGGGTTGAGGAGGCTTTCGCAAGGACTTGATTCTGTATAAAAATAACTTTGATTAAGAGCCGAATATCTATCCATCACAAAACGAATAAATTTATGATAATGTCTTTTTTTTTTTTTCATTCATTCACTGCATAAATAAATGCACATAGGGCACACTCTGAAGGTCTATCATTGCGACATCTAAATGCTCGACAATAGCTTTTCCCGTACTTACTAGTCATAAGTATGATTTTTTTGACTCAAGCCCGTTACACTGAATCCATCAAACAAACTACACAGATAAATATCAACTGGAAACAGCTTGCAAACGCGTTGTCTTATCGGGGCGAAAACCTGTCGCTGCGACCGTTACTGTGTCAGGTAAGCGCTCATTTTAAAACCTCTCAACAATAAACTAATTTAAGATAACACGCGGGGAATTTTTAGTGGCGGGGACTAGTATCATCCGGTACAAGTGCCGATTTAAGAGAGGAAAAAAAAAAACGATATTACAAAACCGACACAACACAAAATTTGTATAACTGAACACAAATGCAACTGTTCGGATATTTGAAATAAAAACTATATCTAGTCGATGACGACGACGCACGTCGGAATACGTACAATAAAACAACAATAACGGTCGAATTTAATTCGAAACCACAATCGTATTAAGTTTGATTTGATCTGCGGTTGCGGTAGCACTGTGATGGTTGGTGGTATCGGTCTTGGTCGCGGTGTTCATCGCGGCAATACAAGTGTTGTATCAATATGCCCGATGTTGTTTAGTATAGGTACAGCTAGAATCCAATTGGTCAAGTTGTATTTCCCAACCAAGGGAAACCAGAGACCCTATATGCAAATACGAGAAGTATTATAAACGATGTAGGTAGGTCGGTCGGTCGTCGAAGGTACATTGTCATTAATGCCAGATCGTTATCAATATTACAGTCACGATACGGAATAATAGTAATTGACGGCACGTGGATAGTTATTGGTGTTTCGTAAATATAGTAATCTTGCCAGTTTTGACATTGTTGATAACGTGAAGATCTTCTCAATGGTTTTATTGGGTTATTTAACGAATCTGTTGGGGCTTTGACTTCAGACACCCCCTTGTTCCAAATTTAATTTCAAGCGTTAAATGTTACACCGTGTCACTACCCCATTCAATGTTGCAGTTGATTAAAGCTTTCGCCACCCCACTCATATGGGGCACCTTGTCACGTTTTGCATGCACAATTTTTACAGCTCGGCAAGGGCAACAGTGATGGCGTTTTAGCATTCTTAATGACAGATCATAATTTTTTTTAATTAATTTTTTTTTCCGATTTTATTTTAAGATACAATCTTTCAAAGGGTCTTTCATTAAGCACTTGACAACTTCTTTTTTAAATAAAATGCAAACCACTTGAGATATCTAAAAAAAAAACTGTATTGGCAGAATTAGCGTAACGACTACAATTATTGGCACCCCTAAGGAAATTTCAACTTTGATCAACTATAACATATTTTATTTCTGAAGTTATTGCAATAGCTATGTTGTATACGAGAGCATAAAATATTAAGTTTAAATTGAGTACTATAAATAAAGATTTAATAATTGAAAATATATCTAAAATGTCAATTTTAAAAAAAACTTAGTAAAAACTACAATTATTGGCACCCTGATATAATTATTGACACTCAAAGACTGCAATTATTGGCACTCTTTAAAATAGAAAAAAAACATGATGTTTTAATCAATGGTTTATTATTTTATTTATGTTTTCAACACGTTTTATTTTTAATTATAAAAAAAGTAGATAAAAATAGTATCTATAAATTAATAAGTACATACAGTGCTCTTCACTTGATTAGACGCACTGCCACTGATCGTTTGCGGTTTGTATAGGGAGAATATTAAGGCCGTCCGCCACCGCCTTTTAACCTGTGGGCCAACTGCCCTAATAGGTTTAGCTATGTTCGTTGGGGTGCTCCTTTAAGCGATATCTACCCACACCCTTCGCTGATTCGTTGGGGTATCGTAATGGATCTTTCTGATTAGCCTTTCTGTTCGCGTTGGGGTGTGCCAAGGGATCGTCCTCCCCCACCCATCGTTGTCGCAACACCAACCGTCCGTTGGGCACGATACCTGCTTTTGTCGGCCCCCAGAACTCATGGAAACGAGCGACCTTGATTGGAATCAATCAGAGGCGGCCAGTTAACCAATCTCCCAGTAGGAACGACAGAAAAATGGAAAGACCGGGGCGAAAAAGTGAATCGGGTATGGAAGTGGATTGGTTGGGAAGAAACAGCACTTTTGTAGCGTTTTGTAACGCAACAAGATGTTCTCCGACAATGCTACTTTGGGCTGGTTGAATCGCGCCTGAGATACGGCATTTTAGCGTCGGGAAATGCACCTCAATAACAAAATCTAAAAGCAACGGTTATAAGGATACAAAAAATGGTGTATCGAACAAAGCTACGCATGCATGATATTGATTGGCATCAAATCGATAGCAGGGCGAGACTACTTAACATCGAACGACTACATAAGCTGGAGGTAGTATCACAGTTCGAACATGACACCACCTTCAAGATACCAACACAGCAAACTGTCAGCACAAGAGGAAGGTACCAAGCCAGATATGTTATTCCGAGATACTGTAACGAGTACGGACGACGAAAATATGATGTAGCGATTCCCACAATATTTAAACAGTTTTTATCAAAATAGTGAACAGTTTTAATGCAAAAATACTCAATCCAAAAAAAAAAAAAAACCTGAATTAGAAATGCTATAAGAACTCAAAAAAAAACAAAAAAATAATATCCTTCCAGAAATAATCTTCTGCAGACAAGCCCAAAAGGCTTTGCAGATTTAAATTTGAATAATACATATATCACAACAGAGCCTACTCCTTGGCAAAGCCTGGGATAGGTATTTTCCAACTTCATAGAGGTTGAGAAATATTGAAACTCTATTAAAAAAAAAAACACTGCTATCATTCCACCTAACAGCACATAATGTTGGCATTCGTGTAAGTTTAGAATATATTTGTGTTGTTTCTGTAAATTAAAGTATTTTTTAAGTTTTCCAATGACTGCATCATTTGCCAAACACTATACGCTGTTTCGGAAGCCGTAGGTGCTGCTCTAAAGCGACAGATGAATGTTGCCCAAAGTTAAGGAATCTCCTGAGTTTTTGTTGTAAGACATGGTGCAGTTATTAAATGAATTTCATTAAATTTGGTTATCATTTATAGCATTCATCAAGGCAAATACTTCCGATACAGGACGAAGGAATACACTCCAAAGAGTTTCATTGAATTTGCTCAGAGCATCCACTTGCAGAGGACTAAGCCAGAAATTGTTCCATCAATTGAATTATTCTTGCAATAGGCTTTTTTATAAGCACCGCGCACTCAGTCCAAATTCAGGGCGTGGACGACACCGATCTTGTGCATTTAACACTGGAGAAGACTCGTCATCGCTTTGTTTTGTAAGTTTGCCACAAAAAAAAAAAAAACACCTTCATGTTATGTGAAAACATTACACGCTTATGTGAATCCTTAGCCAAACCCAATTGCGAGCCGTGTGATGAAATTGAAACTATTTTGGAAAACATTGAAGATGACCTGAAGGAACATCTTGGAGCTGTTGTTGTGAAAGCCGTCAACAGCCATATGACGAGCATACACAATCCGAGTCGCGAGCCAACGTTGGTCTTTTTTCGACGCGGTATTCCGCTGCTTTATCATGGCCCAATCACTGAGGAAGATATAATGCAACCTCGGTGACAACCGAGATCCAGCCGTAAAGGAATTGTCGGACAGTAGTTTTGAACATCCTACACAAGCAGCAACAGGGTCTACCACAGGTGATTGGTTTGTTTTCTTGTAAGTTTAGAAAATATTTGTGTTGTTTCTTTTAGTAAATTAAAGTACATATTTTTTTAGTTACTCCAATGAGTGCATCATTTGCCAAGGACTATACGCTGTTTGGGAAGCCGTAGGTGCTGCTCTAAAGCGACAGATGATTGCCCGTATAAATCGCTTGGAATATGGAATTGCGAACGCTAAGCGATTCAAAGTTAAGGAATCTCCTGAGTTTTTGTTGCAAGACATGGTGCAGTTATTAAATAAATTTCATTAAATTTGATTATCTTTTATAGCATTCGTCAAAGCAAATACTTCCGATACAGGACGAAGGAATACACTCTAAAGAGTTTCTTGAATTTACTCAGAACATCCACTTGCAGAGGACTAAGCCAGAAATTGTTCCACCAATTGCTAGTCCCATGTGAGTATTTGGTTAAATCTAGTTAATTAGAAGTGTTTATACCCTATTCTAGGGGTATATTAATTTTGACGCATAGTTTGTAACATACCTTAATATTGCCCGTAGACCCCTAAAAGTTACTATATTTATGATCAGCATCAATCTAGCCATGTCCGTCCGTCCGTCGGCAAAAATTAGGCCTTTAAACTGGACCTAGAGAGCTGAAATTTTAACCATATACTCTCTAGGGTCCCGAAATAATCAAGTTTAAGAATTTTTGAAATCCGCCCACAGACACGCCCACAAACTCAAAAAAAAACAAAATTTTGGAAAAAATCGAATTTTGAGCTAGAGAGCTGAAATTTTTTATATATGATCTTTGGCCCATAAAACTGCTTGGGACATAAAATTTTCAAAATCCGCCCACTGACACGCCCACAATTAAATAAAATATTTTTTTTGAAAAACCAAAATTTGAGCTAGGGAGCTGAAATTTTTAATATATACTCTCTAGGGGCCCTTTATGCTCATGTGTAAATATTTTCAAAATCCGCCTACTGACACGCCCACAATTATTTTTTTTTTATTTTTGAAAGTCCAAAGTTTGAGCTAGGGAGCTGAAATTTATAGTATATACTCTCTAGGTGCCCTTTATGCTCATACTTAAATTTTTTTTAAATCCGCCTACTGACACGCCCACAATTAAATAAAACAATTTTATTGAAAAACCAAAGTTTGAGCTAGGGAGCGTTTTTATTTACAAAAGCTTAGTTTTTTCGATAAAATCCTTTAAATTTTTGTCACGCCCACTTATGAGATATAGGAATAAGAATAGGGTATCCAACAGTTCGCCCAAGCGGACTGTAGCCCGCCCCTATGTTCTTTAATGTTTTTATTACAGGAACGACTTTATAAATGACAATTTGATGAACATGGATAGGTCACAGCTGCTAAAATTCGGTGTACGTGGTTTTGTCATCGCAACCATATTTGCTGTTCTATGCAGGTGTTCCGGTTCTAAAAAGTCTCCTACTGACAAAAAGAAGAAAGCTAAATAGGAATCAGATTCAGAGTGCTGGAAACGATTCTGTTTTCATATGTTCCTTTTAAATGTTACAAAAAGCCGTGATATTTTCTACTGTTACCTACGAGTTTATACATTTTTTTGAAAATATATATTAATATGCTTTAAAATTTAATTCATTTACATTTGTGTATAAGCATTATACAGTACCGCTTTTCTTAAAACTTTTTCTTTGCTTTACATATTTTTGCTGGCATTCGTTCTTTACTCAAACCTAGTAAATGATATGGACTGGATGTTGCGTGTGCTTATATACGAGGGGCGTTCAATATATTCTCGGTATCGATATGAAGGAAAATGCGAATTCAATTTAAATTGTCTTTATTTTTCAATATAATTTCCCCTAACGTCAATGCATTTGTTACATCTTGAGATAAGCTTTTTTAAACCCTCAAAAAAATAAATTTATTACCTCTTTCTCTGCAAAATACCCATTTATTGCCGACTTGAGTTCTTCATCATCCGAAAATCTTTTTCCGCGAAGACATTTTTTCAAATCCGGAAACAGGAAATAATCACAACAAAAAGCAAGGTCTGGACTATAGGGTGGGTGTTGGATTTCTTCGAAACCACAATCTCGCGCAGCAGCCTTGGAAACTCGCGCCGTGTGAACAGGAGCGTTGTCATGAAGAAGCAACACACCCGCTGCGAGTTTAACCCGTCTTTTCTTTTTAATTTCCTCCCGCAAATTATGCAAAGCGCAAGTGTAGGATGTGGCGTTGATGGTTTCACCTTTTTTTTGTACTCAATGAGCAAGATTCCCTTTGAGTCCCAAAAAACTGTTGCCATGAGCTTCCCGGCAGACGGAGTTACTTTGAACTTCTTCGGGTGGTCTGTTCCTTTTATATGCCACTGTATGGACTCTTGTTTGCTTTCAGGGTCATAGTGGTGGACCCATGTTTCTTCCCCAGTAACAATTCGATCCATAACACCGTCCGCGTTCTCACTACACATCTCCAAAAGCACTCTACAGCATGCGATTCTCATTTTTTTCTGAGGCGCTGTGAGCATTCGTGGCACCCACCTTGCACTGACTTTTGAAAGGTTAAGAGTATATCTTAAAAATAATATAAACATATTTCTATCAAAATACAAACTGGGTTAAGTTAAAATAAAATACCTACCGTCTCTCGTTACAAGGCAATACATCTTTTATCAGATTAAGCACCAATATTGTCGTCGACTTTGAAAGACGAAAACGATACAGAAAGCCATGGTCGTCCCATTTGTCGACTCCAACACGTGGCAGCATTTTATATTGTACACATCAAGCTGGCGGAAAAAAGGAAAGTATACGCCTTCTTCGTAGATTTAAAAGCCGCTTTTGATAAAATATCGAGAAGATTGCTGATCTATAAGCTACGTGAAATGGGAGTTTCAACCAAATTTGTTAATCTGCTTGAATGCATATACTCTAATACCCAATCAGCGGTGTGGACAGGCAATGAGCTATCAGATTATTTTGAAACACTTTTTGGGGTCAAACAGGGATGCTTATTATCCCCTTTACTTTTCGCGCTGTATCTTAATGATTTAAATGACTATATAGGAGGAGGTCTCAATATCGAGCTTTTAACCATCCGTTTACTGCTATACGCCGACGACATGGTGATCTTAGCAGATGATATTGCAGTCATGCAACAAATGATAGTCCGATTTGAAGAGTACTGCGAGAAATGGTGTTTGGAAGTGAACCTTTCAAAATCAGAAATCATGGTGTTCCGAAATGGTGGCAGACTATCAAGTTATGAAAAATGGAGCTTTAAGGGGGAAGAAATTCGAATAGCCTCGCAGTACACCTATCTCGGCGTACTTCTCACTCCGAAAATGAACTTCGCAAGACATGTGGAGAAAAGAAATAACGCTGCGAAAAGTAGCATCAACGCAACATGGCATTGCTTCCTAAGCAAAAAAAGTATAACCCTGAGTAGAAAGTGGAAACTATTCCTGGCAGTCTGCAGAGCTATCCAAACTTATAGTGCACAAGTCTGGGGTTTTGGAATGTTTGAGGAAGTGGACAAACTGCAACGCTATTTTTTAAAAAGAATTTTGAAATTACCACGTACTCCAAGTACTCCCAACTACGCCTTGTCGCTGGAGACTGGAGCCGAAGATGGTCATTTCTATTCACTAGACTTACATCTAAGGTATGTCAAGAAAACTCTATTTAAATATGATGAAACTAGGTTACCACATCAACTTACCAAAATCCTATTGGAAAAACAACTTTTTTGGGTGAAAGAAATAAACAACATTGGAAATCGGTTTGGTTTACACTGGGATCAAAACATGCAGATGGAAATGGACTGGAACATTAAGAACCGGCAGCTTCTGGATCGACTCAAGGCAGATAGCCGACAAGAAACAGAACGGAGAGCGAGGGAAAGCAGCACAAGGATTTTCAAGTTTCTGGATTACTCGAAAGGACAACAATATCTTATCGATGATACCGATATCAACAAAATTTCGTGGATTTTTAAAGCCAGATGCGATTTGATCCTTCTTAATGCGAGGGGATTTGGAGGCAGCGTTTCAACGATATGTTCAATGTGTAATCTGAGAGAAGAAGAAAATATCCATCACTTCATAGGCAGATGTCCCGTACTAAGGAGTTTAGAGTGAGATACTTTAAAAAGACAACTCTGAGTGAAGCTGAACTCATTAGTGTACTAAATGGAGAAAGCACGAATGATTGGAACAGACTGGTCAATTACATTACTACCGCCGTAACCTACAGAAAACAACTTGTAGCTGAATTCAATTAGCCCGAAGATTGGTTTGAACTTACATAATTTCATTACGTATTTTTTATTTTTTTTTTTTTTTCCTTTACTTATTGTTCTTAAATGAAATTCCAAAACAAGTACTATTTCAATTTGTAAATTACCCGACAGACGACTGTTTATGTCATTGTCGTAAGTTTTTACTTTTCAACAAAAACTTAACACTATAATCTAAAAACAATGTATAGGTATAAAAAGTTGAAAATAAAGAACAACAACAACAACAACAACAACAACAACAACAACAACAACAACATTTTATATTGTCTTCTCTCGAGAAATAAACAATCTTCGTGTTCATCATACTCGTTATCCGAAGAAGATGATGCCCAATTTTCCCAAAAATAATTTGTAATCATAATAAGTAAAAAAGCATACATTTTTGAAGTTTGTTTATTTTTCTTTTCTTATTAATTGTTCTACATTGATTGGACTTATTTAAGCTTGATCTAAAATCGGCTGAAAATATGTGCGAACCCATCGAGAGCGGACATTGTCAGTGACTATTGATGTTGTTTGCAAAGGCGTACCCGAAGGAACATATGTGCCGGCTAGCATATCGGAAAATCCGTACACTTCCGGTGGTGATTCCGACTCATTCTCGTCAATAGCTATGTTGTGAAGAACGGCACAAGCAATTGTAATTAACCCGAATCATCCTGGCGTGTCCATATGGCAACGCAAGACTTATATGCACTTTGGCGACTCTCAACCGGTAACAAATACACACAGGTGTGCATGCTTACATTTTTTTTCATCGCAAGACATCTGCGTTGCATATTGGGGAGTCAGTTTTATTGTGTGCTTTGTTGTTCATGGTGAGAGTGTGCCAAATTTGATAGTAACAAAAAAAAATTTTCACGAATTAGTGTAATGGCTTACAACAAAAAGTAAGTATATCAATATTATTTTTAGTCTGCATTATTTGTAAGTGGAGTGTTGCAGTATTGATAGTATTTTGGATGTACAAAATGTATAAAAACTAAAAACATAAAGAAAATGTTTGCTTTTGTGCTTTTTTTTTCAAATTATTGACAATGTGTCCAAATGGCAACGCCAGGAGCAACAGGGTATAGTATTTTTTTTCTAAAAATCTGACACTGAAAGAAGTCCTAGATTACTTAGAGGAGCTTAGTTCGGATGATGAAACTTGAAAATGAAGGGAATTTGAGTGGAGAAGACGATGCTGATGAAGAAGAAGAAGGCTGTATCCCAGACAATATTTGCCCAGCGCAATTGCGATCGGGTTGCGAAGTTTTGAAGAATTTGACGATCCCGGAGAGACATTGGGTGAAATTTTCAATGATAATGTTTTAGCGAGTGTTCTGGATTACTCATCTCCGAATTCACCTATAAGCTTACCAGAGGCAACATATTCAACAAACGAAATTTATAAGCCACCCTCAATCCGGTTGCATTGTGTTCAGCAATCTACCTCCAGCTGCCCTTTGCCAACATCCAATAAGAATACAACTTTCACTTGGTCAAAAGATGAGTCTTGGGCAATGATATGAAAGTATGATCGCCTATTTCGGAAAGCACGGATGTAAGCACTTTATAAAGGAGAAGCCCATACGCTTTGGTTATAAGGTATGGTCTTTGTGCACTCCCAAAGGTTACATGATCAATTTCAAAGTGTATCAAGGTAAGAATCCACGATCAAACTCATTGTATGAGGAGCGATTCGGTAAATGCACCGCTCCTTTAGTAAATATGATCGACGATTTTCCCGAAAATGTTCAGTAATTTCAACAACTCCATAAAAATTAATGAGACTGGTATTCGTCTTACAAAATAGATTGATAATTCCGTTGTCTGTATGTTGTCTACTGCGCCTTTGGATCCACACCATTATCTGTTGCATCGCGCTATTCCAGAGAAGCTAGAAAGAAAATTGGAGCTCCTCGCCCGTGTGTTGTGTCGGAAAATAACTAATACATGTGTGCTGTGTCGATAGATTCGACCAGAATGTTTCTGCTAACCGTATCGGATATCGTGGCAAGAAGTGGCGGAGCTGCATTTTTACTTGGCTTATTGATACATGCGCGCAAAATGCATGGCAGCTTTATCGGCATGTCGATTCGAGTATGCCACAAACGCAATTCAAGCGAGAAATTGCAAATTTATTATTGAAAACATTTCGGTCATTAGCTATTACTCTTCGCATTGGCCAAAAGACTCATTTAGTCGTTCGCTTAGAAAAAAAGAGATGCTGTGATGGACACCTTTGCCGTTCAATTGTTCGAACTGCTTGTGCAAAGTGCGATAAAGGCATTTGCCTGAAATGTTTTAAGCCCTATCACACAGCAGATTTATAATTTTAAATGAAATAAATATAAATTATTTTTTTTATTCAGTTTTTGGTAATTTTATATGTGCTCCTGGCGTTGCCATATGGCTACAGGATATTTTCGGAGAACAAGGACCTCTATTAAAAATTTATTGACACAGATTTTCTATTTTTGCTCTTAACAAAGCGCACCAAAATTTTTTTTAAAAAAATTGAAAAAATAACGTTCAGGATGAGTCGGGTTAACTGTACAGTTTCCACTCTGCACTTTAAGCCAGTGGCCAACACTGGAAAACGCCTTTTCCAAATGCCGTACCAACGTTCTACGCAATTGCGAGTGCGAATCTGCGATTCATTATATAAATTTTCGATGGGGTTCGTGACATTCAGAAAAGGTGTCGCAAGATAGCTTGTATTAGTGTAATCCGAATCACCAACAAGAATGAATTGCTTGAACTCGCCTCTTTCGAATCGTTGTTTCAAACTAGACAGATTGAAAATGCGCTGATCGTGCGTGGAGCCCTATTAAGGAGCACATAAAAAATGAAAAACCGATTTGAAATGTATATTTTTCACGTGAGCTATACCTGCCAACGAGCAACGATATCGTTTATCTTCAAATTCGCAGCACAAACCGTTTGAACGTTTAGGGAAAACCATCCCTTACGATTCCTAAAATTCTCTGCGTCAGTTCCACCTGGTGATTGAATTCGGATATGCGTACAATCAATCGCACCATTAGTTAGAGGGAATTTTGCTTTTGCAAAAAAGTCACGTGCTGCTTGCAGTAGTTCCAATTGGGTTTCCGGCATACGAATAAATTGTGGCGAAAGATTGGCAATCGCTCTCGACGCTCGTTTCAGCACATGATGCACGGTGGCAATGCTTACTCCAATGAAATCGGCCACCGCCAATTGAATTGATCCGAGTGCATAGTATCGTAATACGATTAATAATTGGGTTATTGGTCGTAATTCACGCGATCTATCGAAGAAGAAAACCACTATGGAATATAGGTACAATAAATTCCAACTTATTCGGCGTAAAATACCTTCTCTCGTCGTACGGCAACGAATTTATTATAAGTTGGAGCACCATCATTGTCGTCGGCTTTGAGAGACGAAAACGATACTCGTATATGAAGTCGCGGTCATCCCATTTTTCGAGCCCAACACGTGGTAGCATCTTGTATTGCCGTCTTTCACAGACCAAATTGCGCTCGTCTTCTTCACTGTCCGAATCAGACGATGGCCAATCTTCCCAGAAATAATTTGAACGATACATTGTTTAAGTTTTAAAAAATTAATATTTGATTATTTACACCACTTGATTTGAAGTTCGCACAATCAAAAACAGAAATTTTTTTTTTTTTTTTTTTTTTTTTTTTTTTTTTTTTTTTATATAGAGTTTCTAATATTATTCCCAAGCCATAGTAATATTATCGTTACTCTCAGCAAGCTGAGAGATACCTATCCTGGTTAAAAGCACGAGACTTGGAACCAGAACTAGGCTCGGACGAATAATAGGGGTAGGTGGAAAATCGTACATGCGACTCTTTCTCACTTAAGATAAGAAAACAAAAACCACCTCCCTTCGAAACCTGCATACTACAACTAGGTTATTCCTATCTAGTAGTTTTATTTAAACTGTAAATTACGCGTTTGGCAGGCAGCTTCCCAGTGGAGGCACCTGCTAATACCGCCATAAGCACGCGGTTACATCTTATTGCGCTAATTCAAATGGTTTTATCCTTTGTAATCGGCGCACTAGGTTAGTATCGTCTCGAATTTGTAGCATGGTGATATTGCAATGACCGTGAAGGCGTGTCTGTTGTTTGCAGGCAAAATGTTTTATTTCATCTTCGACGGTAGCCATAGTTAGGTCTCTGTGGATATCAGTGTTTCTGATAAACCATGGTGCATTTACTATTTTTCTTAGCACTTTGTTTTGAAAAGTTTGTAAAATTTTGATATTACTGGATTTGGTACAACCCCAAAGTTGTATACCGTATGTCCAAACCGGTTTTAGTACTTGCTTGTATAAAAGCAGCTTGTTCTGCATGCTGAGTTGGGAAAATCTACCAAGCAGCCAGTGCATTTGTTTACATCGAATGGCGAGCTCTTCGCGTTTCTTCTTGACGTGCGGTTTCCATTTTAATTTCGCATCGAGTGTCATACCCAAATATTTTGCCTCGTTTGCGTACGGAATTCGTACCGAATCAATGAAAATGGGTAAGTTGTCTACCTTTTTATAAGTAAAATTCACGTGCGTTGATTTGGCCTCGTTGAGAGCAATACGCCAAGTCTTTGTCCAATCACAAATTTTGTCAATAGAACGTTGGAGTTTATTAGTTGCTGATTCAACGGTATTACTGACCGCTAATATAGCTGTATCGTCTGCAAATGTGGCTACTGTTGTGCCTTCTTCTTGAGGAATATCACTAGTGTATATTAGAAATAGGATCGGTCCAAGAACGCTTCCTTGGGGAACTCCTGCCGCGATTTCTTTAAATTCAGAGTAATCATTTCCGTGTTTTACACGAAAGAGTCTGTCTGATAAGTAACAACTAAGGATATCAGATAACTGTTTCGGAAAAGCTTGTCTTAGCTTATGTTTCAACCCTGTATGCCATACTTTATCAAAGGCCTGAGAGACGTCGAGAAAAAAACAGAAATGAGAAAAAAAAATCTGACATTTGACGTAAAATCCCAAGTTTGCTCTACAACTTCCACTATTTCGGGGAGTTGAGCAAACTCAAAGTTGATCAACTCTCTCTTTTCTCAACTTCGGAATATCTAAAGTTGAGCGAGTCAACTTTGAGTGAATAAAAGCAATTTCTCAAGTTGACATTAAAAATCCCCAAGTTGAGTTCAACTTCGACTGAATAAAACGGCTCTAAAATGCCTTCGTATGAGGCCAGATGCGGATTATTTGGTATCTTACCTCTTTTCAGGCGTAGGCAATATTTTCCACTTATATTCATACGCGATTTAATCAATCAAATCGATTGCCCTTTTCTTTTACCATCAATCGGATTTTATGCTCCATCAAGAGTACTTAGAAATCGTTTATTATTTTATGTCCCATTTCATGGAATTAATTACGGTTGTAATGAACCAATTACCAGATGCCTTAAAGAATGTAATAAACATAGCAGTTTATTCGAGTTTGATCTAAGTAGGGACTCGTTTAAAAATAAATTAATTTCGGCGTTAGGCTTTGGTGGTAGAATTTAAGTATTGAAATTTTGTAAGTAAGTAAGTAATTTTGCGAGAACAGTAAATGTTTTCATTTGATGATGAAATAAATAAATAAATAAATAAAATCTTTTTCAAACTTAAGGTTGAATGTCAAAGTTTCATAAAGTATTTAATGTTTTTTAATGTGGCAATTTATTTCGTAAATATGAAGCTTTGACGTTTTGGTGCCGAATGTGCCCCCGTTGACCATGCTTCAGGGATCGCTGATTTGAATTATGATCAGAGTCAATATGGTTTGTTGCCCTCCATTTGGCAGGCACTTACGCACAAACTGTATTAATAAAAAACAAGATATTCCGTTAATGTTGAACGATGCGCGTAATATTCTCAAATTGAACTAAATTGCAAGAAAATCAATTTATTTTGATTGTCGTCGATGGGAATTAATAAAATTTCACAGCGCCCATCAAGGCGACGATTCGAACATCAACAAATTGATTAATTGTCCCGCATGATATTCATTTAGAGGTCTTCCCAAATAAGTTGAGGTTAAGTGCAATATCAGACAGAATATGTTATATTCTTTGATAGAAAATTAAGCAATGTGTTTGTGGTGAGGTATGATTGGTTGGACCAACAGGGTGCCCTGATTCCGTCTCTTGAGGGATTGTGTAAGGTTTTTTTTTTTGCGGTCAGTCGTTAACTTCTTAATTGGCGGCCAAACATGTTAAAACAGAAAATTGTATTTTTCAAGAGAATTCATAAGTTTGCTCTGATGTACAGATGCCCTGGCAGAACATATCGCATGCTTACATATCCCATGCTTACTAAGCGAATTTTAGTCTGGATTCAGGAAGAATTACTCCACAGTGGAAAATGTTTTGGCGTTTAAAAGTATTGCAAGGACGTATTTGGCAAAGGGCAGGAGACTATGTATATGCCTCCTTGTTTAATTTTAGGAGGCGTTTGACTTGGGGTTGCCAAATAAAACATATCTGGACAACATTCTGACTTACCGGGAATCGCCTGGACATCTTCACATTTCAGAAATCGCTGATGGTTCACTTGCAATGATATTTCCGAGGATGCTAACGGAGTTCTCTGACTTTCTCTCTTAGTCCTTCGAATTTGGAGGAAGTTTTAAACATACGAGTATATAGACAGGCCTGGTCACCGAAGCACAGGGAATAGTAGATGTGTTCAAGCAGCATTCCCAGCAGCTGTTAAATGGGCATCATGTAGAGGGATGGATAGGCCAAGAAGAGAACCAACGTCCTGTCAATGAGGAACACATTTCACCACCCAGTATAGAAGAAGTTGGCTTAGCTATAAAAAAGCTTAAGAACAACAAAGCCGCAGGCTCTGATGGCTTACCAGCGGAGCTCTTCAAATATGGAGGTGATGTTTTGGTAGGGCGCATGCACCAAATCATTAACCCTAGAAAGATAATCTACGTATCCTACGATATCCTTTTAACTATAAACCGCATTGGGTTTGTTGCTTAAACTAACTCAGTCGGTGGTCGGAGCTAGCCCGTAACGGTCGTGGCGCGATGGTAAGTACCTGCGGAAACAAGCTGTAGCTATGCCGGACTTCTGGGGGCGTGTGTGACCTGTGCCATTCTTACATTTAATTTAATCGTATATAATTTAAAATTACTAAGACTTATTAGTAGACTCATTTTAAACCGAAAAATTAAAATTTGGCAAATAATTATGACTTAATGTCAATTTTAAGGTTCCTTTAAAATATAAGTTGTTTTTTGTTGATTTGTAATGGGGCTTAAGTTTTTTGTTTTTACTGTTTTAATTAATATTTATTTATACTAAATCATTGATTTATTTTGCTTAATATGAACTACATAAATAAATAAAACGTTAATATTTTTTTAAAAAAGTTCATGGGTTTCATTAAATACACTACCAAAGTTTCATACGTCGCTGAGACGTATGATTATCTTTTACGTCATAAAAAATATGGTTATCTTTCTAGGGTTAAACAAGTATATGCGAGGAAGAAAGCATGCCCGATGACTGGACTATCAGCTCCATATGCCCCATCTTCAAAAAAGGCGATCCTATGTCTTGCAAGAACTATCAAGGCATATCCCTGCTTAATGTCGCATATAAGATCCTATCCAACGTACTGTGTGAACGTCTTAAACCGTTTTGCAACACACTTATCGTACCACTGTGGCTTCTGGCCCGGCAGATCGACAATAGACCAAATTTTCACAATGATGCAAATCCTGGAGAAGCCCAATAAATTTCAAGTCGAGACCCACCAACTTTAAATTGACCTTAAAGCCGCATATGATAGGATTCATCGTCAGGATCGTGGCGATAGCCGAATTCGGGATCCCGGCAAAACTGATTTAGTTGGAAAACACGCGGTGTAATGTGCACTTCGGAAGCAGCTCTTCCGAATTATTCCAAACTTGTACCGGAGTTCGGCAAGGAGATGCGCTATCATGTGACGTTTTCAATCTTGCTCCTTAGAAAATAGTGCGAAGGGCAGGTGTCAACACGGAAGGCACTATCTTCAATAGATCCGTCCAATTGCAAAAATGCATGAGCTTTATCAAACTTAAAATGATGCTTAAACTTCCCCCACATCACTCAACCGCTGATCTTCATACCAGAACAAATGTTGACTTGATTCAAGATCGAATTACAAAGCTAACCACCAAATTTCTCCGAAACTGTGAGATCTCCGAAAATCCACTGATCAATCAACTAAATGTTTAATCATTTCCTTGTTTTTAATGCTTCTGGTTTATCAAAAATCATTAATTGTTATTAATTATACATGTATTTTATTATTGTTATTTATTATTTGTTATATATTATTTATTATTTTGTATGCATTATTTATTATATGTTATTTATTATTTGTTACTTATTATTTTGTATGCATTATGTTATTTGCTAAATTTATTGCTGGTACATCAAATACATAATGATTTTGCATTTAGGAAAAATAAACTAATTTGTGTTTTATAAATCAATACCAGATGGATTTTGTCGGTCTGATTTTATTTGTGATCGATTACGTTTTATAAAAAGTCTTTGACGAGCTGCTCTATCCTTCCTTCTACGGATTTTCTCTAGTGTTTCCTCTGTTGGGAGAGGAGTTTCAATCTCATATTTTCGAATAATATTGCGCAATTTTTCCAAAGCATCGGCCAGATTCATATTTTGCGAGCGCGTCAAATCACTTTTGATAATAAAATAGCCGTCTTTGGTGATTTTATTTTGCAACTCAACTGATAATTTCTCCTTTGTCCTTGCTGGTATCCAGTTAGCTTCAGCAAGTTTAAATCTGAGGGCAACTTTAGTGTTTACGCAATTAACGTGTTGTCCCCCTGGTCCAGAACTGCGGCTGTATGATATGTCCAATTGATTAATAGGGATATATCCAGAGAATTTTTCTCCCGTTAAAGGAGGCAAATTCCAGTGTCCATTTGGAGGATGTAATATATCCGAAGAAAAGTTCTTTCTGAATGGTACCATTTGCCCATAAGCTGTTCCATGATTAAATAATTTAACAAGATTTGTAATCCCCGATACACATCGACCTAGGCTTCCTCGGTACATCATAAAATTTTAAAAATAAGAAAATCCGAAGATACAATTTCGATTTTATTGAAAAAAAACTTAACCAAGAACCATTATTATTATTATTATTATTTATTATTTGTTATTTATTATTTATTATTTTTTATATATTATTTATTAATTGTTATTTATTACTTTTTAAGCATTATTTATTATTTATTATTTGTTAATATTATTTATTATTTGGTATTTATTATTTTTTGTGCATTATTTATTATTTGTTATTTATTATTTATTATTTATTATTTATTATTTATTATTTATTATTTATTATTTATTATTTATTATTTATTATTTATTATTTATTATTTATTATTTATTATTTATTATTTATTATTTATTATTTATTATTTATTATTTATTATTTATTATTTATTATTTATTATTTATTATATGTCACTACATGTTAATATATAAGCGAAAAATATTAGTTGGCAACACAACATATTTGTGTTTGCATTGCCCTTTTTGTTTTGTTTCTGTGTCATCCCTCTCACACACTTATTTCTTCTTTGTATGTACATAGATACCATTCTTTTCTTTACTCTTAATAAAACTGCAAGCGCGAACAGATGTGTTTTATTTTTGTGCCTACGATCGATAAAGATTTACAACACTACAATGTACCTGCTAATTTTTTTAAGGTTCCCTTTCCCTTTTTTTTTAATTCTATTTGTATTGAAGGTTTTTAACGTATTTTTCCTTCAAAGTATATCATTGTATAATATTCTTTTGGAGTCATGATTTAAAATTAATTGTTCAGTAGAAAGATATAATATAAATATCAAAACTCTGTATGTAAACTGCGCGGTGGTCCACCAAATGTAAATTCCAATACAAAAAAAAAAGTGATACCCAGTCTTCAAGTGGCATAAGAAAAATGTTCAAGAATGTTTGTGAAAGGTAATTCTATCAACCACCGCACCGCATGGTGGGAGCGAAAGACGCGTCGCGCCGCGTAACGCGAAACGGTCGCGCTGCGTCGCGGCTCCTCGTTGCAGGCAAGAATGTGTGTCTAATTTGATTTTTTTTTTCCTCATATTAGTAGTCAGAATGCTTCAAAAAGTTTGGTGTATTCCAAAATGCGCCGAAGCCTGGAGAGGCTGTCATCTAATGTGTTTCTAAAATCCCCGCGAACACCTTTAGATATAATTGAGACATTCCAACACGAGAACGTATGGAAAACGTATGGACTGTCTAAGCACACCGAATGCCCGTGTCCTTTTTACAAGGCTTGTATTTCAGAGCCAGAATTTGCATATTGCATTTGCCTCAGACACAATAATGCAAGGGATAGCCGAAAATATTTCCGCTGGCCAGAGGAAATATATGGTTGATGGTACTTTTAAAGTTGTACCAGTTGGCTGCTTTTCACAGCTTCCAGTAATTTATGTTCAATATTTAGAAGAGCAGGTAATATCCTTTTTTTCTGTTTTAAAAAAAATGAATTTAATAATTTCCACTCTTCTACTTTACTTTATTTAAGGTATTCCCGGTATATTTTGTGTTGACCACAAACAAATCCGAAAAATGTTATTCGCATTTATTAAAATATATAGATCAATCCATTTTCAAATTCGAACCAAAATCTTTTTTGTTGGATTATGAAACTGGTTTGCGAAAAGCCTTGAAACTTTGTTTTCCACAGGCCAGCTTGAAAGGATGCTGGTTTTATTATTGCCAGGCTATTCGGCGGAAAATAACAACCAAATCCAAATTGGTAATGAGAGCTATTCGCAGCAACAAACAAATTTGCATTAATTATCACAAGATTTTGGCTCTTCCACACTTTTGCCATCATACGCTATAAAGGAAGTTTATAGCAAAATTATAAATGAGTTAAAACACGACGACACAAATGAAAATTTTTCAACTTTTTTTTGAATATTTTGAGAAGCAGTGGCTTCAAAAGGTCTTACAATTAAATACAAATATCTTTAATTGTATGTTATTTTAATTTAATCTGAATGTTAGATTGGACCGGAACACTTCAGTGTACGTATATAAAGAATCGTTCCGTACTACTTCAGCAGTCGAAGCCTATAATGGAGTTCTGGGAAGGTTGATTAAACCAAATGGGAACTTTTTCAAATTTGTGCTCGCGTTAAATAAAGAGGAATTCGAAAAGAGCCGACAATTTAATATGCTTACAGAAAGTGGTGGTACTTTTGGTGGAAAAAAAAGAAGGAAAATCAGCAGGGACAGAAACGACCAAATTCAACAAGCGGTTCAGGATCTCGACAATGGAAAAATAACCGTTTATTCCTACATAAATAGGTTGGTTTTTCCAAAAAATTATATATGCACGGAAATGGAACCCAGTGACGACATTTTTGAAGATCCTCCTGCTAACGATTCTGAAGAAGAATCCAGCGAGGAAGGTGAAATATTAGAGGAAGCCCAAAACCCTTTATCAACGTTGTGCGTTATTTGCCAGGATATACCACCAAATATATTAGTGCTACCGCGTAGGCATTTAATGATGTGCAACGAATGCTACATTAAGCTGCAGGTACAGGCTGTAGCAAACAATGAAGAAAGCTGCATTTGTCCTTGTTGCAGAGAATGTATATAGGACACAATTCAAGTGTTTTTGTAAAACAATATTTCGAATATACAGTAGAATCCCGATTATCCGAACCTCGATTATCCGAACATCCGATTATCCGGACTCATTGATCTCGGCTCTAATTGTCAATTTAAACATGTTCCTTTATTTTTATTTACGTTTTCTGTTGGAAATTTAAAATGTCCAAGCGAAAAAGAATAGTGTTGTCATTTCAAGACAAATTGAAGATAATTGAGAGTATAAAAAATGGCGAATCTGGCAGTAAGTTGACACAAATATGTATATGGTATATTCTACGATATCAGACATTGAAAAGAATTCTGAGGGCGATGTGTTGTTGTTGTTAGATAATGCGCCAACGCACCCTTCCGCTGAAACACTAAATCGAGAAAATGAGAAGTTCACAGTTAAGTTTTTGCCCCCTAACTTAATATCGATATTGCAACCTATGGACCAAAGTGTCATTGAAACTTTAAAACGTTTGTACAGAAAGCAGCTACTGCGTCGTCTTCTGTCAACAGAATAGAGATGATGTTAACGTTTTTTTAAGGAAATTACATAATTTAAGAGATTGTTGTTATATTCTGGTAGAAGCGTGGAACTCTGTGGAATTGCAAACATTAAAAAGGCATGGAATAAATTATTAAAATTAACTCTGTCTAATACTTCAATTAACCGGACGACGATTTTAAAGAAATAACGGAAACAATGAAAATTCTTAGCATCGGTGAAGGGTGCGATGAAGAGAATATTAAGGAGTGGCTGAACTGCCCTAGTGAAGATCCTGGATTCCAAATATATACAGATGAAGAAATCATTGAGGATTTGAACAGGTACGAGAGAGAAGATGAAGAAGAGACTGAAACTGTGGATGTATGTCAAGTACCATCTCACGCAGAAGCTTTTGAAGCTCTAGATGTAGCTTTTAAGTGGTTTGAAAGACAGGACGAATAGGACCCCATACAGTTGTTACAACTGAAGCGCATCAGGGACTTGGCCGCAGTAAAAAGATGTGATTCATTACGTCAAAGATCAATAACAAGTTATTTCCAACTGACATTTTAAATTACATAGGTATTATGTAATTCATTATCTATCGTTATAGCTCGTTTTTTATATATCGTATTATCTAAACGACGAACGTAAAACCCATTACATAATAAAAATTTAAATATTGTTTGATTTGCTTTGAAATCGATTATCCGGATATTCGATTATACGGAATACCCCTGGTTTCATTTGATCCGGATAATCGGGATTCTACTGTATGTATCAATAAAATGTTTGTCATTTCCTTAATAGTTGCATTTTTTAGTGAAATTTTCGGGAGATTTGTCAATACATTTGGGCTTTGTGACATTTTATTTCTCGGTTTTTTAGGCGTTGTGCCAGATTTAGGGCTTTATGACATTTATTTGCTTCGATTTTTTTTAATTTGGGCCATAAGACCTAACGCCATTTTGAGAAAAAATAATGCAATTACGCCCAAAATTAATGTCACATTGCCCAAATTTGTGTAACTTTTATAGCAACAAATTACATTGCAATGTTTTGGGCTTTATGACATTTTCAATTTGGGCGTTATGCGTTTGGGCGATAAGACCTAACGCCCACAATTTTATCGTCACTAACAAATTTCAGGTTGAACTTGTCAAATTTGGTTGGGCAAGCTTATGATGGGTGCTCCTCGGTGCCGTGACATAAGGCCATATTTCAAAATATGGCGTTACGACGCTTTCACAAAGTGTCGTACAGCCATATTTTGAAATATGGCCTTATGTCGCTTTTACAAAGCGACAGAAGACCATTATGGCTTTATGTCACTTTCAAATGGATTTTTAGCCCTTACCTGATAAAATTTCATCTTTAGAAGCTCGAAATCATTAAGGATTTTGAAAAGCTCAACGTTATTATAAGAATTGTAAATATTTATTTTTCTGTAAATACAATTATGTTAAATCAGGTGAAAAAAAATGTTTAAACTCTTAACAGAATATAGTTGTACTATTTGCGACAATTTGTCTACAAATTGGGCATAAAATTTGATTGTTGTTCTTTATTAGTTCTCCGACATCCTTGTAAAACAATTTAAACACAATTTTTTCCCAAGGCTTTTTCAATTTGAGCTCTTTTGTCCTTAAATTTTTTTTTTTTTTAGGTTCAAAGATGTCATATGTGCCATCTAAGGACATTATTAATTCTCTCGATTTAACTTGATCCTCGTCCAACAAAATATCAAGAAACTTTAAGAAACTTCCGTGTTTGGAAAGCCTCCCGCTTTCGTCAATAACTTAAAAAATTGAAGTTTTAAATGTTTGTTAATATGTACTAAACAAAATTAACGAGACTAGGATCCCAATTAACAACCCAACAATTTATATGAAAACCAACAAGATTTTTGTAAAGATTTTTATCGATCCTCCCTTGGCCAAATTTTTTTTCGCTACGTCTTTAGGTTCTTTACATGCACAAAAATCTTTACAAAAATCTTGTTGGTTTTCATATAATTTTTTTTCTCTAATAATGATTATTGACTGCACTTATCCATGATAAGCTTAACATTTTGCTTAAACAGTGTGATAACTAACTGCACTTTACAGTTTTTTGTCTAATTCTAAATGTTGGATGTTAGTTCCCTCTTTTTATTTTTGAATGTGTACTAAGTTCGCATAAGAAAGTGGACTTAGTTCCCACCTTACATGGGAACTAAGTCCACTTCGCAAAAGTGGTTTAATTTCCCACTATATGGGAACTAAGTCCCTCAGTGGACTTAGTTCCCGTGAACTTATTTCCCTGCACCCTCTCCTAAGACCTTCGCAATATTCGAAACTGTAAATTGAATCAATAGAATTTTCCATCTTAAAAACCACGTTCTGTCCGAGTCACGATATACGAATGAGAAGCGCGCAAATTTGTTACATGCAATTACCAGTGGTCAGGGTAATTCATAATCATATTTCCAACGGTAGAAACTGGATCTTGTTATTGGAAAAATAAAAAAAATAACACATGGTCTTATGTCTCAAATTTGTATGGTCTTATGTCGCTTTGTGAAAGCGACATAAGGCCATATTTCAAAATATGGCTTTACGACACTTTGTGAAAGCGTCATAAGGCCATATTTTGAAATATGGCCTTATGTCACGGCACCGTGCTCCTCCATAGCTGGAAAATTGAGTGGGGTAAGGAAAAGAATACAAGATTTGTATGCAAAGGCAAATTTTTTCCACTGCAGCTCGCACAAATTAAATTTAGTGATAAATGATGTAAGCGAAGTGTCCGAGATCGGAAATGCTGTTGGGACGATAAAAGAAATAATTACTTTTTCCCGGGAAAGTCCTTTGCGAAGAAAATGTATTCCCAGCATCCGCCTGTTCTGTGAAACAAGATGGACGGCAAAATACAAAAGTATACGAGTATTCAGGGAAAACATACTCGTTGTAATGGAAGCACTGCAAAAACTCGCGGACGAGGGAAACCGTGTTACAAAACAACGAGCCCTTCAACTTTATTACTCGTGCTCTAATTCGACTTTTTTAGTCTGCTTGTTCATAATGGCTCATTACTCGTCGATACTTGAACCAGTCGCAAATATTTTACAGGCAGTTGACCAGAATTTATTAAGTGTAAAAGAGCACATCACTATCTTAAACAAGCATTTTCAAGAAGATCGGGAGAATGCTGAGAATTCCTTCAAAACGCTTTGGGAAACAATTCAAAAATGTTTGAGTGAAACCGGTATTGAATTGAGCTGCTCAAGAATTGTAAAGAAACAAACTCACCGATCGAATATTCCTTCGACTTCACCCGAAAATTATTTTAGAATATCAATTCTCGTTCCTTACTTGGATTCTCTGATAATGTCCCTTAACGAGCGGTTTTCAGAAGAAAATGAGTCCGCATTGCGCAATATTTCAGTTATCTCCTAAAAATATGCAAAGCATGGCCTCATCCAATTTCAATTCGATTGTCTAAAAGATAACTGGTAAATATGGATCGTTTCTGGATAATTTTTCTGCCAAGTCCGTTATGTGGTTTAACTACAATGAGATGAATTTTGACCAAACTCAATATACCAATATATGTGATGTGTTGAAAAATGCGGAAGAGAAGATTTTTTCCTTCGGTTTTCGCAGCACGTTCTATAGGACTTTCCATTCCCGCCACTACATGTACAGCAGAGCGATCTTTCAGTACATTGAGGAAGGCAAAAACTTGGCTTAGGTCAAAAATGAGCGATGAAAGGCTTGATGCATGATGAACATTCACAAAAATTTAGTACAAGAAGATACGGATTTTTATAATAAAATTAAAAATCGTTTTGGTAAAAAACCACGAAAACTGCAATTCCTGCTTTCAAAACAATAAAAATAAATTTCTAATGAGCGTTATTTTAGTATTTATTATTATCATAAAAGAAAAAAAACCGAGTTGGTTCCATAAAAAAAATTAAATCAATTGCCAATGAAATTTAAAATTGCCTTACAAATTTTATCAAAATATTTTGTCTGTCCCTCCCCCCCCCTGGGAAAAATCCTGCGGGCGCCTATCGGCAAGTCGCGTAATCCAAGATGTTTCAAAAACAGTACGATTCCAACTAAATATCTGTCAAACACCAAAGCTTGGATGACAAGTTCACTATTTACAACCATAACGGGAGAACTTGACGCAAAGTTAAAAGCATCAAAGAAAAAGGTATTGCTTCTTGTAGACAACGCATCTTGCCACAAGCTTGATGGCAATATTGTCTTGGAAAACATCAAAATTGAGTTTTTGCCACCAAATACGACATCTCTCATCCAACCAATGGATCAAGGAATCATTCGATTCTTTAAAGCGCATTACAGAAGATGCATTACGAAAAAAACAACTTCTTCATTTAGTTAATGGATTTCTCCAAAAAAAATTAATCTTATGGAAGCTTTAAAGATGATAAAAAGGGCTTGGTCGATGGTGAGCCCGTCGACTCTAAAAAATGGTTTCCGGAAAGCAGATTTCACTTCATCTCCCAACGAAGAGATCATTCCAGATGCTGAGGAGGATGAAGGTGTTTTTTCGAACGCGCTAAGACAAGAAATTGATTTTCTGGTCGACATTGATGAAGACCTTCCGTGTTTTGGAGATACGACGGATGAAGACATCATTAATGAAGCAGAATTGCAGTTCGAAAATTATTCTTCTCAAGAAGCTGAAGTTGACTCTGATGTCGAAGTATTGGATGGTGATTTTCATATGCAAAAACCGACACTAAATGAAACGTTCTGTTGCGAACGCACCCTTAAAATCGAACGACAGCCTGACAAACGACCGTAACCTGTAAGGAAGCTGAATTTTAAGCTTCTTGCTGCTGACTTCGGCTCTGACAACTATCAAAAGGCAAAAAAGCACGAGACGACCAATGTGGTAAGAACCAAGGAAAAACTAAAATAAATTTGTAATTAACGATTAAAGAAAGAATTAAACTAATATAACTGAATTAAATAATAAAAAAGTCATTTATTGACAAATTTAATAACGTTGCGTAATTGCCGCAACACGTTCAATGCACTTTGCATTGTGAAGCGATATTTTCATGGGCTTAACGAAATACAAAAAAAAAACCAATAACAAACTTTAAATAATATTTTTCAATATTATTTCAAAATATAATTCGCACTTTTCTAATATAGTGACTTTGGGTCACCACTTGGGCTGATTAGGGTTAACACAGCCCCTAATTTGATGGAGACAAGCCCACTCAAACAATATTTGGTAAGCTTTTGCTTTCATTTTAAATTTGAAATCGGTCAATGTTTGGCATGTTGACGGTACCCTCTATTCTCTTGCTGGTAATACCGAAGCGGGTGACTGCTTCAGTCGAACCCTGAAAACGTTATTTAAATCCATGGAGATTATGTCGGGATGGGATGCCTGCACAGTCGAATTTTGGTTCTTGAGGATAGTGGCTGAGGCACCCGAACTCTCTAAAAACAACACGCTCAGAGTTTTTTTTAACACTGCCCCACGCCCCACCTCTTGCGAACGTCTGACAAACGTCCAAGAGTATCAATTGTTTGCCGTTTGGATGATTCGGCTTGAAATTGTCGGTAAAATTGTAGCAAATAGTTGGAGAAGCTAGGTTTAAGGCCCTCTATGGGACGATAGTGTCTTCAATTTTTTTTCTTTTTGATTGTATTTAGAGCAATTGCATTGCCCGGAGATAGACATTTTTTTTATTCTGTTATACGAATAAACTTACCATAGGATAATAATTGAGAGTTCTGTGAAGTGCGTTCAATAATGGCTTCCAATGTCGTTTCATCATCAAACGAATCGAACTTCTGAGATGTTAGATGATTTTGTCCAGCATCATTTATGGCATTTAATGAATTATAAAAATCCTTGCATATCGAACGTGGCTGGTGATCTGGATAATGATTGTAGTGATGGTGGGCACTTTTGTGTTTTGTCCAAAATTGTTGGGGGAAATTATTTTTATTACTTTTCGAAGGAGTTGGCTGGTTTTCTGTTTGATGATTCATCGTGTGGTGAGTTTGAACAATTTTTTCTTTTATATTATTAATTGGTACCTTGGTACTCTAAGATTCGTAGAATTTCGGATTACAAAAGCAAATCCGAGTGTTTTTTGGTTTTTGTTTTTTTTTTTTTTTTGTTTTTGGATTATAGACGTTTTATTTGTTTTTGTTATGACTTATGAGTAGATAATAGCAAATCACAAACGGCTGTCCGAAATGGGTTTTTTTAGTAGAAAAAAGAATTCATCAAAACAACAGACAATTATATGAAATGCCGGATCAATATTGATATACATATATGTAAATGAAGTTAATGTTAATCGAGTTAACAACAATTATATGTCAGCTTAAAGAGTCGTGCAGTAACCCTTTTGCATTGGCCATGTTGCGATCAAAAGTCCCCATTGATCATTGTTCCAAATTCCAGACGCGCCTGTTGGGAGTCCTGTTTTTTTTTTTTGTTTTTTTTTGGCTATCTAATGTGTGTAGAAAAAATGGTACCAATTGTGGAAGGCGATGGTGTGTGTCGGCGGCGTTTACTTTTCCTTTTCCAATAAATATATTTGGTTGTATTTAAAAAAGTAAATTAAAAAAAAAAAAAAAAAAAAAAAAAAAAATGGCAGTGCAAAGGAGATGTGTTTGTTGAAATTGATTCGGTGTTTGGTCCTATTTATCTGCACTATAGATCCCCACACATAAATGGTAAATAATAAAGCTTTTTCTTGATCAGAGTTGAGTTTTAGTTAATGACAGAGTGGCAAGAACAACTCTATAAGCATTTGACAATGGAAATGTTGTCAATCATCATCCAGCTATGGACGCTGTGGCTGTATCGCATTCTAGAACACTGTACTTTGCTCCTGTTGCTCCTCCTCCTCCGCTGCCCTTTTCAAAGATGAACTGTTCAATGTATTCCTTTTGAATAAGATTCAATAGCAATTCGATGGATGTAAATCTATGGACTAGGTATCGTTGACTTAGGCAATATTTGTCGGTGTTTCCTGAAATCATTACGCTTTTCAAAGAACCAATTGCAACTTGATATGTGTCTGCTGGTTGAGATTTAATTGCTGCGCGGAATGTTTCGATGTTTTGAAACTGAATGTTGACTTTTTTTTCTGTGTGTCTTTTGTTTTATTTCTGAATTAGTTTTTGTAGTATTAGCAACTTCTTTGGGGGTTTATGCTGAGTTGGGTAGTTTTTTTTGTATGTTTTTTTTCAACGCACTGAATCACAATTAGTAATTGTAGCCTGTTTTAACAACAACAGTAATTTTTGGTAAACATTTTTTTTTTATTAACAATGTGATTTGTTCGCTGTTGCAATACTTCATATTTGTTGCAATTCACCCAATGTTTCTTGTTGGAATTTATGTTTTTAGCACACACACGCACGGTTTTGTGGATTGATTTTTATTCTTCGTGGGGGATGAGATGAGTTTTCTTTTAATAAAAATGTTTATAATTGTCATTAAAGCGAATTAATTTTTCCACGGCAAACAAAAAGGGATAATTTCACAGTTGTAATGCATCAGCGCTACACAGACAAGTGCCGTAGAATGGCTTATAGATCAATTAGCCAACTCCACAGTGAAAGGACAAACTTTTGACGACAAATCGATTTACCAATCTGACGTCTGCGCGGAAAGTTTTTTGCAATAAGAAAAACAAAAGACAAATGTTGGCAGTTGTACGATATTCGGCGGAATACGAAGGACAATGTGGCTTCTAATGGCTTCATTGCCCGATCGATATTCGTATTAAATTACATGCTTGGCGATGTTTGAGTTTGAAAAGACTTTGGTGTTTACCTTTGGATGGACACCCTACAATTACTTAAGTTCTTTGGGGGAGGGCTGCGCTCGGCAACAAGTATCAACAATTTACGACCGTCACTCATGGACAGCAAAGTTTCCAAATATCGTGCATTAATTAAACTTGCGAAAAACAAATACGCGCTGTCAGTGTCACATTCATTTATAGGTACACCGATGGGAGTTTACGTCAAACGCAAAATTGTGACACATAATTGGCTTTGAGTTGTTTCAAGGATTTTCTTCTGTTTCCATGCGAGTGACAGTCGGTTGCTCTTTCTTTTAATAAAACCAAAGAAAATACAGTAAATAGAAATTAATTCCAATATTATGTAACTGCGAGGTTATTTGATATTTTTTTATTTTGTAATTTGTTATTTTTTCTTTTTGCTAAAATATGACCACGATTTTTGAAATTTTTTGCCAGTTTGCCAAAAAAACAAAGAGACAACAACAGTCGAAACCTTTTTGCTGGCAAAAGTGGAACACCCGAGATTCCTCATGAAATCAATGCGAAACTATCGCTGTTCAGAGAAATCGAAAAGAAAGAAACGAAAAAAAAACCTTCTGCGATTCGTGGAAGAAATTTTATTATTTTTATTTTTATTTTTATTATTTATTATTCAACAGCCTTGTGGAAAAATTAATGCGCTTTTTTTTTCTTTTGACGTTTGCTGCACATTACGGCCTATAATTACATTTGTTAGACTGAAGCACGTTGTTAGGTGAACGTTTTCCGGGTTTAATAAGTTTTGGTATGCGAGTTTTTTTTTGTCGCAGATACGTTAATGGTTTGTTTCTTTTTCGAAAGAAAATGCAACTCATTTATTTTTATGTAAAATTGATGAAAAACCGATAGCCGAAACGAATACGAAAATGCCACATTACAACTGCACACAACCCATCCGACAATAATCACGAGTACTGAATTCGCATAGCGAAGGTAAGGCGGGTAAGTATTTTCAAATTTCAAGTTTCATCAATTAATGTTGTGTCGGCGAAATGCTATGCATCTCTTTTTGTTGCTAATAAACGCGTATTACAGCCGGTAAATTGCTATCTCTATTTTCGTTTGCCTCTCTGCTTGTGCTGTGGTGAATTTTATTGTTGAGACTCCTCGCTCCGGGTATACTTTCTCGCTTTCGCCTTCCTTAGCGATGGATTGTGAAAATCATACGGCAGCTGTAAACTGAATTAAATTGGTTTTTTTTTATTTTGTATGTGTCATTCTGCCGACGGGATTTTCCCTTTGCAATTGACGCCGCGCTACCTTGAATTATTCGCCACTGAGCGGGACAACAAATAAATAAATACATTTTTAGTTAGATTAGTTAGCGAAGTCGATTACTCATTGATAAGGAATTGTTGTGAACCTCCATCGAGTGGGATGTCTTTTCTTTGTAGATACAAATTGGAAAGAAGTTTTTGGTATTTTTTTTCTCACTTCTGCGGTAAATGCTAAAAGGTTCATAGACCTAAGCATTCTCTGGCTAGAAAAATATAAATAAATTTATAAAAAATGTAGATTTGTGAATGTTATGTGTGCTGCACGCTTTCACAATGGCTCTGTTGTTTGATGGGGGTTTTATTCAAACCGCAGCCGCGAAACGCTCATCCCAACAATTTTGTCTGCGAAGTGAAATTTTTGTTGCGCATAAATTTGGAAAAAAATAACTTTTTCCATAGTTTAGACGGTTCAGCAACTTATAAACTTATTCGATTTCGAGCAAGGCAATCTTGTTACGAAATTGTACCTACATAAGTGAAAATGAGGTTAGAAATCTGTTACTTAAATTAAACTGGACAAATTTATACCTACTCGTGCCATTTAATGATGTTCAAGGGCGCACAACAGTGCGACAATGGTTGGTATTTACTGAGGGAGATGGTTTCGGTTTGGCTACAAGGCAGCAGGTAGGGAAAATGCTTCTGAGAACTTAGTTGAACAGGGTAAAGACACTTGTATCTGCTTCCTTTTGTTTGTTTTTCAAATACACCTGCAGAAGAACTGTAACCTTAATTGATGGCATGCAGAACGCATTCCTACACGTTTCAGAATGGTGTACAAAGGAAGGACTATCCACACAAAACCATCCTGGTGCCTTTTGCGAGAAGGAGACAGGTTAATCTCGCACCTGTCACCATAAAAGGAACTCCAATGAAGTCGAATATCTGGGAATCACCCTAGATAGGAAACTTAACTGGAACTTGCACGTCAAGTCCGCTACCGAACGTGCTACTAGAGCCATATGGGACTGTAGACCGCTTAAGTGCAAAGCCTGGGGTCTTAACCCCAACATGATACACTGATTGTATACTATGACGGTTAGACCCATCATCACGTACACCGCCATCGTATGATGGTCAACAGTACTAGAGCGTAGAGCGGCAAACAAGCTCCAGAAGCTCCAACGCATTGCCTGTCTCTTTGTAACAGGTGTTAATCGCACCTGTCCAACTGTAGCACTGAATCTATTTTTGGGCTCTCACCTCTACAAATCTACATTAGGATGACGGCAGCTAGACGCGCTCTATTAAGCTGCAGCTTGAATACAAGTACTCGTATAATCCAAATGACCTTGAGGGACACCTACAAAAAAAAAAAAAAAAAAATTAACCCAATCCCAGACTTGGATATGGCTTACACCCTCACTGACTTGATGGTTAGGTTAGGTTAGGTTAAACAGGGGTCTGCAGTTCGCATATAGCACTAGGCACCAGAAGGGCCCATCGCGATCTCTAGGGAACCGATTGGAATCAAAACTTCAAAAGGAGAAAAACCTAAACACTTTCCTTAAACAAAACACCAAATCTTCCTGCAGAATTTCACCAGCTTCCTGTGGTCTGCGCCGCTCAGCTCCCCCAATTCCTAGAAGAAGTATTCTCCTAGAAACCTCATACGATTCCGTGCTGTACCCTCGTACTCACACAGTATGTGCGTCCTCCTCATCCCCCCAGAACCTGCATGTATCCACATCTACCAGTCTTAGCCGCCTAGTATGCTATCCCAGGTCTTGTCGTGGCTGAAGAGAAATGTGATATCCACTAAGGACGTCCGTATATTCTCGGACAGTCAAGCCGCGCTAAAGTCCATTGACTCAGTCTCTTCAAACTTCATCGTAGCCATAGACTGCCGTTCATCTCTTGAGGAGCAGTTCAACATAGAGACACTCCAGGGAATTGTAGGGCGAATGACCTCGGCAAAAAAGCAACTGCGTTACCTCTTCTGCCTGATAAGGGGTTTCTAGGTATACCTATCGCTACTTGTAAACTTATGTTTAAGCTATCTGCAGTCGAGAGTTGAACCTGGCTAAAGCTAGATCTGCGACGCTCTATGGGTTTGATCTCACTTAACCGACTGCACATTGGCTCTGCTAAAGGTATCTTTGCAGGACACTATCTTATAGGCAAGCACGCATCAAGGCTTGCCGTCTATTCAAATGATTTCTGTAGAAGCTGCATTGACGAGAAGGAGGAGGAGACTACACTCGACCTCCTCTGTACATGTCCTGCACTCTCCCATAAAAGAAATCCATATCTTAGAGCCTTCTTCCTTAATGAAATCAGTCACTTAGTCACTCACCCAGATGTTAGAAGTCTATCGCGCTTCATTAGAAGCTCCAAAAAGTTTGGCGAATAGAGGGCGAATCTCCCCTGATAGGTACACGTGCCATCACAACCTCATTGGTCTAAGTGTGTTGGCTATTAACTGACAGCCACCTAAACCTAACCTAACCTAAAATAAATGGAATTTATAATATCTTTTTTCTTAACAAAAAGATGAGGTAAATGAAATCAGAGATGAATGTGTTGTCTCTTCTATCTGCATCTCAATTTGAGATACTCAGGACCGGATTATTAGGTTCTTCTTCTGACTCTGTAGCAATGAATCCAAAATTTAGAAGGCCACACAGAAGACAACCCTCCTATTTACGAATTTAACTGAGCCACCGATGTCCGAAATTGACAAGAAAAGTGCTCGGACGATTGGCCCAACTAAGTAAGATTGCCGCCATTGTTAAATATGGCGCAGTGGCGCAGAGGCTAGTCTGTTGGACTACTAATATAAAGGTCTCAGGTTGAAATCTCACCGGGGCTAAGTAACATCTAAAAAGTATTTTCCACTGGCCTAACTCTTGCGAACGTCTGACAAACAGCTGAGAGTATCAATTACCATGAGAAGCTTCCTCAGGCCATTTTGAAAAATATCTTTTTTACGGATTTCAAGTACCTTTTTAGGGTTCCAACGACCGCTTTGTAAATTATCCTCGAACACAAAAATACTGCGCGATTTCTAAGGACATTTCGGAAAATCATTCCTTTTTGAGTTCTAAGGAGCTCCTGGTAAAATGACCTAATGTCAAATTAAAGCGACATTCTTAAATTAAAATTTTGCCTCCGCCCTTGAACTTATGTATCTCATTATAGCCACCTCTGTTGGTTGGGTGTTCGTTTTTCATGCATAAAGATGGTGAAATTGGCAACAAAATGAATAAAATGTACGGATACATTTCAATTCCACTCAACGAAACAAATATATAAACGGTGGGCCAAGGTAATGTCATAATGTGAATGTGCCACGAATTTTTGCAAATGGCGTCGGTCCGCAATGTCAATGGTGTCGAGAAATATCAGCCGATTCACATTATGACACTACTTGTGTGATACAAGGTAATGGTACAGTTACCGTTGATAGTTTCGGGTGCCTAGGTGTGTGGTTAAAGTCATTGATTGACAGTCCACCATCTTTTTACTTTCTTGTCAGGCATAAAGATGCTTAAACTGGCAACAAAATGAAGAATCAAACTTTAACTTCGACCATTCCACCTGTTCCAACTGTGGGGTTCGACGATTTGATCTCGGTTTCGGATCACCACTTCACGGATGCCATTCATATGCTGGGGTTAATGCATTTGTGTGATCCAGGAGAGGGATGACTGTTTTTTTTTACGATTTTGACACGTGCATGCTACCATTATTGATTATTGTTTGATCGATCTTTTAGGACGACACGGTGATCTCCAGTCGTGTCAACTCACGGATTTGCATGCAGACTTGCGTGAAAGCTTTAAGATGTTAAATTTGTCGCTGGGATCGCTTGGATGTTTAAATTGCCTAGATGTGATTTTCCCCGTAGGGCTCGTTCCCACTCTGTCTGTTTTCTCGGTCCGTCTACAGAGACGGATACCTATGCCAGTGGCAACACAAATTATATGAAACTCTTTACATTTAGACGGATCCGAGAAAAAGAATGGATCAGCGCACAAAACCACTGGGATAATTTCGTCTTCCAGATCGTGTACGAATTCTGTCCCCCAAACTGATCGGTGTGGGTGTGAACACGCACGCCTGGGCGCCTTCTTCCGTTTAAGCAGACGGCCAATCTTATTGGAAACGAGCCCTTAGTACGTTTAGACGTCTCTTCGCAGTAACAAAACGTCCGTTCGAAAACCCGGATCCATTCTTTTTCTCGGATACGTCTTAATATGAATAGTTTCATATAAATTGTAGTGTCACTGGCATATCTATCCGTCTCTTTAGATTTACCGAGAAAACAGGTCCGCCTTAGTGGGAACGATAGACACAATGGACCCAAATTGATGGTCTAAGTGAGCCGTGACACCCGTCGCAAGGGCATCCATTTACCTACCTATTGGTAATGAAGCCTTACCCCGTTTCAGTTCGCAAAAGATCTGTTCATCCGATTTACAAGATTTACTATCAATCATATCAAATCAAGCAAAGTTGAAAAATTTATTCATTTGGGATCATCGTTTTCAAGATATGGAATGTTGCACAATATTTTTTTAGTGAATAAAGGGTCTTTCATTAAGGACTTGACAACATGTTTCTTAAATAAAATAAAAACTACTTGAGATATCTCAAAATAGAAATTTATTAGCTTGAATTAGTGTCGAAACATTTATGAATACAATTCGACTTTGTTCATATGTCCATCACTGGAGCGTATGCAACGGTCGATACGTTGAACCCAATTTTCGATAACTCAGCCGCACATTTCGACCGATACGGCCGCTATTTTTCGTTCAATATTGGCTCTGAGCTCCTCTAACTTCGCCGGCTAGTTGCCATCGACCAATGATTTAATGCAGCCCCTTAAAAAAAAAGTCTAGAGGCGTTAAATCGCACGAATTCGGCGGCCAATGGACGGGTCCGTTCCTAGAGATAATCCGTTCACCCAAATGAGACTTCAATAAGTCGATTGTTGCACCCGCTGTGTGGCTTGTGGCACCGTCTTCTTTGAACCACATATCACTGATGACCAATTCATGCAATTACTCAAAGAAATAACGTGCCAACATATCTCTGTAGCGAATACCATTTACCGTAACGTGACGGTCATTTTCATCGACGAAAAATAACGGCCCAATTACGCCACCAGCATGAAAACCTCACCAAACAGTGACTTTTTGCGGATGAAGTGCTGTTTCATGAAGCCCATGAGGGTTCTCACCTGTCCAATGACGCATATTTTGCTTATTGACGATGCCGTTTAACCAAAAATGCGCTTCATCCCTGGAGATAATTTTGCGATAAAATTCTCCTTACGCGAAATTCGCCATAATTTGGTCTGGGAGAGGCCCAATTCTTGAAAACGCCGCGAAATTGACTGATTTGGATGGTTTGGGACGGACGCCTCTACGGCAGCAATATTTTCCACACTTCGGGCAAAACGTAATCTCACTGGCACGGCAACCTCAAGCAGTGAATATTCTGACTCCACGCTAAATTATTTGAAGGCTTAAATCAGAGTCATCAACTCAATCAAGTTAAATTTAGTTATTTTCGTTTTCAACACACGCTTTAATCTTGGATTTACAGCCCGTCATCAGATGTTTGTTCGACATTTCTTCAGCTAAAAGAACATTTAAAAATTGAACGAGAAGAATGGAACAAAGTTCAATTGATGATGAACTTAGGATAAATAAGTTACGGCGAAAAACATTTTTAGACCTATTAAAGGAGGCAAGTGATGATATGTGGACAATGTTTTTCGATTGTCAGAAAAATATGACACTCCCAGGTTTCTGATCAAGCAGCGTACTATAGTCGGCAAATATATTTGCTTCTTTTTGGCCTCGTTTATAGGTACTTCTCACTCATTTCTTACCAAAAAAAATGAGTTTTTAATGTTTTTATATTATTGGACGGAAAACAACAGACGAAACGGGTCAAACGAAATTGCATCAACTGTGTTTCACCAGCTTTGCTCTACAAATCGGGAAGGCATAAAAACGATTCGATTGGTTGCTGATGGATGTGGCGGACAGAATAGAAACTCCATGCGTGAGTACTGGTAGACCACCATCTGACGTTAACACTGTCGAATTGATTTTTCCTATTTCTGGACACTCCTACATACCACCTGATAGAGTGTTTGCTCAAACCGAGAAAAAGTTAAGGCCAAGGAAACCATTGTGGCTGTTGATCAGTATTTGTCCATTTACAAGGAACTTGGGATCTAATGAATGTTCCGTTTTAGATTTTAAACACTAAGTTTTAAAACCATCCGCTTGTCATTTTAAATTCAGCCCTTCACAAAGGTTCATAATCAAAAGGGGTAAATTGAACCTAATTGGCGTTCGAGTGAACCTTTTTACAAGTCGGATATTGGGGAAGGAAAACCAAACACAAGGAAGGGAAAACAGTTTTCTCCATGTCTCCAAAAAGACTGCCAGTAGGAGTAAAGCTTAAGGTTGCAAAGCTGAACGACGTTGACAATTTACTTTACATTTTGGAAGTAATTGGAAATGCATGCCATTGCGTAAGTTTTACAAGCACATTTTAGATGTTAATGATACACATGAGGAATAAGACAACATCGAAGGCGACCCTATTTGTGAGTCCCATGCACCAGATTTATCCATCCATCTATATATTAATACGGAGTTGCCTATAACGTGTTTCCACCCATTTTTGCTATTATACGTCACATAGATATGCCAACACTATACATATTTGGGTAGGGGACAATACATAGAAGTGCACAATTCAAAAATTATCCACATATACAGGTAATACACATTGTGAATTACAGCAGGTAAAATAAAGCGATTTGGATGAAACTACAACAACAACAGCATTGCTGTGTGAGGCAATAATCTGAAGGAAAAATAATCTGAACGGAAAAATCTTATTTTACTTGAAAATGCTTAAAATTACTTGAAAATGCTTGAAGCTACTTGGAAATGCTTGAAGTTACATGAAAACGCTTGAAAATACTTGAAGTTACCAGCAACAACATTGCTGTGCATGTTATGCATTTGATAATGCTTGAACATACTTGAAGTTACTTGGACATGCTTGAAGTTACTTGAAAATGCTTGAAGGTACTTGAAAATGCTTGAAGTTACTTGAAGTCACTTGAAAATGCTTGAAAATACTTGAAGTTACTTGGAAATGCTTGAAGGTACTTGAAGTTACCTGAAAATGCTTGAAGTTACTTTAAGTTACTTGGACATGCTTGAAGTTACTTGAAATGCCGGAAAAATGTTATATCATGTGAAATCAGAGAATGCAATGTCGAAAAATTTCATTTTCCAATTAATATGTCGGAACAGTCGACTTTGTTTTTTTTTTCAACTTATAGAATAAATTGGTCGAATTTCGACCAAGGGGCGACCCCTAGTTAGGATTTAATTTAATTCAACTTAAGCCTTTTGTTCAAACTATTTTCACTTATCATTAATTTTTTTCCAAAACTAATATTCACAGCTGTTTTATAGATTTTTTAACTTTTTTACAACATTAGTATTGCAAAAATATATGAATTTCTTTAATTTATTTTGTTCATTTATTTAAAACTAGCTGACCCGGCGAACTTCGTTCCGCCCAAATTCGTTAATGTAGGTAGGTAACGAAATTAATAATTCCGAGCTTTCGCTTCATGTAATCCGGTCAATTAAAATTCTTTATTCAAAAGTTATATTAAAGTTAAATACTATTCCAAAAACCGTAGCGATTTACTTGTCGGCCAACCTACCGCTTTTTCACTGAAGTGCTTTATGGTAAACGACAATTTTCGCTCCATTATCGGGTGCGTACACGTACAAAGCGCGAGGTTTGCCGACACGTGAGCACGCCACATACAATTGACCATGTGAGAAACATGGAAATTCAAGATTTATGCCACACACATCCAGCGATTGTCCTTGCGACTTATTAATTGTCATAGCAAAAGCGAGACGTACGGGAAATTGAAGGCGCTTAAATACGAAAGGCAAATCGTTATGAATAAGTGGAATCCGCGGAATAAGAACATCTTCGCCTTTAAGTTTTCCAATCCAAATCGTTGCTTGAATAATATTTGATTTTAGATTCTTCACAATCAAACGCGTACCGTTGCAAAGTTTTGGTGCATTTAGGTTGCGCAACAAAATTATTACTGTGCCGACTTTTAATTTCAAATTGTGTGGAGGCAAGCCTGAAACATCCAAAGAATTCAAAAATTCCGTGGGATAGTTGGTGGCTTCGTTTTCATTCATCACGGAGTCGACTGATTTATATGAATGTAACTTACCAGCTATTTGATTTTGAACGACGAAATTAAAATGATCGACATTCTTGTTTTTCGCAGCCAAAATCGCTCTTACACTCAGCCAATCATGGTCAACATAATTCTGAGCGATATTCGGGAAAACATTCATGATTAGTTCTTCCGGTGTCGTTGTAAAGTTGGAAAAATTTTGTGGAAACTCAATGAGGCCGGTGTTTAAGTCTGCTGGAATCTCGCCATTGCCCATCGCCAACAATTGCCTGGAGAACTCTGCGGCGGACTGGCCATTTTGTAACGCAACTAGCATGTTCGTTTTCAAATGCAATTTCTTTGCGACGCCTTCAAGCAAGCATTCAATTCATCTGCCGGAGTTGATCTCGGAATGACAGGCAGCGTTTGACGAAAATCGCCATTGCGTCACCGAAATGTCGGTTATCATTACGTAAATCTTTCAAAGTACGATTCAGGGCCTTCAATGCGTGTTTGTGAGCCATTGTGCATTCGTCCCATATGATAATCTTACATTGCTGCAGTACTTTCGCCATCGCAGTGTTCTTTGAAATGTTGCATGTAGGTTCTTCATGCACTTGCAGATTCAGTGGCAATTTCAATGCTGTTCGACCGCCTTCTAACAAAGTAGCAGCTATCCCAGAAGAGGCGAGTGCCAAGGCAATCGCAGATCTCGAACGAATCGTAGCTAAAATCAGTGAAATCAGGAATGTTTTTCCAGTTCCACCGGACGCATCAAGGAAGAATATTCCGCCATTTTCGTTATCGACTGCTTGCATTAATTCATCGTACACTTTCTTTTGTTCTTGATTCAACATTGGCGCATTTGTTCGAACAGCTTGACTCAATGCGATTCGATCGAAATCCATTTCTCGCCCCAATTCTCGATTAAATGCGTCTTGCATTGTGCGAATTGGCTGTGGCATCCCCATCCTCAATTTGCACAACAATTGCACACATGATTGCGAAGAGTGTCCTGAGTTGATTCGCAGGCGCAGTGATAGTGGCATCGGCCAGCGTCATATCCCAATGATTGTCGTTTTCAAGCAATTGCCTGAGTTGGCAGGCTTCTTGATATGTAGCACACAACACACCGTCAACAGTCCGCAGCGCTTCGAATGAAGTAGGGCCACATACATTCACCAAAAGCATTCTCAAATAGAAGCATTCGTCGTTTTTCGGGTGAACTGTGTATATTCTACCAAGTGCATCACTTGCATAAACACCACGGAATCCGGGAACTACGTCACCTTGTTTCCGCCGCTGCAACTTCTTCGATGACGCATTCCATGAAGGATTCAAACACCATCCAACAAATCAAAGTATCGACTCCGTTTCAAAAAGTTACTTTGTGTAACATAATAAACATAGACAAACTTAGAAGATATATTTAAAAAAAAAAATTCAAAATTGTTGACAGCAACAATTTGCTTGGCAAATAATTAAAATAATTGACAACAACAATTGCTTTTAAAATTTTAAATATTTTTTTTGTATTTGAAGTGTCGCTACTCGATTTCTACCCAGTTTATTTTTTTTCAAGGTGCATTAAATGAATTTATTGGAATGGCGGTTACACCTTCTTTCAAAAATTTATCATACTAATATATTAACCTTCTCTGCATGGTCTATTAACCAACAAAAAAAACTAAATCAAAATCGGACAGCCTACCGACTGCCACGCACACATTTAGCAAGTTATTTTTATATACAGTACAAATCGGTTATAACAATATCGAAGGGACCTTATTAAAAAAAAAAACGTTATTAAAAACATGGCTTCAAATGCTCAAGAAAATTGATGAGGAAATAAATCACTAACTTGTATTTGTTTTGTACATTTAGCTGAGTAAAATTTGTTTCGAAGAGAGTTTTCCAATGTTTGGATTCCAAGTCCAACATTTGGATTTGAATTCGAAGCGGCCCATAGAGGATTCAGGATCATGAAGCGGTTTAGTGTTGCCACTGCAGAAAGTGCTTCGTTTACAGATGGAACGTGCATTTCTTCGTTCTCCTCATCTTCAGTGGCATTATCGTCATTGTCGTCACCAGCATTATTCAATTGAATATCTGACACAATATTCTCATCTGTACGAAACTGTAAAAATTTACTTTAGATTTAAAAATTATTCTCAATAGTGAAAACATGTCTCAGATGTTACCAACTCATTCTCATTATGTATCAATAAGTTTCAATCTACTTCTAACTTTGAGAACATTTGTATTTGCCGAGCCCATTCTGATAGTGAAATTTCATCTTCATCTTCGTATTCATCCTGACTTATACAATTATGGACACCAGCGTGTCCAAAGCAGTTAATAATTGACACTTCATCCCATGCCCTAGCTACTCGTATCATTAAGATGGCATCAAGAACCGTAAATTTATAATCTTGTTTTGATTCAACGTGTTTCACGATTTTTAAAATCTGCAATTTCCCGAACTGAGTCTTAAGTGATTTATTGACACCTTGATCCATAGGTTGCAGTACAGATGTGGAATCCGGGGGCAGAAATGCGAGTTTGACAGCTTTTAAGGCTTGGATGTGTGCATGTGCCGCACAATTATCGACCAAAAGTAAAATGTTCCTTTTTTGTGTTAAAGGCTTTCAGTCCCATTCTCGTAATACTTTTTCGTAAATAATAGATAGACGTCATCCATGCTCAATTCAATTCAATTCAATTCAATTTATTTAATTTAAACATTGTACAAATAAGACTTAGTCTTTTATAGTACTTAAAATAGCAGATAATTTTTGACATTAATGAAAACTAAGACTAAAATTAATATAAGCATTAGAAACTTAAAAATAGGAAGAGATAATTAGGAGAGAAGGGATTAGGAAGAGAAGATGGTGAAATAGAGAGTAGTACAAGAACGGTAAGAAGATTTAAAGTGAGTATTAGTTGCTTTTTTATTCAAAGTATTTCATTACGGCATTTTTGAACTTAGCAGCCCCAATTATTTGTTTTGTTGTTGCCGGTAGCGAGTTCCAAAGCTCTTTTATTATTTTCATATAAAACTGGAAAGGTTGTAACATTTTTGAAACAGCGTGGAATTTTAGATTTGCCAATAACCAAAAGCTTTTGTTTTCTGTTCTCGTGTCATATTAGCAGATACTAAGACTGTCAAACGTTCCTTAGACATTTTTCCACCCACGCATTTTTCTCCTCTCATTTTATAAAAGAATCCAGTTTCATCGGCGCTAAAAAATATCGTCTTCCTTAATTCCCTCCCGAAGCTTGGGGAATAATGTCATCAACCAATCTTCGCAAACGACTTGTGACACGCCAGCAGCTTCCCCGCTTATTTTTCCGAAAACGAAACCTTTGTATCCAACTCATAGAACAAACGAAGTCTTTTATACCCAATAATTTCCGAAATCGTTAGACTTTTGCTAAAGTATTGGCCCGCTTATGGAAACGTTCATACTTTTTTTGTCCTTAAACCAATTTAATAAGGCATTTTCAATGTCTACGAACTTTCCACTTCGCACTTTTTTTAATTTAGTAGAGTTCATCTGAAATATGTTCGTTTATTTTTTGTTTATTTTTTAAAATTGTTGACACAGTTGGTTGGGATTATTCCAAATTCTTTACACAAATCAGAAATTCTTACGCCACTTTCAAATCTTGAAATAATGTCATATTTTTGGGCAATGGAAAATGATTTTCGCTTATTTAACTCGACGTGGTATATGGCCGTTGGTTATGTGCATACATAATATCGATACATATTTAAGCAGAATGAAAATAACAGGCTGTAGGCATGTAAGAACACGTTTTTTTCCATCGCTATAAACAGTTTTTAGACTTAAATATGGTAAATTTTCATCGCTATAACCGATTTAATCGTTATATCCGGTATCGTTTTAACCGATTGCAAATTACCTTGAGTTAAACGGAGTTTTGCCGGGACTTTGAAAATATATTGCTATATCTGGTTTATCGCTATAACCGAGGTATTGTTATAACCGATGTCTACTGTATATGGACTAAATAACAAATAAAACTTGAACTAAATATTTTGTCATATCAATTCTTTACACATAGATGAAAAATAGTTACTCTTCTTTATTTTATTTTAATTTCACAGAGCTTTATCTCGTTTAACAAACTTTTTAAATTACGTTTCCACACAATTTCTTTATTAACTGGATTGTTGAAGAGGATCTTTCGCCTCTAGTCTAACGTGGCTACAGAATGAATTCTTGTTATCTTTGTTCTTTTTATAATACACTAGCGGCTTTGCCCGTGCCCGAGAATTCTATTGGCCAAAATGTTCGAGTAGACTTCCTTATTATTGTCTATAACGGGTATCGGGCGTATATTGCTGCAAATCAATTGTGGGAGTAGGAGAAGGAATTACTATTTCGCTTCGTTCAATTTTTATATTACTAAAAGTGTTCTTTTCACATTTTGTTAATTTCTAATATCACTGTCAATCGTTAATAGACGTTTCTTTGTTAAGATCAATCCAGACACCATAGAGAACACAAGCACAAAATTTCATCCAAATCCGTCGAATGGTCTGTGAGTCTATAATGGACATACACAAATAACGAGTCATTTTTATGTAGAAAGAAGAAAGAATAATATATCATTATAACCGGAGTTTTAGTTTATTGAATGCAATTACATGGAGCCCAGCCGGCAGTTAAGGATTTGGTCGTAATAGCCGCTATGAAGTTGTCACCGAAGTCGTTATAACCGACTTTCACTGTAAATTCAACTTTTTTTTCGTTCGAAAGTTCCAGACACTAAACATGAAAGTACATGGACAGTTAATAGCAGGGACGAAAAAATCATTTGTCTTCGATTCAATGCCACCAGCATTGTGATACTACAGAGAACACTGAGAAAAAGGCGGAAATCTAATCATTTCTGGGAGTAGGAGAAGAACTCGCTATTTTTCTTCGTTAAATTTTTATATGCTAAGATTATACAAAAGTTATAAAAAAGATTTCTCTTTTTGACAATGTAAGTTTTTTTTTGCTTACTTGGAAACAATTATTTCTTTTATCACTAAAAGTGTTCTTTTCACATTTTGTTAATTTCTAATACCACTGTCAATCGTTAATTTTTTTTACTTTGTTAAGATCAATCCAGACACCATAGAGAACACGCTCGCAAAATTTCATCAAATTCCGTCGAGTGGTTCGTGAGCCTATAAAGGACACACACAAATAAAGAGTCATTTTTATGTAGAAAGAAGAAAGAATAATATGTCGTTATAACCGCAATTTTGTTTTATTGAATGCAATTACATGGACCCCAGAATTTGGTCGTAATAACCGCTATGAAGTTGTCACTGATGTCGTTATAACCGATTTTCACTGTAAATGCAACTTTTTTTTTCATTCCAAAGTTCGAGACGATAACCATGGAATTTTGGTTATTTTGGACTTATTCATTTGCAGGCATCTCTTTGAATGTTTCATCAGTAAAGATGTGGGAAAGGAAATGAAACCAACCTATCAACATTTTTATTCGATCAATGTGGCCAAAGAACTTGCTCTCTGCTAAACCGTCAGACGATTTTTTTTTATTTTCCATTGCGTGGTTGTTATAAGTATGACGCACAAAATAGCGACAACTATTGATCTTGTATAATTTTTATTCAAATTCATATCATTAAGAACTTCCAACACAGTCACAGATACGCGCAAACAATCAAACAAAATATAGCCACTAGTTGGCTCTCGTGTAGATTGCAGCTGTTTCATACGCGACACGTTCAGTTTGTTATCTAAATCTAACCAATGGTATTAGTTATGAGATGTATGTACGCGGTACTTACCCATTGGGCCTTGTGTAGGTGATGGCGAATGCACTCAAATATCCACGCGGACAGTAGTAGCAGTGGGACCACTCGCGGACCAGAAACACGTTTTAGATTCTCCGATTCACTGATATCAAATATTTGTCAATATTTCTTGTTTTGTTTTAAACAAAAAGACATGAAAAAAAATCTAAAATCTTTTTTCCATTAAGAAGTTTTTTTTTAATAGCCGCCGCCCTTTTTATAAATATTTCTAAATTTCTTTACACTGTCAGTGGTTTTATTTGAGTTTTATTAAAACAATTGGAATGTAGGTTGTTGTTGCGTTTATTGACAGTTTATTTAGTTTGGTAAATTTGTGGCGTATTAAAGGCTAACGTGGATTTTGTGCTACTGTCAAACCGAATTCAATTAATTGTTGTAGATTACCAGTGGCTCGCATTGTTTTGATTGTTGTTTTTCTCTTTCTTAACTGACGGATTTACGTCGGATGAAACGTGTGTTGAACGAGCGAGGAACTGATAACTTTGCAATGCATACAGTGTGCTTGTTTGATTATGTATATCAGGAAAGAGATGTGGACTTACACTACTGACCATGTTGCCGCTGCACACAAGCTTTTTTGATTGAACGCAAGATGTAAATTCGTCGATCATTTTCCCGTTCCGATTGGGTGAAATTTGGAATTGTTTAAACGTTTTAATAATTCTATATAATTCGGAACCTCCCTTTCGATTGATGTTGGCTGCAAAATTTATTGTTAAATGCTTTTGAAAGACGAGTTTGGTTTGATTTTTTTTTGTTTCTTTCACTGAGTTGCCAGAGCGCAGCTGTTTCTTGACCGTAATAATGGAGGTCATGATCAAAACTGTTACGGTCGATCTGTGCTTCTGTTGTTGTGTGTGTGTTTTTTTAACCTTGACCTATGGTTTTTTTTGGTGCAAAGATCTACGACTTTGCTTCCTTATAAATACAAATTTGAATGATTACCGCAAATCCTCAGGGTGAACTTGATGTAGCCGGCATAGTTCTGGGGTCAATGTCAATCAATGACATTCTCCTCCGTGTACTGTAGGTGGAGGAGATTTCTAATTTCAAAGACAAAGAGGGGTTTATATCGAGAGCCTGGCTTTTTCAATCCGGCCCTAAATCTTCAGGGTAGTGTTGATCCAGCCGACACAGCTTTTAGATACGAGTAACAAGGATCCTTTTTCTTGTATACCCTTTGTACACTGTTGCCAGCTTTTCTATAAGCCAAATTTGAAAAATCTTGGAGCTTAAAATAGCCAAGCTCAAACAATAGGAATAAAAATGCGCACAGATAATTTTTTTTAATTCTTAAGGCGCATTAGTTTTGATATCATTTATTTCAAGCAGTTGCTTCCATAACCTCGAATACTCACTTTACTTAACGAGCTACCGACCCGTAACGAGTCCTACAGACCAAGCGCTCTGGTATCCGCGACGGCTTGGTCCTTAAAACGAAGGTTCGGTCTTCCTTGCCTTCTTGAACCAGGGGGCGGGGGGCTGGCAGTCGAAGATCCTCTTGGCTGCAACATTATTTTCCATTCGCTCAATGTGGCCGATCCAATGTAGTCGACGTGATTTAGCTACATCCACATCTTGGTACAGCTCATAAAGTTCGCGGTTGTATCTTCTCCTCCATTCGCCTCGGCGCACACAGGACCAAATATCTGACGGAGTATTTTTCCTTCAAAAGAACCCAATATTAGCACTCGGCGCAATAAAGCAGGACTGGTAAAATTAAGGTTCGATAGAGCATACATTTTGTCCTTCGAGTGGGGAGTTTTGAGCCAATTTGTTTCGCTAAACCGAAGTAGCAGCGGTTAATAATAATAATATTTGGTTAGGGTATATTACACTGCGACCTATTGGTCTATTGTGTCCCCTTGCTTGTGCCTCGGAGAGGTTCATGCCCTCGTTCAGAGCCCTCTCTAAATACTTCTTTGTGAAGCGTGTCGAGGTATTGCTCTGATTTATCCTTGGCAGGTCACACTTCTTAGAGCACAGTGTCCAGTCGAGTTGCTTTGATGAATCTGAGAATGAGCTGTGGGTCCATGGTTTGTATATCCTTGTCTGTTATTTGGTGCCTGCCCAAGTATTTCATCCTTTTGTGGGTCATTGCCCCACAGAATTCCAGTATATGGTCTGGAGTTTCGGCGGTTTCACTGCAGAATCTGCAGAGCCCGTCCTCCGGGCGATATGCCCATTTTTCTCAGGTGCTCCTTGAGTCTGCAGTGCCTCGTGAGGAGGCCTGTTAGGATTCTTAGGTTGTTTTTGTTAAGGCCGATACAAACTTTGAATCTCTTTTGGTTGTAATTTCCTAAGAGTTTCTTTGCTTGCCCCAGACCTTGGAGGTTGAGAAAGGTTTTGGCCTTTGTTTCTTCCTCCAGTCTCCTGAACTCTTCGCGTATAGTGTGTTCTCCTATCCCGCAGAATGGTTCAGGTCCTATGAAGGGTTCCTCTGCCCCTTTTCTTGCCAGAGAGTCCGCTGCCTCATTGCCTGTAATGCCAACATGGCCAGGTACCCAGCAGATGGAGATTCTGTTATTCTAGCCTAGTCTATTCAGTCCGTGTAGGCATTAGTAGCAGCGGTTGACCAAGGTAATTCTCCGAAGGATCTCCACTAAGGTGTCATACGTGGAGTTGATGTTTACTACTAGGTTAATGGACTCCTTACCTACCCCCAAGTTATTGATATTAACAGTGACATGTTGTCCTAGGCGGTGGATAGATGTTTGTTTGTTTGTTGATAGCATGTACTTTGTCTTGTCCTCATTTACTTTTTGACCAACCAATTGCGCCTGTTCTTCAATCGCCGTGAAAGCCTCAAACACGGTTCGCTGGGAACGGCAGAAGCTGGATGGATCTATTGAAGATACTGCCTTCCGTGTTGACACCTGCACTTCGCACTATTGTCTCAAGAACAAGATTGAAGAAGTCACATGATAGCGCATCTCCTTGCCGAAATCTGGTACAAGTTTGAAATCATTCGGAGGAGCTGCTTCCAAACTGCACGTTACACCGCGTGTTTTCAAGTTTCACGCGACACAACTGGATCAGTTTTGCCGGGAACCCGAATGAATGCTATCATATGCGGCTTTAAAGTCAATGAGAAGGTGGTGGGTCTCGACTTGAAATTCATTGGCCTTTTCCAGGATTTGGCTTAGTGTGATGATTTGGTCTATTGTCGATCTGCCGGTCCGGAAGCCACACTGTCACGTGCCGATTAGTGTGTTGCAGAATTGCTTCAGACATTCACACAGTTCGTTGGATAGGATCTTATATACGACATTGCCTCTTGCATATCCCTGCTTAATGTCGAAGAACCTCTTGTTCTTGCAAGGCATAGGATCGCCTTTTAGAAGATGGACGATATGGAGCTGATAGTACAGTCATCGGGCATGCTTTCTTCCTCCCATATACTTGGTTGATGATATGGTGCATGCGCCCTACCAAAACATCACCTCCATATTTGAAGAGCCTTATTGTTCTTTAGCTTTCTTATAGCTAAGCGAACCTCTCCTATGCTGTTATCCGCCAAAGATGATTTCCTTACCGACTTAAATCCAAACGGTTCAACTTACTTGAAGATGGACCCCCAACTAGACTAGAACAAGCTGATAACTCTGTACTTGAAGCAGGGAAAAAGGCAATAAGAGCGGCGAACCTTAGATGGACGGCACTAGATACTTGCCACACCACAAGAATGCTATGGCCAACCTTCAATGGAGCCAGAACCGAGAGTCTCATGAAAAGGATAGGAAATAACTATCTACCCTCGTAGGTATATTATACAACCCACTTCCTATGTCACTGCCAGGCCCTCCAACAAATCAGGTACAGATTCCTGTGGAGACGTTTCTTTCATGACCTAAACAAGCTCTCCAGCACAGGATAATGAACTTCACCAAATCCACACGATGGTTTGTATCGAACAACACAGTGAGTAATTAATCTCAGTTTTTGTAGACAGGGTTAAAAAATGAGTAAGGGACAACCCTCCTCCCCCGATGGGCATCACAATGGGTCAGTATTGAACCGCGTGTGGCACTAAGCCAGCCCGCCTACCTACCCTAACCTATGGCATCAAAAGGGTACAACGGATTGCGTGCCAAAGTATCTACGGACCTGCCCAGCAGCTGCCATAGAGACAATAATAGGATAACCAGCTCTTCATATTCACATTCGCAAAGTGGAGATCCGCGGTGTAACAAGTTTAATACAGGTTAATGAGATAAGACTTTACGACATCCCGGAACTTATGACCCATCACGATGAACTCTATGAACTGCGCGATCACAATCCGCCTTCACAAAACACTATACTTCAATAAACGGGTTTCTAGAGATTCCTCAGAGAGAAGCTCGGGCCAGTAATAACCCACCGAACAGCCATAACGGCATAAAGTGGCATTGCAGATGGTTCTAAAATGGAATCGGGGGCAGGAGCCGGAACATTCGGACCAAATACAACGCATTACGATGCCCATGCGAAAAAGTCCCAGCGTATTTCAACCAGAGCTCCACGCCAGTCAAAAATGTGCCAGCCACATCGATACATCTTTTATTATAGGCGCCACCATCCGTACATTCAGGGATAGTCAAGCAGCTATAAATTCCCTTGACTCGCATACCATTGAATCCAAATCAGTCTTGCGCTGTTTTAGCACATTTCAAACTTTCGGTTTAAGGAACAAGACCAAACTGTGGTGAATTCCGCGAAACGGGGGTTTTCAATGTAACGAAAAGGCCGACGAACTGGCATCGCTGGAGACCGATGTCTCTCTCATCCGATCTTAGCAGCACTCTTTCACTTGGATTCATACGACCATAAACTAAAATAAAATGATCGAAAATTGCCCTTGCTACCGTTGTTGCCATTTTATTTGGTATAGGAATGATTACTAAATATTTCGTTAAATTGCAAATTATAGTGACAGCATATTCATTACTGTTGGCAGTTTTTCGTAATGGATCTATTGTGTCAATTAAAACTACGTCAAATGCTTGTTGGGGTGTAAATGTATGTACCAAAGGTTCTCTACGACGCATGCCAGCCTTATTTATCTTGCACTCAACGCATGATTTGACGTATCTTGCTACCTACATGTTTTGACATTTTATTCAAATTGTATTTTGCCCTTACTTTCAAAAGTAATCGCATTTGACCGCAGTGACCTCCGTATATTTTTTTTTTATTTAAAATTGATTGTTGACATTTTGTATTTCTTATACCTAATATCTGGTATACGTATTAAAATAGTGTCAAATGCCAATTCAAAGGGCTTCATTACAAATAGTTGAAATATTGGTGGGGCGACCCTTAAGACATTAACAAAAAGATATAGGAATATATAAAATGCATTTAAAAAATTATAATTCAAGTTTAATTTAAATTGGAATGCTAGAAGCATTCGCAATAAAGCTCTAGAGTTTTTTTCTTTTTTGAGCTCAAACAATATCGATGTAGGTTTAGTAACTGAAACATGTCTTAATTCAAGCATAGAAAAGTTCTCAAACTCGGAATACAAATGTTACCGCTTAGATAGAAATGAGAGAAGGGGTGGTGGTGTTGCCGTTGTCGTTAAAAGAACAATTAAACATCAATAAAGATTACATTTGTTATCGTTTTGATAGAGAAGAGAGAAGTGGGGGCGGTGTAGCCGTAGTTGTAAAGAGAACGATAAAACATAAATTGCTACCTATTATTAAAAGTAAACTGATTGAAAATATAGGAATTGAAGTACCACTTGAAAATGGTCGTTCAATTAAAATCTTTTCAATTTATTTTCCTGGTGGTTCCTCTTCCCAAAGTAAAAGGTATGAATTTAGAAATGATTTGCGTAAATTAATAACAATAAATGATATTTTTCTTGCTGGTGGAGATTTCCACTGTTGACATAAGAATTGGGATTGCATTAGAGCAAATGCTTGCGGCAATATTTTGTCGGATTTGAATTCAAGACATCCATTTAACATTTTATACCCACCTCACCGCACCTGCATTCCTTCTAATAATCGAACTAATCCTTCAACACTGGATTTATTCCTCACTAACATGCCAGAGCTTTTTACCCAACCTATTGTTGAAAATGATCTTAGTTCAAATCACTTGCCAGTTCTAATAGAACTTAATTCGACTCCTGAAGAAACATGTAAAATTGTATATGACTTTAAAAACACAAATTGGAACAGATTTAAAAGTAATGTGCGACAAAAACTGAGAGATATACCGGTCATTAGTTCCAATCACATAAATTTTGTTCAAATCGATGAATCTGTGAATGCTTTTACAAATTCGGTACTTGATAGCATTGAGCAATCTGTCCCAAAAAAAATTAAACGTCGAGAAAATGGTAACGCACTACCACCCCAGATAGTTGAAACCATTAAAATTAGAAATAAATATAGAACTTTATGGATCAGGTCAAGAGATCAATATTACTACTCTGAAATGAAAACTTTGAATGCAATTATAAAAAGATAGCTTGCCGATTTTAGAAATCAATCATGGAACCTTAAGCTTCAAGGTTTAGATAAAGGAAGTAAACCCTTTTGGAATATCATAACAGCGGTTAAGAAGAGAAAAGCCCACATTCCAGCCTTTAAGATAGGTAATACAGTATTGCTTTCTAACGAGGAAAAAGCAAGTGCTTTAGCAACTGAATTCTGTGCTAACTACCTAGTTGCAAGTAATTTAATTGCAAACAGAAATATTGAAAACAACGTTTTTCAATCAATACAATTCCTTAATACAAGTACTATCGAAGTTACAAATGATATTGTATCTACCGACGACTTAAAAGAAATTTTACATAGTCTCAAAAATACTAAATCACCTGGATTTGATGGACTAAAAAATGTATTTTTAAGAAACCTCCCTAAAAAAGGTGTCGAATTTCTAACTATACTTTTCAATGCGTGTTTCAAAATAGGATACTTTCCAAATACGTGGAGAATGGCAAAAGTCATCCCAATCTTTAAACCGGGCAAAAATGCTTGCCTGCCTTCTAGCTACAGGCCAATTAGTTTATTAAGCTCCTTAAGTAAGTGCTTAGAAAAATTAATAAAAAACAAACTATTGGAACATGTCGATCAGTTCGATATCCTGCCACAAGAACAGTTTGGTTTTAGAAGACGTCATAGTACTGTTCACCAGGTTGACAGGATAACAAAAGATATTAAAAATAATCTAACTATAGGAAAAAGTACGGGGATGGTAGAGTAACTTCGGGTATTTTGGAGTACCCATCTTGTTTCCTAAAATATTTCTGAAATTAATACTTATTTCGTTGAGAGTGGCCATTGTTATTATTCATTGGAATATTGTCGTCAACATTCACTTGACTAAAAGCATATTTTTTCAAAAACAAAAAACAAAATTGCAAAAGTTTAGAAAAATTGCAAAATTGGTCATTTTCAAAAGTGTCGGGTAATGTGGACCCATCTATGCGGGTATTGTGGGATACTACTCCACATTACCAGAAATAAATAGATCAAGACAAAAATATATTTTATTAACTTTATTAATAAAAAATTAACATTGTCTTCATTAATGTAAATACAAATTGTAGCAAAGATTACATTTTAGGAATTCAACACAGTCAGAGAAAAAATTAAACAAAAATTTGCTCTTTTAAACATAAAAAAATATTGATAAAAAGTAGTCTTTTAAATTTATTGAAATAGTTTCTGGCAAGAGTCGCAAACAAAAATGGCACTCTTTTCCGGGAAGCATTTTACATGAGCCCATACGCAATCGCACTGAAGACACTGGAGCCATTTATGTCCACTTTCGTCTTCGCCCCAAGCCGTAGAACAAAAGTTGCACTTAGTGTCTCTTGAAGGGAGAAAATCAGAAATTTCATCGTCAGAGTCATTATTACATTTAGTGGCGTAGGCTCAGGCTCGCAGGCTATAAAATCGGATTCTGAGAAGATATTTCTATTAAAAGGATAAATTCCACTGCATTTAAAGCCGCTCATTGCAATTTGCCCGGTTATAACTTTCAAATAAGAGTTTTTAAACAACTGGGCTACATCACCCAATACTACTTTTCGTCCGGATTCCCTGATAAAGAGCCTTATTTCCTCATTATAATGTTTTTTTAGGGGCCCCATAAATGTTTTGTCTAATGGTTGCATCTTGTGGGTACAATGTGGGGGTAGGGAAACAATAATTACATAGTGCTGACGCGCAAGATCAATGACTTCTAAGTTTCTTGTATGGCTATAATGGCCATCTAAAATCAACAAAACTGGCTGTTCCTTTGAAGGTTTGGAAAACTCTAAAAAATGAAGGAACCACTGTGTAAAAATTGGCAGTTGGACCCATCCAGAAATGTGAAAAGTAGCCTTAGATTCAGCAGGAGCGTTATTCATAAAGAGAGGGTTATATTTCTTTCTCGGAAAAATGAAATAGGGTGGAATGAAACCACCGCCTGCGCTCATGCAATTGATAGCCGTAACTAGAGCACCACGTTCAGCTGATGTCATAGCTCCTATTTGGCGCTTTCCTTTCTTTGCCAAAACCTGTGGTTGCTTACTCTGAACAATGCTAAGTCCGGTTTCATCAACGTTCCATATTCTGGATGGAGGGAAAATTTATTTTTCGTATAAATCTTCAAGAATATCAAAAAACTTGTTCACATTCTCTGGATTAAAGCCTTTAGCTCTGTCAATAGAAGTCCCTGTTGGCTGCCGAAAGCTTAGTTCATCCTTATGCCTATTCATAAAGCCATACAGCCAGTCTTTTCCTGCGGACTTATGCAATAAAGAAAACTTATTTGGTATACCATTTTTCTGAGCCAGTTGAAATGCCAGACTACGAATATCACTTCTGGTAAGACCCCAAAAGCGACTTTCCATTTCTTGCAAATATTTTACCAGTTCTGCTTCCATATTTTTAGTAAATATTGGCTTACGACCCAAGGGGACAGCCAAAAGTTCTACGATTGACTTATCACTCCTTGCCAACCGTTGCAAAGTCGACTTTGGCACTTCATATGTTTTTGCTGCCAGCAGAACACCCATTTCTTCATTTCTGACAGAAATTAAAGCTTTTTCCATTTGAATTTGATTCCATTTTCGTACCTGTTTACCTTGTTTTTGCATTTTCGAGATCAATCTGTAAAGATATAACCACAATCAAACCTATGTAAAAACAGGCGGCTAATGTGGAGTACTACTCCACTTTACCCGCTCCTGCGTACTCCACATTTGCCGACACGGTAGTGTTTCCAAGAATAATTACATTGAAAATAAATATTTAACAGAACTGTAAAACTCACGTTAAATATTACATCAGTACTATATAAAGCCTCAGAAAAACAAAGCAGTCAACACAACGCAGCTAAATTTCAATACCATTTACACTTTTTTTTTACCGCCAAAATAATTTACGACCTCACTACACAACGACAAATGCCGTACTGCGCAAAAACCAAAGCTTAAGAGAAGAATATAGGATATGAATTGGTTCTTTGCGTAAGAGAACTTACGTGTGGTAACAGAAATACTTTTCTACTCTTAAGCGAAAAAGAGAAACGGCGGTGGTCCACATTACCCGCCTACTCCACATTACCCGAACTTACTCTATTTCTTGATGTTGAAAAAGCTTTTGACTCGGTGTGGCACGAAGGACTCATTCACAAACTCCTTGTTTTAAATTTCCCACTTTACATAGTTAAAATGATTTCGTCGTTCCTTACAAAACGCACTTTCAAAGTTTCTGTAAATAATTGGTATTCCGATGTATTTGAAATCGTTGCAGGTGTACCCCAAGGATCCGTTCTTGGACCGTTATTGTATATTATATACACATATGATTTTCCGAAACCCCATAACTGTAAAACGGCAATTTTCGCGGATGATACCTGCATCTACTCAACAGATTCAATTGGTTCCTTAATTGAAACCAATCTGCAATCTGCTTTGAATTTAGTCAAATCATATTGCGATGATTGGAAAATAAAATTGAATGCTTCTAAGACTCTGGCTCTCTTTTTCACTAGGAAAAGAAAAGCCTGTTACTTTCCAAGCAATAGACTCCAGTTGAACGGGGTTCAAACTGAATGGAAATCGAGTGCCAAGTATCTTGGGGTACACCTGGACAAAACTTTGACCTTTAGTCTGCATATTCAAGAAACACTTAATAAACTTAACATGGCGACAAAAATCCTATATCCTTTTATAAATCGTAAGTCCAAATTGAGTGTTGAAAACAAATTGCTAATTTTCAAAGTAATATTCCAAAGCATAATGCTATATGGTTCGCCCATCTGGGGAACTTGTGCTAAGAGTCATATTCGCAGGCTGCAAATTATGCAAAATAAAATTTAAAAAATGATGCTTAATCTTCCCTGGCACTATTCTACCGAGGATCTCCATGAAGAGGCTGAGATTGAAAAAGTTGAAATTCGAATCGCAAAATTATATGATCGATACAAAGTTTTGTGTGGTTGCTCGAATAATAACTTAATTTTAAATTTAACAACTTAAGGTGTTGTATCTAATTTATATACATTACTGTGATATATATATTATTTTGATGTTCATAGATCTTATTTGTTAATTGTTAATTTACTGTTTAATTATTTATTTATCTTCTTTGTTATTTATTTATTTATTTATCTTCTTTGTTTTTTTTATTTATTTATCTTCTTATGTATTCATTTATTTGCTTTAGTACTTATTTAGTCGATTATGTTAATTTACTTATTTATTTTTTTATTTATATTCTTATTTATTTATTTATTTATCATCTTTGTTATTTACTTAATTATTTATTTAATTATTTATTTAATTATTTATTTATTTATCTTCTTATTTATTTATTGATTTATTTATTTTTTTATCTTCTTATTTATGTATTTATTGACGTTTATTAAATCGAATATGTAAACAACATCTTTATTTGTGATCACACGGACCCACTTCTCTCTCCTCAGGAAAAATTTATTTATAAATTAAATGAAGGTTTTTTCATGTAGCTTTTCCTTCTAAAACAATCTTGAATCTGTGATAATACAATTGTATAAATGTTATAAGTTTTCCAGTAGTAAGGTAGAAAATACCATTTCTCTGTAAATTGTGCAATCTAGAAATACGAAAAAAATTTATATAAATTCAGCTACAATAAAAGTTAAAAAAAAAAAAAAAATTAAACATCAAATTCTTCCAATTGTTAGAACTAAATTAATTGAGAACGTAGGTATTCAGGTATTCCATTCACCAACGGCCGTTCAGTAAAAACGATCACAGAAACGATCGCATTTAAATAGCGATTTACGAAAATTGGTTAGTTTCAATGACATTTTCCTGGTGGGAGGCGATTTAAATTGTAGGCATAGGAACTGGGGTTGTCTAAGAGCGAATTCATGGGGAAATATTCTAGCTGACTTGCATTCTAGACACCCATTTCATATTTTGTATCCTCCTCATCCAACGTTTATTCCCTCCAACCATCAGGCTAACCCGTTAACATTCGATTTGTTTCTCACGAATATGCAAGAACTTTTTACCCATCCTGTCGTGATTAATGATTTAAGCTCTGATCATTTACCGGTTAAATGTTGCATCCTATTGTCACCTGAGCAGATGCTCAACTCAGTTCTCGATTACCAAAATGCTAATTGGGATCGTTTTGGAGCAAAATGCGTTCAAAGTTAAGGAACAATGAGGAAATGTTACCTGTTGTAAGTAACCAAAATCAAATCGATGAAGCTGTAAATTATTTTACAAGCTGTGTACAGGTTTGTATCGACCAGTCAGTACCCAAAAAAAACAGTCGATGGAATGGCGCAAATCTACTTCCACGTCATATCGTGGAATTAATCAAAATAAGGAATCGTTCCAGATCCAGCAAAAGCTTTAACGGCAACCATAAAGACACTCATTTTGAACTTCAGAAACAAATGCTGCAATAGAAAGCTGCAAGGCCTACGAGTAGATAAATGCAGCAAGCCGTTTTGGAACATAGTCAAGGTTATTAAAAAGAAGAACCGTATCATCCCCGCATTTAAGGATGGTAGCACTGTATTACTGTCCTGCCAGGAAAAATCAAATGCACTAGCTAACGCTTTCTTTGCAAACCATTCAATAGGTAGAACCATAACAAGCAGCGAAGAGAATGCAGTTCGAAACTCACTTGGCATAATCAGCGCCCAAGCTACATTAGTTGGAGGGGAAGATCTTATTTCAATTGAAGATGTAGAGGCCAGTTGTATGCAAGAAATACTTTCAGCAAAAACCTTCCAAGGATCGGATTTCAGTTCTTGCAGCGGCTCTTTAACTGCTGCCTCAAACGGGGATATTTTCCCCAAGAATGGAAAACAGCAAAACTCATCCCGGTTCTGAAGCCAGGTAAAGATGCGTGCCTACCTAGTAGTTACAGACCGATAAGCTTGTTAAGCTCGCTAAGTAAGTGCTTTGAAAAAATTATTAAAATAAAACTAACAACTCACCTCAACGAGCATAATATTTTACCTGAAGCACAATTCGGTTTCAGAGCACATCATTCCACAGTGCGCCAAATTCATCGCATAACGAGGCATATCAAAAAGAATTTCGATATGGGGAAAAGTACGGGTATGGTTATCCTTGACGTCGAAAAAGCGTTTGACACAGTATGGCACGATGGCTTACTGCACAAACTACTAAGCCTACGTTTCCCAATCTACCTAGTGAAATTAGTCCAGTCATTTTTATCAGAGCGTTCTTTCAAAGTTTCTGTTAATAACTGGTTATCAGCAGGTTTCTCGAATGACGCAGGGGTACCCCAGGGTTCGGTTCTTGTGCCAATCCTGTTTTTTTTGCAGACGACACATGCATTTATTCATCAGATTCAGTTGGTTTAAATATTGAAACGAAATTGCAATCTGGCTTAAATGTCATCCAAACATACTTTGCCAATTGGAAAATTAAATTAAATGCTTCAAAGACTCAGGCTGTCTTTTTTACTAGAAAAAGAAAAGTCTGCTTCTTACCAAGCAACAGAATAGTAATAAATAATATACAAACCGATTGGAAATCAAGTGCTAAGTACCTTGGGGTTCACCTTGACAAGTCGTTAACATGTCCAAGAAACCATCAGGAAAGTTAATATCACAATTAAAATACTGTATTCATTTATAAACCGAAGATCAAAAATGAGCCGAGAAAACAAACTCATCATTTTCAAAGTAATCTTTCAAGCAATTTTGTTTTATGGTTCTCCAGTTTGGGGCAAATGTGCAAAGAACCACATACGTATAGGTACTACATATAACCCAAAACAAACTACTGAAAATGATCTTAAGCTTACCTTGGCATTTTTCGACCGAAAAACTGCATGCAATCTCAAAAATTGAAAAAATATCAGTAAGACTGAATAAATTATTTGATCGCTACAGCTGGTGTTGCAGCTCCTCTGACAGCCCCTTGATTTTAGGTCTTCTACATTAAACAAACATAAAATCACTACCTGTTCCACTTATTGTTATTATTTATTTATTTATTAATTTACTATATTTGTTATTATTTATTACTTATCATTTATTATTTATTTATTTATTTATTATTTATTTATTTATTATTTATGTATTTATTTACTATTTATTTATTTATTTATTGTATTTATTACTATTTATTTATTCATTTATCTAGTCATTTATTTATATACATATTTATATATTTATTTATCTATAATTAAAATTGACTTCATTATGATATTAATTCATTTGTTCAGCATTTGTTCAGTTATTCATATTTGTTAAATTATTTATATTTGTTAAAATTTTATATGTTTCCTTAAACTATTCATATCTGTTAACTTATTACATTTGTCAATTATATCTATAATTGTTAATCTATTTATATATTATGTTTATTTAGTAACTGTACTTGTTAATGTAGGGTAAACCACCCAATGATTGGCACCTTAAGCAAATGTACGGCTTTATTTCCCTATAAAAACTAAATGAAACATCCCAACACCTATGAAATACTTTATTTACCTTTCTATTGGTGTTTTATAATAAAAAATAAAGAATAAATAACATTTCTTTTAAAACATAAACAATAAAACAAAAAAAAATAATGGGAAGTCAATTTTCACCAGTTATTGGCACTCCATTCCATTCATTGGCATTCGTTATTCTAATTATTGGCACACATACGTTTTGTCATCTTTTAGCTTCTTAGGCATAACAAACTGGAAATACCTAGGTACCTATAAAAATAAGTAAATAAGTAAGTAGGTATATATATTACACAGCAACTAGTACCTACCTTTTAATCGTCAGAATCACTACAAATGAGATGTTGTAGGATTTCTAAATCATTTTTTTCATAACTCAAATGACTTTGGTGACCATCCACAAACAATATAACAGCAAATTGCAAGCTTTGTTTTTTTAAATGCGGGTGTAATACATTCGCAATAGGTACATATATTCATAAAATAGCTACTTCAGATTTCATCCAACCAGTCTCTGTTTTACTAATGCCCCACTCCTTGGGAACAGATGATAAAATCTCTACTGTTATCCTTTTGTGCGGGTAAATTATCATAGGAGGAGCACAATCACCACCCGCAGAAAATGTAAACATAACTGATCAGTGACCAGTCTCGTATACATTTTTGTTTCCCCTTTCGGTAAGGACCTTTTCGTTCTTGGGGCTCAATGGAAATTTTGTCTCATCACCATTAAAAATTCTTTTGGGATCTTGGAGTATTTCAAAATAGCCAGCATCCTTCAGGTAGGATTCTATTCTTGCAAACCTAACTTGACATGGTCGGACACTCGAAGGGCTACATCTGAATGTCTTCTCATGAAGGCGGAGTACCATTTTTCTCCAGCGAAATTGTCCTTAAACGGGTTTGGTTTATTGTTTTAATCAAAAACTGTTGCACGCTAATCTTTAGACAAAATTTTCTTTGCTGAAACCCCTTTCTACCGCATGCTTTTATCCATTTTACAAGTATTTGCTCTTCTTCATCGGTTAAAATTGTTTTTGGACCTGGTCTAGCCTTTGAAAATGTATTGCTAAATCTAAATTGTAGCGTCGACCTTGGAATACCAAATGTTTTAGACGCTGTTTTCTTTGGCATACCCGCCTTAATTGCTTTAAGAGCTGTTTGAACAAAGCCTTCGTCATATTTTTTTTGCATATTTGTGTGTTTTCCCAACTTTTGGCATCTAAGAATCAGTTAAATCAGGAAGTTTAAGATTGGCAGTGTAATTTATACTAGTTATTAGCGCAACCCAATTATTGACACAGTGCCGATAACCGTGTAATTGACACTACTACCAATTATTGGCACAGTGCCAATAACCGGGTAATTGGCACTACTACCAATGATTGGCACAGTGCCAACATTAGGAAAGCTCCTAATTTCTCTTTCCCATTGTTGGCACAATTAATTTAGGTTAAAATGCAATAATATTAACTAATTTCAATAAACAAACCTTTAATTTAATGTCTTATTAACACAAAATAGCACTTAAAACAATCAACTTCTTAACCAAGGAACACAAAAAGACACTTCTATTTCACTGCCACTCTAATAAAATCGTTAAAGGTTTTGGCAAAAAAGGCGGGAATGCATTAAGACATATCTTAATACATATTTTCAATAGTACCATCCAGTGGCGTGGCGTGGAAAATGTTAAATGGTAAGTCGGAAAAAATATGCACCTGCAAACGCTTTCTCAAATTATATTGTGTACTGCAAATCGCATAGAAGTAAAGCAATTCAAGCCAATTTTTTACACTTCAAGTCATTTAAGCTTAAATTTACAATGAACCTAAAGTATAATAAAAGTGGCTTCGAAAGAAACCTTTTTGGCAGATGCAAATGCTGTACCTTAAAGAAAATTGATAGTAAGTAATAAAAAAAAAGGAACTTCATAAATCACGGTTTGTTAAATAAACAAATACATAAATAAAAATTTAAATTAAAAAGCTTCACGCATAATATTTACAAAAATGTATAGATTTTATTACTATAATATATAAAAATATTTTAATATATAAAAATATTTTAAAAATAAGTTAAAAAGAGAAAATATTAATGATTAATATTTTTTAAAATCAACAACAGTAGAATTTGGAAAAAAATGTGAAAAGTTTTGTTAAATATTTTTTTTTATTTGTACTTTAAGCCTATTCTTCTACCTTTGTTCACGTATTCTGCAACAACTCTTTCATAAAAGTTACGCCTACTTTTTATTTTTAAAAGGAGACGCTTTTCTATGGATAAAAGTGCTAAATCAGAAAGCCTATCTTCTCCTTGCGAATTTCTCAAATATGTATGAACTCTTTTCAGAGTGGAAAAAGATCTCTCCACGGAAGCAACAGTCATTGGTAGTGTTAAAAATAGTCCACTTAATTTTAAGATTTGGGGAAATGTTTCACACAATATTTCACTTCTTAAATGTTTATAGAGGGATAAAACGTCAAGTGGTTGAAGTGAAGACGTAGTATAGAGAACTTTCAGCTCATTTTTTAAACCTGCAAAATCGAAAATTCCAGGGAAAAAGTTAATCACCGAAGATATTTTATCATGTCGACTTGACTGAGCAAAACGACTGTATTTTGATTTATTGAGTAAATCCAAAAAAAAAATTAAATCCGTGAAAGATCTATTTCGTGTCTTAATTTGATATAAATTATTGCCCTTTATTTCTACAAAAAGGCGCTTATAGCGAGTCTTTAAATCAAAATCAAGTAATCGGCGTTTCCGTGGAGGTTCAGCACAATCATTTATACTTTCAAAAATTAAATCAAATTTGTTTAGAAACTCAGTAGAAAGCCAAGACTCAAAACACTCGATTTCTCGCTTAGCAACTTCAACATCTGTTTGTTTATTTTGTATTAAATTAAACAATACATCGGTTTTAGCAAATATTTCGGAAACCGCGTGCAGTAAAAAGCAAAAATCTTTCCCTTCTAATTTAAGCAATAAACTTTCGGCCATTGAAAGTGCGTCAGTGTCCCATTCTTTTGGATGGTCTAGTATTTGCATAAAAGTTGCAATAATATCTAATCTACAGTTACTATTCGGGAATGGTAATGCCAGCGAGTTTCTGATACTCCCGGCATGCGGCTGTTTGCTATTTGTTTTCAAATATTTGAACGTTTGGTTTATTTATTAAAGAAGCGTACTATTGTGTTTCTATTGTCAAAAAAAAACTTTCAATTCAGGTATATTTTCCAGTGATTGAGATAACACCAAATTTAAAACATGTGCGTAGCAAGGAATAAAATAAGCCATTGGACAAGCATCCAGGACTTTTTTTTTAACACCACCTACTTCCCCTGACGCCTGACATAACCGCGGCCCCATCGTAAGATTGCCCAACTAATTTCTCCTTGCAACCGTACATCATCTATATTGAAAATGTGTTTTGAGAGCTCATCGGCATTTCGACTCTCACTCACGTCAAAAAACCCAAGAAACCTTTCCTCTACTCCTTCCTCCGATAAGTAACGCAAAACGGCACTAAGTTGCTCCCTATGGCTCATGTCTGGTGATCAATTTCATCAATCATATTTCTACTTTAATTTCGCATTTGATCACTGCGGCTATACTTTGTATTAAATCGTTTTGGATGTCATTTGATAGAACCGAAAAAACCGGATTACGTGCACTTGAACACTGTTCCAAATGAGAGTCCATTAACTGGTCATACTTAGATAAGTATAAAAGTGTTTCGACATAATTGCCACGATTATTAGAATCTGGCTTTTCATTATGACCCCGAAATGCTTGTTCCTGTTTGCCTAAAAGAACTACCGTATCTACGAGTATAAAACGTTCCATTAGTTTACGGTTTCTATCAACTTTTTTGTTGTGAGCTACAAAGGAATTACCTAACGAGGTTTCAATACGTTCAGTACCGAATTCGTGCAAAGATAAACAGCTACGAATGTGTTTTTCCGTCTTGACATGTTAATTAAATTAATTAAATTGTTTATGTCAGCGTAGCCCGTGCGACTCCAAACACTAGGAGAATTAGAAAAAAGGGGGCAAGGAAAACAAAACATTTTATTGAGCTTACAACTACCAGTCAACCAAGTATATTTTTGATATATGGATGCGTTGAAATGCGAAAAAAACCCTCCTTGCGCTTATAATCTATTTTCATAGAAGGAGTAGAGCGTCCTATCTCTATAACTTTTTTTTTAAAGAAAACTCAACTTACAAAAACAATTTTCTTCTTCCAAAAGCAAATCTACTAAACAACAATTTACTGTTAATAATGCCATTTTCTCCTTTGCTGAATCTAACTGAAAACAAAACAATTTAAACTTTTCACACCTCTCACACGTTTCACTGTTTTCGATCACTTTAAATAATTATATATTGCACAACAATAATTCCACTCAATATTACTTTAAGTCTGCTTCACAACTGAATTTTTCAAACAGAACTCACCTCAGCTACATACAAAACTCGCCAAATACTCGTAAGTCGCTGAAAAGCGGGTTATATTTTTTGCATAAGGAAGCGTGTATCAAACAGAGAGGAGTCAAACGCGGTGAACGATAAGGGGAAAACAAGGAAAGAAAGCCAATTTGTTCTAACCAGCCAGCAGCCACATATTTCATAACGCGAAAATTTCCGGGTTACTATGCTTTGTTTTGCTATCGCTTTGCGTATGTGTTTCTTATGGGGTATGGAGAAGAGTATAATGGTATGTTGGAGAATATGCAAAGGCATGCAATGGTGTGAGTATTTGTGTGCGTAGAGCAGTAGAACGATATGAGAGGAGGTGAATAGCAGGTGGTGGCTTGGTAGAATTTGTTGCTTGCAAGTGCAGGTGTAGGAAACATACAAATCTTATGTTTATATACACACATTAAGATGCATGTTGCTTGTTGGATTGAAACATTGTTGAAAGGTAGAATTTTAAAAGGTAACCCGGCGTGAATCGAGTTATATGGGCGCCTCGCCACTGATAAGAACCTAATGTATCTACCCGGGTAGATACTGTTCATGCGGGTACTTGAAAACTTCCATCCATGCGAAGGTTAAGTGACTTAAGTCAATTTTAAATAAAGAAGTTAAGAAGGCAAATAGGCTTAAATGTGATTTTTTGCCAATAAATATTTGATTTTAAATAATTTCTTGAATCCTTGAATACCATGGTTAGGTTAGGTTTATGTGGCTGTCGGCAGAAGCCGACACACTTAGACCAATTTAGGTCCATTGTGATACTACGTATATTATCTACCTCAACTCTGTAGATGGGACTGGCCAACGAGACGCGGTTGTTCTCAAACGGTCCCCCATTTGAATACCATAAAAAGGTTAAAAAATAATTCAAGTTTTAATTACAAATTACGCTTCCTACTCAAAACAGTTTTTTCTAAATAATTTTTTAAATTTTAAAATCACTCTCCTGAAAAATGCTTAAATTGGACTTAAGCCTCTTTGCCTTTTGTTTAAAGAAGTATCCCCATACTTACCAATTTTTATTATTTTTTTTTCTATTTTTATGTGAAAATCTTAATGCGGTTCACAGAATACATCTACTTACCAAGTTTCAACAGTATAGCTCTTATAGTTTCGGAAAAAAGTGGGTGTGACATTCCCGGACAGACAGACAGACAGACAGACATGACGAATCCATAAGGGTTCCGTTTTCTACCATTTGGCTACGGAACTCTAAAAAGAGGCAGCTACGGCTGAAACCCTTCCCCCCGTGATGAAATACATAACGGCGTGGCGGTACCATGGGGATGCAGGGTCGCAGCAGAGGTGGTTTTAGTTCGAGTTAAAGTCCGGCTTTCTTACAAAAAAAATAATTCCACAATTCATCAGACAATCATTCTACTCGTAAATGAGCTAAAATTAAGCTTTAAAAGATGCATCACATTTGCAATGAAAAATTCGATATCGAAATCAATTTGACACCGATACTTCTGCGTTCTTGCCTCGCCATGAAATAAATCTCTAACTTGTGCTCAGTATACTCAAGCCAAACACTTCGGATGCAAGAAATTCAAATTCTACATAGATACCCACCGTACACCTCGTATGGGCTACCTGCAAAGAGTAATGTGCAACTGCATCCATTTATGAAATGCATATTCTATAGATGCTATGTGCAAACTATTTCGCCGCAATAGTCATACGGCTATAGTTATAATTTCTGTTCGTGTACACAAAAAAAAAAAAACAAAACAAAACAACAACAAGAAATACATATTAAAAACAAGTTTACACCGAGAGATGGATTTCTTAAAAACAAGCGGCCGCTAAAACAGAAACAAAACAAAACTTTAAAGAGAGCTTAAGCAACAAGTTTGATAATATGTATTTTTTTTTTTTTTGTAATATTTGCTTTATTTGTGATATTTTCTGCAAGCCCGCCTGTGCCCCCCTTTCAGTGTCTGTGGTGTAGCAGCACAATCGTACAAGAAGGTGGAGCACCAAACAAAAAGTGATTAGACAACCAAAGAGCGACAACAATTACGATTACGAATTATTCGTAGATATGTCTCTCTGCGTTTCTATATTCGAGATATCGATTATTCAATTTGACCAGTCACTTAACAAATATCAATGCGAGCTTTTGCTGGCGGTGATGTCGCTGAACCGCGCCGGCAAGGCTTTTGAAAACACACATTTTTTGTTGTTTAGTTGTTGGTGAAAGAAACTCTTGATTTTTATGAACGTGGCTGAAAGTTGCTGCTGCGTCTTTGTTGTTTTTTTTTTTGCGACATAGAGACGCCGTGCGTCTTCGTCGTTGTCAGATACCAACACCGGACTAAGTGAATTTCTCCCCCCGCAATGATGTAATCAAGTCGCAAGCGAAAAGGAGATGAAAAAGACGTCAATTCTTCATAGGCACCTACACGGGAGGGTGGTGGATGGATATTGTATCTAATTCCAATGCAAGTCGGTTTGCTATTTGTAATTTGTTTAGACAAAGCTTGTTGTGCAGCAAAAGTTATAAAACGTAGATTGATTATGATACGGATTCTATTACTCCTCCTTCTAGCAGTGCCTCTCTGCGCGCCTACCTCTGGGTAGAGTGCTTGGACAAGGCATGGCAAGGCATGGCAAGGCATGGCATGGAAAGGCAAGGCAAGGCAAGGTAAGGCAGCAAGCAGTGGCAGGCAGATTGTACGAGCACTGTTGGATGCTAGAGCGGCTCTCTATAGCTCTTAGCTATTTTGCGGTAGCCTGGTTAGTTGGTAAGCTAGTCGGATGTTATCTCGGTGGGCTTACTGCGAAGTTTTTTTTTTGCTTTAAGTTTACGTTAAATGGGTAACAACGCTTGGAATACTGTGTGGTGGCTTTTGTTCTCAAGTTTTAGGCTTTATCAGTTCCAAAACTATTCAATTTGCCTAAGCTGCAGTTGCTGTGATTTTTTTTTTTTTTCATCGGTCGCGTGCATACTTCCTAGTGGTTGATCCTAGTGACTTGTAACGAGTTGGTACACCACGGTACAGTATCTCGTTTGGTCGATCTATCAGGTTTTTTTTTTTTTTTTTGTTTTCTTTTGAAAATCAAGTGCAAGTAAGCTGGCTTACTTTTTTATGTAGCGCTGCTTACACTTATACCTACGTTTCTTTGTGAAATCGCTAATTCATCTTGTTTTTCGCTGGCCATGTTGTTGTTCCATTCTATTTGGTAGTTAACAATTAACCGAGAAATCGGTAGTCGTTTGTCAAACAAGTGGTAAGATTTGTGATGTTAATTTGTAATGTGTTTTCTTTTGTGTGGTTTCGTCTTTCTGATGAGAGTCGACGACGAAGTGCTGAAGTGGTGGTGGCCAAGAGTTTTTCCCACTTCAAAAGCCACGGGAAACAGGACCGAGAGTTGCTTTTTTTTAATTTTTTTTAGGTCACACAGTACACAAATAATTGTATTTGACATGCTATACTCTCGAAGAAATAAATGAAATACATGTGCGTTTGTGTGTCATAAAAATAGAAGTCAAGAAATGCAAAAAAAAAAAAAAAAAAAAAAAAAAACTGGAAGTGGTACCAATAATTTAATTGTAAAATTGCCAACAGGTGTTGTATCGTCAACGATTCTCTGTCGCGCGGCGCAAACAAATATTAGGTATGGGTATGATATATTTTTTTTTCGTTTAGTATCCGACTATACGTACACAGATATTGAAGTGAGAATCGCTTAAAAGTCAAATGGTTTTGTCAATAGTGTGAATGTGCTGCTTGACTAGATTGCATTAGAAAGAGATTATTGTTTTTGTATTGGACTCTTGATCGAAACGAATAGATTATTGGTATTATAAGATATTTAAAAAAAAAATGTGCATCTCTGCAAAAATCACCGCAAACTAGTATTAGAACGAATGTCTTACTAGCCCAGTCGGATATCAGATATCCGCTGTCATTTACTTCTATGCCAACAGTGTGAAATTGCAAATTAAATAACAAATTTGAATAAACCATTCGGATTGAATAAATAAATAAAGTTCTCAGGTACGTCTTTGGATTCTCATTTGGATTGTAACGATGAATAAAGTCGCATTGAGATACTCGGCATTTGGATTGATTTTGCTACCATTTTTAATGGTTCAGGCTTATCGTGAACACAAGGTTTGTCTTGTTTTTTTTTTGTTGTTTCTTGTCTTGTGTTTTTTTTTCGTTTCCTAAGGGGTGAATGCATTTGCTTTTAGGTACACAATATAGTGTTGTATCCGGATAAGCATTCGTGGTGTAAGACAACAACGATTAAGCAAGTGATAAGCTATCCCGGATGCACATCTGTTGAGATAGATAACAATGTGTGCGTTGGAGCGTGCTTCAGCTATTCGATACCTCATACAGAGCCCTCAGATCCAGGAGAGGTAAAGCTGTGTTTAAGGTCGCTTTTCAATTGCACATTTTTAAATGTTTTATTGTTTCGCATGCTAGGTGATTGTTCCATATTGTGATAGTTGTCAGCCCTCGGAGACTACATGGCATCAGGTATGAACCCATTAAATCTGATCTATGTGGTCATGATTGTTCTTATCTCTCTGTCTCTAGATAACTTTGCAGTGCAATAAGAATGACGCCGAAACACCGTCACAGCTGATAAAGCATGTGCAGATAATTCAAAACTGTTCGTGTACCCCTTGCGACAGAGACAGCGTCAGACTGACAAAGTTCCCTGAAAACAACGACGAACTGTTGCTGCAACAGAATGCCGATACTGAGCTGTTGGATGCGCTTAATACGCGAAACGAATCGAATTACAATCATTTGGAAAGCGATCGCTGGAAAAAGATGCATTTGGTCTTGAATCAGCAGCTAATAACGCTATTGAAAAACATTCAAGTCAACAATACCGAGCATGATAAGGAGCAGCTGTTTGATCTGTTCAACGTTATACAAGAGTCTATGAAACACAAGGTCAAGGCCAAGGACATTATCGATTTCATTGAGACGTTGCAAGGCAATTCAACCGAATTGGACAGCCAACGGTTAACTGAATTACTGATCAAGTTTGAGCACTCCAAGCACCACAAGATGGACAAAGAGCCGAACACCAGTCCAGAGAAACCGATCATCGATGAAGACCCAAGTATAGATGCCACTGCGGATGCCAATGAAGATGCCCCCTTTAAGCAAAGCATTCCGTCAAGTCTGCCCATAGCTGTTTGGGTGCAGAGTCCCCCGGATTCATCGAGCGAAGTCAATTTGGAGTCGTCTCGACAGCATCAAGACGCCTCTGACATTTCGTCGGTCAGTGAGCATACAGCTGTCGGTGAAGAAGTCACGCATCATCATCATCCGCACACCCATCCGCATGCCCATCAGCATCACGTGAACGACAACATCGTCCCTCATGGACACCTGACTCGCGGACCACATGGATCCCTGGTCATTGAACCCGATCGGATACATGAAAAGCTAGATGTCCATGCTCACGAATTAAAGCCAAACCATGCCGGAACCCTACTCAGCTATCACAGTCATTCGGAAGAAGGTAATGCACACAAGTAGAGCAGATATTTTCTTTGCTTTTATGTATGCATTCGTTTTTTTTGTTTTTGTTTTTTGGGAGAGTGAGAAATATTTGTAATTGTTTTTTTTTGATTATTTTTTTTATTTAAATAAAAAGTATCGAAATATATTTATAAAACTATATAAGAAAAAATATTTATAAACTTTTTTTTGTTTTTCTTTCGTAATTTTAGCTTATAGGTGACTTAGTGTAGCATAATAAATAAATGTCCATTATACCGGTTTTTATTTCATTTAACATTTGTTACACGGAACTACTTTTTTTTTGGGAGAGTGTGACCTTTTATTTTATTCAAATATTTGTCGTTGTTTTTTTTTTGATTACATATTTTTTTAATTAAATAAAAAGTATCGAAATATATTTATAAAACTATATAAGGGAAAATATTTATTAGCTTTTTTTAAGTTATCCTTTGGTTTTGTGTTTTTCGTTTGTTTTTTTTTTCCTTTTTGGTTGTATCGGTTTTTTGTTTTTCTTTTGTTATTTTATATTATAGGTATTTAGTGTAGAATAAATAAATAAATGTCCATTATAACGGTTTTTATTTTATTAAACATTTGTTACACGGAACTACTGTTTTTTTTTGGGATAGTGTGTGACCTTTTATTTTATTCAAATATTTGTCATTGTTTTTTTTCTTGGATGGGGACCGGTAACTTGGGAATGAAAAAATGAAATAAAAAGAAGAGAGAAAGAAAAATGATTATTTTTTTTATTTGAATAAAAAGTATCGAAATATATTTATAAAACTATATAAGAAAAAATATTTATAACCTTTTTTTAAGTTATCCTTTGGTTTTGTGTTTTTCGTTTGTTTTTGTGTTTTTTTTTTTGTTCTTTTTTGTTTGTATCGGTTTTTTGTTTTTCTTTTGTAATTTTATATTATAGGTACTTAGTGTAGAATAAACAAATAAATATCCATTATAGCGGTTTTTATCTTATTCAACATTTTCTACACGGAACTACTGTTTTTTCTTCCTTCTTCCTTAAATCATGTATCGGAATTCGAGAGTAATAAAAAATATAATGACTGTAGGTATGCGGAGAAAAACTGCCAACAACAAATGGGAACGAGTAGATGGGAACAAAATTTCCTTTCACACATAAATGGGGAAAATAAATTTTCAACACGGCGCACATGAGAATAATTCACCACTTTGCTGTCTCTTTCACAAACAATATGAATGCATTGCTGGTGAAGAAAATAATAGGATTCCCATTTGCCAAGTCCACCACACACTAACATCACTGGCCGTCCTCGTCACACATGCACGAGTCCTCCTTCCGTTGAAAATAGAAAAAGAAGACGAGCTTTCATATTCCAATTCCGATTCCATGTTCTATCTTCTATGGTCACGTCCAGTGTTTATTGTTCTGCTTGCGTAGTGTGATGTGGGTGGTTTGTGGCAACTCGTTTTTTCTTCAGTGTTTCTCGTCTCCGAACGGATGAGATCCTCGACGTTCACACACGAAAAATTATTTTGTTGCTCGTGAGTCGTGACTCACATAATCTCCTCCAGTTGGTTGTTTAGTGCATTTTTTTGTCTATGGATTTCTTTTTTAGTTTAATTAACTGTTTTATGTGATCGAAATTCATAATCGTGTCTTCTTAAATCGTGTTCAAGAAAAAGAAGTGTTGATAGTGCTTTATCTGTTCCTCGAAATGTTTTGAAAAAAATAAATAAATAAATAAATACACGCATATAGTATATATATAATGAAAAGGTAATCGAAATTCCAGCGTACGTTGTTTCTATTCGAGGTAAGTGGAAGCATGTCTATCTGCTCTTCTGAGTCTGGCTTATCAAACACGACATACTGATGCAGCTGTGTTGGTTTTTTTTTTTTTTTTATTATCAGATAACTGTTTGGCATTGACAATTTGTTTTGTGTTTATTTGTATCTATGTATCTGCGCTTGGAATTGGGAAAGGGAATCCATAAATTAATTTCAGTTTCAATAGAACAAACGATTTGTTAGAAGAATCCTGATTGTCGTTTTGGTTTCGTATGTCGTGAAAAATTCCCCCTTCCACTCTCGCACCCTTATTATTATTAATGTCCGCTGGCTGTTTACACAGGGTGTCATTGGACTAGAATAATTGTTATTCATTTGCTGATGTTGCAATTTGCTTGGCTTCCTATTTAATCCCAGCCGAATAAACAACAGGAAACAACTTCGACTTGGGTAGAAATAAAAATGATGATTTACTGTTGTTTTATTTATTAATCCATACATTTTCTGGTATCCATACAAGCAAATGTAACGAGTTGTTGTTGTAGCAATGACATATTTCCTTCTGCGTACATCCATTCCAACAAAACATTATACCTACTCATTTACTTGCTGACAACTCGAATGAAACTCCTTGTTTTGTTTAACATTGAAATGTGTTTAAAATGTTTGTAAACACATGGTACATTGACCCAAGTACATTTATGAAGTCGCTCACCGCGGGTTCGTGTTTAATAATAGATTTTTTATTTCCCAAATGTTTTTGTTGACCTGTTAGTTTAAATTTTTGCCTGGATCAAACACGTTGTACCTAATCCATCTGGATTGGAATATGAGCATCAGCTAAACCTGTCCAACAACGAAGGCATCCAATAAACTGAGTACAGTCGACTCCGCCCCACTGAAACATCATAATTGCCGACAATTTGTGTCAGTAGTAAAGCGGAGGTCCCACTGAAGCGAACTTCGGAAAACTGGAATTTGGTTTATGTAAGCGGAGTTCCGGCGAAATCAAATTAATTTTACTAAGCACTAAGCACTAACATCATGACATCAATTTAAAAGAGCAATAAACAACCGAAATAAAATGTTTTTGTTTGTCAGAAAAGAAATAGGTAGGGTAGGTGTACCAGTGTACCCGTCCAGTCACTAGTATCCGGGCACTTTGCGTTTAATGGTTGATAATAAATGTTGTCGCCACGCCATATGGAATATATTCAAATTCCCTCAATAAGCACAACAAATAAGGGTCCTTCATTAGCGACTTGACAATTTCAAACTTTCAGTGTGAACGCATCCTTAAACCGGTTACCGAACTGTCAATGACCAAATATTCAGTAAAATCAACATGTTCATCATGGTGAAGTAGAGGAAGAAACAACGTTTACAGCTAAATAAAATTTACTACCAAAATGCCGAGTCGGCGGTCGCAACTTTAAGAGCGTTAGCGCCAATTTTCGGCCGTAATTCTCATCCCAGAGGACAAGCAATTCATAGTCTAGTGAAAAAATTTGAGTCAGAATATTCGCGGCTTGATGTTGCCGTCCCAGTGAGACTACGTTTTGCCCGAGGTGTGGAGAATATTGCCGCCGTAGAGGCGTCCGCCGCAAACCAGCCCGTCAATTTCACGGCGTTCTCAAGAAATTGGGCCTCTCCAAGACAAAATTATGGCGAATTTCACGTAAGGATCTTGGCCTATACTCTTACAAGATCAAGTAAAGCCACTTCGTCATATGAAGCTACTTACATCCTCGAATTGGGCTCTGGACATGATGGAAGAAAATGAAGAAATTCATCGTAAAATCATCTACAGCGATGAAGCGTACCTTACCGTTAAACGGCTTCGTCAATAAGCAAAAGATACGTTACTGGACAGGTGAGAACCCTTATGTGCTTCATGAAACAGCACTTGATCCGCAAAAAATGTCACTGTTTGGTGCGGTTTTCATGCCGGTGGCGTCGTTATTTTCGTACTTGAAATTGACCGTCACGTTACGGTAAATGGTATCCTCTACAGAGACATGTTGGAACGTCATTTCTTTGAGCAATTGCATGAGTTGGACATCAGTGATATGTGGTTCCAACGAGACGGTGCTACAAGCCACACACCGGGTGCAACAATTGAGTTATTCAAGTCTAAGTTCGGTGAACGTTTTATCTCGAAAAACGGACACGCCTATTGGCCGCCTAGATCGTGTGATTTAACGCCTCTAGACTTTTTTTTTAAGGGGCTACATTAAATGAGTGGTCTATGCCAACAAGCCGGCCACGTTAGAGGAGCTCAGAGCCAATATTGAACGAGAAATAACGGCGTATCCGTCGAAATGTGCGGCCGAGTCATCGAAAATTGGGTTCAACGTATCGACCGCTGGATACGCTCCCGTGGTGGACATATGAACGAAGTCGAAATCCATTCATAAATGTGTTGATAGTAATTGTAGCCAATAAATTTTGAGATATCTCAAGTAGTTTGCATTTTATTTAAAAAAGAAGTTGTCAAGTCCTTAATGAAAGACAATTTAAAACAAAAAAAAAATCGTTAAAAGTTGCGGCATCAATATTTGGCCTATCTAACGTGCTGGTACAATTTGACAGCTGTCAACATCACTGGACCGCCAAAAATAATGCAGAATCCGTGTAGTTCGTCGAGCAAGTGATTAATGCGTTTTACAGTTGGCGAGTGTTTTTAATTCTGGCTTGCCAAGGCGATTAAATAGAGGGCACTTCGACCTAAAAAGATCTTTTGTGCCGTATGGGACAGAACAATTTAGACTAGTAGAGTTTTCACTTTCCGTTTAAAGCGAACAATTCTACTAGTAGAAGAATTTTTTATGTCCTCGGGGCACATTTGCTACCTGAAAAAGATCTTCTTTATAATTCGGTTTAGGGCCGGACATTCACATAAAATGTGTTCAGCTGACTCGTCCTCTTCAAGACAGAGTCGGCACTCAGGAGAGTCTACTATTTTCATTTTGTGTAGATGATATCTTAAACCATGGTGGCCAGTAAGGTAACCTACTAAGTCTTTGATATCATGCCTGCTTAGGTTTAGGCAGTTGCTGGCATATTTATTGAAAGGCCGAGTGGCTCGTTTGGTCTGTCTTAAACCTGGGATGCTTTCCCAAAGATGGATACATTTTCTATGTTCCCAGCTTTTTATTGCTGCCGTTGCTGCTGATCTAGGAGTGTAGCAGAAGGGTTCGGGACCTATGAAGGGTCTTTCCGAACCTATTCTGGCCAGTTCGTCGGCCTTTTCGTTACCTTCCACCCCGACATGACCCGGAACGCACCATAGCTTGGTCTTGTTATTTGTTCCGAGTGCCTGTAGGGTGTTAAAGCAGTACATGACTGATTTGGAGTCAATCGTATGAGAGCTAAGGGCGTTTATAGCTGCTTGACTATCCGTGAAAATATGGATGGTTGCACCTTTTATACCAGATAAATTTATGTGGCTAGCGCATTCTTGAATGGCGTGGAGCTCTGCTTGAAATACGCTAGGACTTTTTCCCATGGGTATCGTAAAGCGTTTGTTTGGTCCGTATATTCTCGCTCCTACCCCCGCTTCCATTTTAGAACCATCCGTATACCACTTTATGCCGTTGTTGCTGTTAGGTGGGTTATTACTTACCCATGCTTCTCTCTTGGGGATCTCCGTGGAGAACCGTTTATTGAAGCATAGGTAGTGTTTTATGAATGCGGTCTGTGACCGCGCAGTTCATGTTGAGTTCTGGCAGTTCATCGAGAAGGGTTTTAAGTTCCGGATGATCGTTAAGACTTATCTCGTTTAACTGTATTTGACTTATTGCACTGCCGATCGCCACTTTTTGAATGTATATGTGGAGAGGTGTAATTCCTGTTATTGCCTCTATGGCAGCCGTTGGACAGGTTCGCATGGCTCCGGTGATACCAAGGCACGCAAGCTGTTGTACCTTTTTGAGCTTCTCTATTGCGACCTCTTGTGTGGATTTTGTCCACCATACAATGGAGGCGTATGTTATAATGGGTCTTATCATCACTGTGTAGATGCCAGTGGCGTGGCGTGGAAAATGTTAAATGGTAAGTCGGAAAAAATATGCACCTGCAAACGCTTTCTCAAATAATATTGTGTACTGCAAATCGCATAGAAGTAAATCAATTCAAGCCAATTTTTTATACTTCAAGTCATTTAAGCTTAAATTTACAATGAACCTAAAGTATAATAAAAGTGGCTTCGAAAGAAACCTTTTTGGCAAACCGTGATTTATGAAGTTCCTTTTTTTTTATTACTTACTATCAATTTAAATAGCATAGATGCAAATGCTGTACCTTAAAGAAAATTGATAGTAAGTAATAAAAAAAAAGGAACTTCATAAATCACGGTTTGTTAAATAAACAAATACATAAATAAAAATTTTAATTAAAAAGCTTCACGCATAATATTTACAAAAATGTAGGTATAGATTTTATATATATAATATATAAAAATATTTTAATATATAAAAATATTTTAAAAATAAGTTAAAAAGAGAAAATATTAATGATTAATATTTTTTAAAATCAACAACAGTAGAATTTGGAAAAAAATGTCAAAAGTTTTGTTAAATATTTTTTTTTATTTGTACTTTAAGCCTATTCTTCTACCTTTGTTCACGTATTCTGCAACAACTCTTTCATAAAAGTTAGGCCTACTTTTTATTTTAAAAAGGAGACGCTTTTCTATGGATAAAAGTGCTAAATCAGAAAACCTATCTTCTCCTTGAGAATTTCTCAAATATGTATGAACTCTTTTCAGAGTGGTAAAAGATCTCTCCACGGAAGCAACATTCATTGGAAGTGTTAAAAATAGTCCACTTAATTTTAAGATTTGGGGAAATGTTTCACACAATATTTCACTTCTTAAATGTTTATAGAGGGATAAAACCAACGTCAAGTGGTTGAAGTGAAGACGTAGTATAGAGAACTTTCAGCTCATTTTTTAAACCTACAAAATCGAAAATTCCAGGGAAAAAGTTAATCACCGAAGATATTTTATCATGTGGGCTTGACTGAGCAAAACGACTGTATTTTGATTTATTGAGTAAATCCAAAAAAAAATTAAATCCGTGAAAGATCTATTTCGTGTCTTAATTTGATATAAATTATTGCCCTTTATTTCTACAAAAAGGCGCTTATAGCGAGTCTTTAAATCAAAATCAAGTAATCGGCGTTTCCGTGGAGGTTCAGCACAATCATTTATACTTTCAAAAATTAAATCAAATTTGTTTAGAAACTCAGTAGAAAGCCAAGACTCAAAACACTCGATTTCTCGCTTAGCAACTTCAACATCTGTTTGTTTATTTTGTATTAAATTAAACAATACATCGGTTTTAGCAAATATTTCGGAAACCGCGTGCAGTAAAAAGCAAAAATCTTTCCCTTCTAATTTAAGCAATAAACTTTCGGCCATTGAAAGTGCGTCAGTGTCCCATTCTTTTGGATGGTCTAGTATTTGCATAAAAGTTGCAATAATATCTAATCTACAGTTACTATTCGGGAATGGTAATGCCAGCGAGTTTCTGATACTCCCGGCATGCGGCTGTTTGCTATTTGTTTTCAAATATTTGAACGTTTGGTTGATTTATTAAAGAAGCGTAGTATTGTGTTTCTATTGTCAAAAAAAAACTTTCAATTCAGGTATATTTTCCAGTGATTGAGATAACACCAAATTTAAAACATGTGCGTAGCAAGGAATAAAATAAGCCATTGGACAAGCATCCAGGACTTTTTTTTTAACACCACCTACTTCCCCTGACATAACCGCGGCCCCATCGTAAGATTGCCCAACTAATTTCTCCTTGCAACCGTATACCTACATCAAGTATATTGAAAATGTGTTTTGAGAGCTCATCGGCATTTCGACTCTCACTCACGTCAAAAAACTCAAGAAACCTTTCCTCTACTCCTTCCTCCGATAAGTAACGCAAAACGGCACTAAGTTGCTCCCTATGGCTCATGTCTGGTGATCAATTTCATCAATCATATTTCTACTTTAATTTCGCATTTGATCACTGCGGCTATACTTTGTATTAAATCGTTTTGGATGTCATTTGATAGACCCGAAAAAACCGGATTACGTGCACTTGAACACTGTTCCAAATGAGAGCCCATTAACTGGTCATACTTAGATAAGTATAAAAGTGTTTCGACATAATTGCCACGATTATTAGAATCTGGCTTTTCATTATGACCCCGAAATGCTTGTTCCTGTTTGCCTAAAAGAACTACCGTATCTACGAGTATAAAACGTTCCATTAGTTTACGGTTTCTATCAACTTTTTTGTTGTGAGCTACAAAGGAATTACCTAACGAGGTTTCAATACGTTCAGTACCGAATTCGTGCAAAGATAAACAGCTACGAATGTGTTTTTCCGTCTTGACATGTTAATTAAATTAATTAAATTGTTTATGTCAGCGTAGCCCGTGCGACTCCAAACACTAGGAGAATTAGAAAAAAGGGGGCAAGGAAAACAAAACATTTTATTGAGCTTACAACTACCAGTCAACCAAGTATATTTTTGATATATGGATGCGTTGAAATGCGAAAAAAAACCCTCCTTGCGCTTATAATCTATTTTCAAAGAAGGAGTAGAGCGTCCTATCTCTATAACTTTTTTTTTAAAGAAAACTCAACTTACAAACACAATTTTCTTCTTCCAAAAGCAAATCTACTAAACAACAATTTACTGTTAATAATGCCATTTTCTCCTTTGCTGAATCTAACTGAAAACAAAACAATTTAAACTTTTCACACCTCTCACACGTTTCACTGTTTTCGATCACTTTAAATAATTATATATTGCACAACAATAATTCCACTCAATATTACTTTAAGTCTGCTTCACAACTGAATTTTTCAAACAGAACTCACCTCAGCTACATACAAAACTCGCCAAATACTCGTAAGTCGCTGAAAAGCGGGTTATATTTTTGCATAAGAAAGCGTGTATCAAACAGAGAGGAGTCAAACGCGGTGAACGATAAGGGGAAAACAAGGAAAGAAAGCCAATTTGTTCTAACCAGCCAGCAGCCACATATTTCATAACGCGAAAATTTCCGGGTTACTATGCTTTGTTTTGCTATCGCTTTGCGTATGTGTTTCTTATGGGGTATGGAGAAGAGTATAATGGTATGTTGGAGAATATGCAAAGGCATGCAATGGTGTGAGTATTTGTGTGCGTAGAGCAGTAGAACGATATGAGAGGAGGTGAATAGCAGGTGGTGGCTTGGTAGAATTTGTTGCTTGCAAGTGCAGGTGTAGGAAACATACAAATCTTATGTTTATATACACACATTAAGATGCATGTTGCTTGTTGGATTGAAACATTGTTGAAAGGTAGAATTTTAAAAGGTAACCCGGCGTGAATCGAGTTATATGGGCGCCTCGCCACGGTTGCCTAATCTAAAACTGCTTTTGAAACTGCGAACTAATAAAATTATTTTATAATTATACACCAATATGTAAATCAAAACCATTTACTCTTCCTCCGGAAGATCTAATATATTCGCTTTTTCTCGCAAAATCTGTCTTCTTATTCGTTCTCTTTGGATTTTTTTTGCTTTTTTCATTGAAAATTGCTAAAACTATTGCATCCATCTTGAATTAAAAGCAAACACATTCTGAGTTTGTTTAGGATTTTGACAGTTCGAAAGTGAATTCGAAAAAATCTAAAACAATCGAAATGCATAACATCAAATTCCATTCCGAGAGAAATTGAAAAGTGAATTGAATTCGATTTCGATCGAAATGCAGAACATGGGTGTGTGCTTTTTCTGAGCGAAAGTTATACTCGTATATTACTGTATTGGGTACTTCGTTAAGAAACGCAGCTTTGGAGACTTAAAAGGGACTAGTCGTTTTCCTCTATGTATTGTTTTGGTTGTCGAAAATATTGATAGCTTTAAAATGTTCAGTCAGTCACAAATTCGTCACTGACAAATAAATTTAGAGAATTCATTCGCTGTTTTTGTTTGTAAAACAACATTTTTAAAACGAAATGTCCTGAGTAGAATCGCTTTTTTGGAAAATAAAATAATTTGTATTGAATAGATACAATCACTGGAACTTCACTTCCATAAATCTTATGAACAAAAAGCACTCACAGAATGCATGAACTTAAACAAAACAACTAACAACTAAATTAAAATTAGTTAATTAAAAATGTAAAATATTTATTATGAATTTTGTATTAACATTTTAAGAAAAAAAAAAAAATAAATTTTAATACGTTTTCCCAATAGTAGTACTCAGCTCAGCTGATTAAATCAAATTATTAATTGAATAATCAAATTATTCGCGCTCCAAAATTAAGAAGGAGTATCTAAACACTATTTTTTAACAGTAAAACGTAAACAATATTTTAGAATTGTGTACGAGAAATAAAAATGAACTTTTTGGAAACAAATTAGGTTGAACAAATTTCCTATAAATATATTTTTAATACTACTAAGTACAAAAAACAATAAAAATGACTTTAAATTGCTGCATCAGGAGCTGCACAAGCCCTTTTGGTCAACATGTTCACTGTTTTTATATGTTTTTTTTTGCTTTGACATACTTTCTCAGGTGTTTCCTCAATAAAAGAGAACATTTTCCTTTGATTTCACCTAAATATATGTAGGTACACTTTATTAACAATCGCAATAATTTTTCATACAATTTCTGCAAATTACTGAAATTGTATGCATCAATTTTTTCTGGACGTTTTCTATCGCATTTTGCTTGTCAGTGTTCACAATGGATGAATAATTTGGTAATTGACATTCATAGTACCAAAATATCGATCGATTAATAAATGTTGTCGTTTATCAATAGTTTATTTTTGACATCGATAATAAGGGCGCAAGATTTCCGCTTAAAAAAAGTTTAATGTACTCGTAATTTGTATAACTAAGATATCGTTATTATTTTTGTTTTTGTGAACTTAAAGTATATTTTCGTAATGTTTTTCATATTCGTTTTATTATACCTATATGTTTTTATTTTAGTGCTGTAGTAGAGTATTACCTCACATGTGAGTTTAGTAATAGAAAAAATATATTAATTGTAAGTAGTAAATGTTGTACTTGTTCTTGAACTAAGTGGCTACGCTGGTCAAGAGACAAATGGCTGTCATTCTATTCGGTCCATTTTTGTTTCTTTATTCATTCCATTCTGGATATTCCGGATACAAAATTTAAAAATTCTGTCTTTTCTATTCCTTATCCGAAAAAAATACAAAAACACACTGGTTCTCTTGCAAAATTCATTCGATGCTCCTTGTGTTGTGTACTTGAATCAAAACCGGTTTCTTTCTTCTCTGTATACTACCACTTGTTGGTTTCCTATTATCCTTCGGACGGTTGCTTTGCTGGCTGATACTCCGCTGTTGGCCTTTATTTTAGTCACTGGTAGAGTAGAATTTGAGGCAAGCCGTAGAATAACCCGTTTTCCTCGCAATGTTGTTGCTTCTGCCGTGCGTCCTTTTTGATTTTTTCCATAGTGTTATAGATCCGCAAGATAACTGTTTACAACAGTCTTACTTCTATTAAGCCTCCTCGTTATTTCTCGTCCTGCGATTCCTAACTCCTTGAAAGCATATACGAGTATTTTTTCTCTCTCTGTCGCTGTCAATGTCTTTCCGGATCCCAATCGTTTTTAACTAAACGAAAACAATTCTTTTGAACGCTTTTTTAAATATTCTTAACAAAACTTTAAAAAGAATCGCTGATGTGAACTCCTGCAACGGAATATTCGCAATGGCCTCATCGTAGTGGCGCCTTCTTTTATACGCTTTTCAAGTACTGTTGACTTACTGTTGGGAAAATATCTTCCTGTACCCATCAGGTAGTAAAAGTTTCTGGGTATAAAATTTCCAACTGAAATCGATTGCAAAATGTATGGCCTCATCCTTGTGATCGCCAGTGTATCTACACTAGGTTAGGTAAGGTTAGGTTATAGTGGCAGTCGTTAATGGCCGACACACTTAGACCAATGAAAGGTCCATTGTGATACCACACGGATATATCCTCTTCCTACTCGTTGAACCAATTGGAGCTTTTGATTAGCTTGAAAGACTTTTGGTGTTGGTGTTAATGAGATCGTTAAGATCATTGTAAAAGAAAGATCCTAAATGGAGGTGGAGAATAGTCTCCTCCTGCTCCTCGCCCATGCAGCTTCTGCAGAAGTCATTTTTATAGACGCCAAGCCTTGCTGCATGCTTGCCTATGAGACAGTTTCCGGTGATTACACCAATTGTAGCACCAAAGTGCAGTCTGTACGGAGATATCAAACACTTAGAGCGCTTCAGATGCAGCTTTGGCCAACTCTGCTTTGTCGCTAGACAAGTGCCGCCACTTGTCCACCAAAAGTTAGTTCTCTCAATGTCCTCCCTCATAAACATGAGTTTGCATTGGGATGCCTAAGGGACCTTTATCAGGTAGAAGGACCAATATGGTTCCTTTTCTGGCGAGTTCATCAGCCCTACAATTCCCTGGAATATCTCAGTGTCCCGGCACCAAGCATAGGTGAATGTTGAACTGCTCCGCCATCTTCGCGAGCTATGATCGGCAGTCTAGGACTACAATGGAGATAGTGGAGACAGAATCCAGAGATTTTATCGCAGCTTGACTATCGGAGAAGATTCGGATGTCCATACCGGATATTACGTTCCTTTTCAGCCACGATAGGACTTCTGTAATCCCCATGATTGCCGCTGCAGTGATTAGGGAGACGAAAACAGAGGCTGATGTTCAAACTGTCAGAGAACACGCCTCCACCAACCCCCTCCACGGTTTTGAATCCATCGGTGTAAAAGTGGATCGATTTATCTTCGACAGGGGGGGGGGGGGGCTTTCTCCCAGAATATTCTGGATGGAATGTCGACTTTGAAGTTTTAGTCAAAACGGAGCTAAGGGGTGGTGTAGTCTATGTTGCTAGGGAGGGTTCTGTTTTTTACAATAGAGGATTGGCCGATTTCATTCTCGGGCCACTACTGGAACTTTGTTTTAAGTCGGACAGGCGCACTAACAGCTGCTTGCTTACTAAAGATTTCAAGGGGTGTCAGGTGAAACAGAATGTCCATTGCAGTAGAGGGAGTAGTGCGCATCTACACCGAACTTTTTTTTTTTTTTTTATTTATAATTTATTCATTATAATCCAAAAGTGTTAGCTTATACAATTTGCAAAGTTTCTATAATTCAATAAAAAAAAAAAAAAAAAAAAAAAAAAAAAAAAAAAAAACTCTTTCTTGTATGTTAGGTTTCCAGCTGAGCTTTTTATCCAGAATGGGACCCAAGTACTTAGCTTCATCGGAAAAGACTAAGCTTATGCCAGTGATTGAGGGAGGCTCAATGTGTGGAATTTTATATTAGTCCCTTGCCAATTTAGTGCCTTTTATTCCCTCTAAGTGCCTTTTAGTGCCCCGCCAATTTAGGACACTAAATCCTTTAGTGCCTTTTGGTCTCTTGCCAATTTAGCACCTTCGCAATTTAGTGCCTTTTAGTGCTTTTTAGTGTATTTTAGTGCATTTTAGTCGCTTGCCAATTTAGGGTCTTAGTGCTTATTAATGCATTTTAGTCTCTTGCCCATTTAAAACCTTTTATTCCCTTTAAGTGCCTTGCCAATTTAGTGCCTTTCAAATTTAGTACCTTTTAGTGTCCTTTAGTGCTTTTAGTCTCTTGCCAATTTAGTACCTTGCCAAGTTAGTGCCTTCTAGGCATTTCAAGTGCCTTTTACTGTCTTTAAGTTCCTCTTAGTGCCTTGCAAATTGGCACTAAAGGGCACTTACAGGCAGTAAATAAGCTTATGTTAGCAACTTTTTTACGCACATTCAAAGGAAGTTGAGGTAAAAGGCATTTTTTGTCAGACAAAAATGGTCAAAATTAATTGGGAATAATAAACTAACGTACATGAGCAATGCAGTTAACAGTTTATTGTTGAAGCCCTACATTTTTTGTTGCTGGACAGATGTACTCAACGTGTGTAAGACTTGTATGCGCAACTAAATTGCCTTTCCTCTTCAAGCAAGGCTATAAGCTAGCCCTAAATTACTTTTGGACAGCACTCACCACTTGTCCGCTAGAACCAAAAAAGCTATTTAACAATCAAACTGTGTTAATAGAAGCACCGGTTCTTTAGAGGCAAAGTTTTAGAAATTAAGATCAAAGTCACCAAAAAGGAGACGACAGTCGCACATCGAAAAAACTCGTAAAACTTTTTGTTTTGTTTTCAATGACTGCATTTCTACTGAGTTGCAGAAAAGGCAGCTCTTATGTCAAACAACCTACGTTTATTATCAAATTGATAATGAAATGAATTTTAAGTTTTTTTCTTTTGTTTTAATTTTTTGCAGAATGATACCGCAAGTGATTGGAACATAGGAAGAAAGTTTTAAGTCAATGCGATGTGACATCAACTCGTTGGAAATACAACACAACAAGTGAATTCAACAGAGAGCACTGCGAGAAAGTTATACTTCATAATGGCGGGAATACACTTCATCATTTTAAAGGTAAATTAAGACTTTTTATCTTTCAGAATTATTTTGTAATATTTATTTGCCAGTTGCACACTTTAAACAGTTCGTATGCCGTGTCACGGATGCGTTTAGGGAAAACCGAAAAAAGCTTAAGCGAACCAGAAACGACTGCAATGACCACATCAATCGTGTCGAATTCTCCAACGAACAAAAGTTGAGGTGCTTTCCACTAACGCCCTCTCCACTAACACCCTATCCACTAACGCCTTCTCCTTAGATCGTCCCTTCGGCGACGAATTATCCACATTTCACCCTATCCCACGTCATCAATCGCACTCCACCGTCTTCTTCTCTTAGCACTTCACCACCCCAAAACGCTTTACCAGAACTTATTACCGGTATCCCGGTCAATTTTGACCCGCTTCTTCCACCTACAGTTAAACTTACTACTAACTTTGTTGACCCCACATCTTTGAACAAAGACCTCGACGGTAGACATGTAATGGCACGACTAAGAGATCACAGACTCTTCGAAAACGTTCGGTTATTCCTTGCTTATTTTTTTTTTTTTTTTTTTTTTGCGTGTAGCTAGGTGAAAATCGTTAAAAGACATCGCTTGCGAGCTTTGCGATAGTGTGGGACTTGAATCATCCACTAAAAACACCCAGGGAAAAGGCATGATGTTACCATCCTTCCAGTAATCGCACCTAGTCTAAGGACTAATCAGCAATTTTGTTTTAACATTTGCTTATGCACTTATGTACTGTTTTTAGGAACTAACTTTGGTTTGTCACCTTTTTTTCTTAATTCATTATCACTTTGTTCGTGTGATTATGTTGTAAAACATATTTTTCTTTCCTAATTACCTAGTTAACTAGTTCAAATGGTTTAACTCTATGTAATCTTCTAACTAAATTGTTGTTATTAAGTAGTTGAACTACTTCTAAATTAGCATGGTTGCGAAGCCTAACTTCATGTCTTCTGGCGACCTTCCGAACCTCGTCGTCTACCATTTCAATTTTTAGTTCCTATGTAGATCAGCATTACGTATGTACCACGGCGCATTAACAATTTTGCGTAATACCTTGTTTTGAAAGCATTGTATGCTTTGAAGATTTGTCTTTCTTGTGCACCCCCATAACTGGAGGCCATATTATAACGTGTGTTTCCCAGCCGGGCTAGGCTAAGCGGGAATGCCTGGGTCCTGGAAATAGAAAAGATTAAGGGGGAAAAGTCGACCCGCGAATAAGCACCCAGGAATTGTGCGACAAATCAAACACCTTGCAAATTTTAATCTTTAACTTTGACTTCACTTTTTATTAAAATTATTATAAAATAACTTTTTATGATTCCTGGCGTCGATGCGGTGTGGCTAAGCTCCGGCGGTGAGCTCCCCGAATCCTAGGCGCGGTCCTCTTTTATAGGCGCCTATGGATTTAGGTTTCCCCTTTCGCTGTGGTGTCTCTGTGTGGTGCTGCTTCTGTGGTGCCTCTGTGGTGCTGCTGCTGCTGTTATGGTCTCTGCTGCTGTTGTGGTGTCTGCTGCTGTTGTGGAGTCTGCTGCTGTTGTGGTGTCTGCTGCTGTTGTGGTGTCGGCTGATGTTGTGAGTCTGCTGCTGTTGTTGTTGCTGTTGTTGTTCTCTATCTACACTACACTACCAACTACTGCCTACCAAACTACGTCCTAGGAAGGGCGAGAACCGGCGGGCGGTCACTAACTCGAACCTAAAAATCCACCAGATATGCTAAAATTTTTAAAAAAGTCACTAGAAAAAAAAATTTGCACTACCAACAAATGAAAAAACAAATAATTTTAACAACATTTTTATTTTGAACAATAAATCAAAAATTTACAATATGTAAATTCGTAATGTTAACTTATAAAAAAAAAACAAATTCAGTCTCCAAGTTACAATTTTTTTTTTTTTTTTTTTTTACGCTGGGAGGTGGTAATCTTCCAAAGACGAAACCGAGCCCGTACTCAGTAACAGTGTGGTGATTTCTACCCACTAACCCCTTCTCCCGTCTTCCCGTTTTCCCTGCGATACAACCTTCTTGGTATTTCATTGCCGCAGGGCGGGGATTAGCCAGCTTTCCAATTATTGCACCTAGTAGTTAAACCAATCAGCAATTTGTCTTTCTAATTTTACAATTCATATTCTAAGTATTTGTCCATAGAGGATTTAATACTGTTTTTGTTTTATTTTTCGAGCTATGTAGCTAGTTCAAAAGGTTTAATTCTTCTTAACCTCCTAGTCATATTGCTAGTATTTAATAGTTCCTTCATTTCTGAGCTGACGTGATTGAGAAGCCTAAGTTTATGTCTATTAGCTACTTTTTTGACTTCATCTTCAATCATTTCTATTTCTAGATCTCTATGCAGATCAGCGTTTCTTATGTACCATGGTGCATTTACTATATTCCGTAGAACTTTGTTTTGAAATGTTTGAATTTTCTGTAGATTTGTTTTGCATGTGCATGCCCATAGCTGGAGCCCGTAGGTCCATACTGGCTTTAGAATTTGCTTATAAAGCAGTAATTTATTGTAATTTGACAAAAAAGAGTATTTCCCTATAAGCCAATACATTTTACTATAGCGCATATTTAGTTCTTCTCTTTTTTTCTTTACATGTGCTTTCCAGCGCAGTTTTGCGTCTAGTGTCATGCCTAGATATTTGGCTGTGTTTGCGTAATCTACTTCTTTATCATTTATGAACACTGGTATGTGCTGAACATTTTTATTTGTAAAATTTATATGGACCGATTTTAGGTCATTTAGTTTAATTTGCCAATTTTTTGTCCATTTTGTTATATTGTTGACTGCCTTCTGTAGTTTTTTTGTCGCTACTTCAACTGTTTCTGCCACAGCAAGTACAGCAGTATCATCTGCAAATGTTGCCACAGTTGTTTCATCACTGTTCGGCAAGTCGCTAGTAAATAAGAGATATAATACAGGACCTAACACACTTCCTTGTGGTACACCAGCTTTTATTTCTCTTAATGTGGAGTAGTCATTTCCTTGCTTAATTCTAAAGAATCTCTCTAATATATAGGACTCTAAAATTTCTGAAAATTGTTTTGGCAGATGCTTTTGCAATTTGTAGATCAGTCCTTTGTGCCATACTTTGTCGAAAGCTTGTGCTACATCGAGAAATATAGTAGAGCATATCTTTTTTTCTTCAAATGCTTTTTCGATTTTATCTGTTATTCTATGCACCTGATCGATCGTGGAGTGTTCATTTCTAAAACCAAATTGATGGTTTGGGATTAGCGATTTTTCTTCGATTATTTTGTTCAGACGTTTAATCAACATCTTTTCAAATAACTTGGACAACATAGGTAGTATAGATATGGGGCGATAGGAGGTGACTTCACTAGGCGGTTTGCCTGGTTTTGGTATCATAATCACCTCCGCGACTTTCCACATGCTAGGTACAATGTACATACCTTATCCTGAATACAGCATTTATGATCTGTGCTAGTTTCTTTAGGCCTTTTTTTGGGAATTGTTTAAGGATTTCCCCTGATATTAAATCAAATCCCGGGGCTTTTTTAGTACTGATGCCTTTTTTTTATTTCATTGGCAATTTCTTTAGCCGTTACCGGTTGGATGTGACTTTCCTCTTCGCACAATTCTACGCTTTCTTGACAGTCTTTATCTTCATATGGTTGAAAGACGCCTTCAAGATATTCAGCAAAGAAATTAGCTTTTTCTTGGTTGTTTTTTGCCCAGTTACCTTCACTGTTTTTAACTGGTGGAATGTGAGCAATTGGCCTTTTCATTTTCTTTGTTGCCTTCCAGAGTGAATACTCGGTATTAGCATCATTTGTAAGATTGGTAAGGTATTTTTTAAGAGACTCATTTTTAAATTCTCTTATCGATCTAAGATTAAGCTGGCTGTTTAGATTATTTAGTATTGTTTTGTCTCTGGGCGCTCTTGTTTGTTGCCAACGTTTTCTAGCTCGTCTCTTTTCCGTAATTATATCACATATTACTTTTGGATACGAGTTTTGTTGGATTTTAGTTTTCATTTTAGGTGTTGCAGCCCATGTAGCTCTTTGGATATTGACAGTCAATATTTGAACAGCATCCTCTAATTGATCTTCTGTTTCTATTGTTTCTAAGAGCTGAATACTATCCTCTAGATGCTGTCTGAAGTAGCTCCAATCAGTCAGCTTATTTCCTAGCCTTGCGCTATTTTCTTTAACAGTGATTTTATCGCCAAGTGTTAAAAGTATTGTGGAGTGATCTGAGTCAAGATCTGGTCCTTCTTCTACCTTCATATTGTTAGTCGAGATATTCTTTGTTACGAAGAAGTCGACAAGATCAGGGATTTTGTTTCTATCTGTTGGCCAATACGTAGGTTTTCCCGTTGAGTGATACTTGCCGTTAATTTCGTTTATTGCTTCATAAAGTTCTCTTCCTCTTGTATTTGTCAATCTAGATCCCCAATACTTGTTTTTGGCATTAAAATCTCCCCCTGCAATAAATCTATTGTTAAATATTCGGAAGAGGCCTAAAAAGTCATTTTTCTTTAGATTGTAACTGGGAGAACAGTAAATTGATGCAACTGATATAGTTTGTCCACTTTTCGTTCGAATGTTAATAGAAATTCCTTGCATCGCGCATGATTGGAACTTGGCTTCTATATGGTGATCGATCGTATTCTTTACTATAACTGCAGCCCCGCATTTTGCTGAATTATGGGGATGTGGGGAGTGATATAATTCGTACCCTTGCAGTTTAAAGTTTGTATTGAATTTTAAGTGCGTCTCAGAGACAAGACATATATCTATTTGGTTCATGTCGAGGACTACTTGGATTTCATCCTTACGGTTCTCGATACCATTAGCATTCCATTCCAGGATTTTTAACCTATCCATCATGTTCTTCTTTTTTGTGCAGCCTTGTTATTGCTGCTTTTTTTCTCGAGGAGCGAGATTCTTTCTAATATAGCTTTATTGCTTTTATCCATGCTTTCTATTCTACTTAGGATTTTTTCCATGAACGTTTCCATATTATTATTTAATTTAGTTTTGGTTGTAGTTTTCGTTTTTGCGACATTATCTACTTTTTTCGATGCAGCCTGTGCATATGTCAATACTGTACCCGCTCCTGTTTTTGGTACTAATGTCTTTTTGATATTTTTATCGGCTATGGGTACTTCTTTTGGCGCTCGCATCTGCAAGTCCTTTATGTCTTTAGGTGCGTCCTTTTTTGTATTTGTCATAGCTTGTTTATGCTTTTTGTCTTTTGCTAATTGAATCTGTTTAGCAACTAAGCAGCCTCTATAGTTGGCTGGATGCTTTTCGTTGCAGTTAGCGCATTTTGTTGGTTCGTCTTTTTTCTTCATACAATCTTTAGTATGGTGGTTTCCTGCACACTTTACGCATCTTGGATTAGAGCTGCAGTATTTATTCGTATGTCCATACTTTTGACAATTCTTGCACTGTGGTACAAGTTTTGATTTCCTTACGGCATGAATCTCTACCTTCATTCCAAGGATGTCTTTAATATCGTATATCTTTTTGATATTTTCGTCGTGCTCAAAAGTTAGCATAAACATTGGAAGCGGTGCTTTGCTTTTAGATTTTAGCATATTGACAACTTCTAATATCTTTAGGTTTTTCCTTCTTAGATCTGTAACTACACTCTCTGGCGAGCATGAGAAGTGTAGTTTCTTTACAACAACCTTAATTGGCCTAGTTTGTTTATTCTCATAAGAGTACCATTGCACCTTTTTTTGGTTAAGTATTTTGGTAAGTCTCCTATAAGAATCTTCTTCATCTACATTTATTTTAATGTCATTGCCATTTATTAGCATTGTATTAGCTTTAATTTTATTTTCCTCCAATAACTTAACTAAGCTTTCATACTTTGTAATTTCCAGAGCAATAATTGGAGGAGGTTTGACTGACTTTTGAATTTTATTTTCTTTATTTGGAACATAATTGGTAGCTTGATAGCTTTCTTCCGGAGATGAGATCTTTGGGGATGTGCTCATTTTCCGTTTTTTATTTTTGTTCCCGTTTTGGGTTTTCTTTCTGTCTCTTTCAGTAGTTCTTCCTCATCAGTTGAGAACTCAACTACTTTAATTATTTCTTTTTCTTTGTTTTGGCTGTTGATCTGATTTTTCAACGTTTGCAACTCCTGCTTTAGACTATTAATTTCTTGGATTAATGTCTCGTTTAGTTGCTTAAACCCATCTCTTTCCTTGCAGACTTCTGAATATTTTGCATTCAGAGTTTGGGTTTCATCCATTTTACATGATGATGGGGGTGATCTCTCTACCCTCTTACTTTTTCCAAAAGGGTTCTCGGTAAGCAATAAATGCCCCCCCCCCCCAGAATCCATGGGACCGACCTCCGAAGAGGGTGGATTTACCACTTTAGATGGCATACCACCTGGGGTATTAAAATCTTTTGTTTTGTTCATTGCATGTTTTAATTTTAACTTTTGTGAAAAGTTTAAAGGTTTTTTTTTTTTTTAATTGTGCACAGCCGCTCCTGACATGGAGAACAGACGCTGACCAGGGAGCCGCCCAATATGGGTCAGACGCTTCTGGATTTTTGTGACTAGGGTCCGCAGGGTCGTTACGCCCGTTACCTCTCTCCAGAGAAGTACCCTTGCGGGTACAATAAAAACGAAAATAGTTTTTTAAAATCACTATAAATCAGAAATAATTAGATCGATTTAATCTTCATCACTTTCATTCATATAGGAGGCATTTTTAAAATTATTTCTTAAAAGAACATAATTATTTTTTTTGTATTTTTAGTTGATCTGATGGGCATTATTGAGTTCAAAGTTTTCGTTGACATTTTATTTCTTAACTTATTTTTAACTATGTTCAATGTTCATCATACTAAAAATGCGTTGCATTTCGGCATTTAAATGTGGAAGCGACATTATAGTTCGAGCAAGTTGGAATAATTCTTCATAAGTGTTGACACCCGCTGCGTTTTTATAACGCGAAACTTTTTCCCAAAACTTTACGCTATCTTGAAGCTCTTTCCATTTCACAAAATTAATAGCCATCCATTGCTTTAAAATTTGTTCTATGTTTTCGTCCTGAAAACCTAAACTTTTTCCAAGGTCAATGATAGAACGATCTTTTACAGGTTTTAAAGTATTTTCAACTGATAGTAATTCCATTATTGTTAAAGCATTGTAATTACTTGGAACCCTTTGGATCACCAGGGGCGTAATAATTTAGAAAAACATGTTTTTGCAAAAAGTCACTAGAAAAGTAACTAGAATTTTTTAGTGACAAAAAATAAATTTTTGTCACTAAACTTTTGAAAATTCCACTAGATATAGCGACAAAGTCACTAAAACGGCAACCGTGGCCACCACTCGACTGAAATTTCATTTCGTGGAGGTCATGCGCATCCACTCGGTGGTGATTTTGAGAGCTGGAGTGTGGTAAGTGTGGGCGCGCGTGTTGGTAGTGCTGAGAGTGTGCGAGTGTGTATGATGTGGTGGGTTGGTGTTGGTGTGGTGAGTTTTGGTCGCTGTGTTTGGCGCCGCATTCGGCTTGTTGATGTATTGGTGGTGGTGGGCAGGTGTTTTTGTGCGACAGCACATGTGGCGAAGATTACTTCGTTACAATATGTCCAAATTGGTTTTAATACTTGCTTGTAGAGAAGCAGTTTGTTGTAGATTGAGAGGCATGAATTCCTCCCTATGAGCCAATACATTTTATTGTATCTTATATTTAGTTCATCTCGTTTTTTTGACATGTGTTTTCCAACGCAACTTTGCGTCCAAAGTCAAGCCTAAATACTTACCTGAGTTCGAATGCAGTACTACTTTATTATTTATGTACACAGGTATGTGTTGTACGTTTTTATTCGTAAAGTTAATATGAACCGACTTTAGTTCATTTAATTTTATTTGCCATTTTTTGGTCCATTTGGATATATCATTTACTGTTCTTTGCATCTGTAACTTCCTGTGCGGTTTTTCCTACTGCAAGTACAGCAGTATCGTCTGCAAAAGTGGCAACAGTAGTTTCGTCATTTTGTGGTAGGTCGTTCGTGTATAGGAGGAACAGTACTGGTCCCAACACACTACCTTGCGGTACTCCAGCTTTGATGTGTTTCAATTCGGAGTACTCATTCTCTTGCTTAATTCTAAATAATCGTTGCATTATATACGACTCTAGTATTTCATGATACTCTTTTGGAAGATATTTTTGTAGCTTACGGATTAATCCTTTGTGCCAGACTTTATCAAAAGCCTGTGTTACATCAAGGAATATGGCAGAGCATATTTGTTTTTCTTCTAAAGCTTTTTCTATTATATCAGTTATTCTGTGGACCTGATCTATTGTTGAGTATTTATTTCTGAATCCAAACTGATGGTTTGGGATCAGTGTCTTTTCTTCTAGAATCGGATGGAGTCATGCCTTGCTCATTTGCATGATAAGCCGGAATCTGTTTGTATCGACGGTAAGGTCAAAACCAACGTACAAATTTCGATTTAAAAGGAAGGTTTCCCTACCGATTTACAACAATCATTGAGTAAAATATATACCCGTTACCATGAGAGTTATAATATGTCCCCTACCACTGTAGCTAAGGACCTATCCGCTTACGAATCCCATATTAACTCCTTACGCATTTCGCATCTACAAAAAACTCGCAACGTTCGCCAATCCACCTCTGACGGATGCTCTCTCCATTTTCTACAGAGAATTATTTAATTCTATATCTCTCTATGTCCCCTTTTCCGGCAAGAAACCCTTTTCTACAAGCCCAACTTGGTACAATCGAAGGCTTCGGTCTTTACGTAATAGAAGAAACAAACTATGGGTGGTTTTCATTCGAACCGATTCTTTTTCTGACTATTCCAACTACCTCGGCGTTTTCCTTCAATTCACCCAACTTTATAACTCCCTCTGTCAACAGTATCTTAATATTGTGCAAACCAAGCGAATAAACGATCCAAAGTCATTTTTCCAATTCGTTAACTATAAAAAAAAAATCGGGTGGTTTCCCCCCATCCCTTTCATATTTTTTTTTTTTTTATAATAAGCGCGCACTAAAGGGATTTGTTGGGACCCTTATAATGTATTAGCTACACAGCGCGGGCGTTAAGGAAATTAGGGTGAGAGGAAAAGGAGAGATGCCGATGCACGTTGGTTTTGAATGTCTGTAGGTTATAATGTGTAGGAAAAATGGAGCGGGGAAGAGCATTCCACATTCGTGTTGTACGGCTGAGGAAAGATTCTTTGAACTTCACTGTACGTCCGAACACAGGCTTGAGGGTGAACTGATGAGCATTCCTTGCATGGCGGGTATTGCGGTTGAAATGTTTAAGGGGAGGAATGCAACTGGCTATTTCGTTTGAGCACTTATGGTGGAAATAACAATAAAATAACGACAGGCAGGAGACATTACGACGATGACTAAGAGAGTCAATCGATCTCGCGATGTCTCGGTCGCCAATGAGTTTTATCGCGCGTTTTTGGATCCTGTCAAGTAGCTCCAAATAAGTTATTGGTGCACCGGACCAGATATGAGCGTTGTACTCGACTTTCGGGCGAATAAACGCCTTATAAATTGTAGCCAGATCAGAAGGGGTGAAATATTTCTTACAACGCTTAACATGAAGCCTAGACAGTTCGCAGCGTTCTTGGCGACATCGAATATGTTTTCATTCCAACGAAGGTTGTCATTAACACACATACCGAGAATGGAAAGTCTTTCGGTTTCAGCGATGTAAGTGCCATTCATAGATAATGGCAGTGTGTGTGGGTTTTGCTTTAATGACAGGAGACAGCATTGAGTTTTGGAAGCATTAAATTCCACTCTATTGGTTTTACCCCACTGAGTTATGCTGTTAAGATCGGAATTTAATGAGCTTAACATACGTTGCAATTAATTCTGTAGAAGGCCCTATTGGTGCATTTATTAAAAAAAGAAATTAGGTTTTTTTGGAAAACAATTAAGGGTATTCTACAATGAAAAGTTTATATAATGTATTAAGTCTGAGCAACAATAACGAAAGCTATTTTAATAATCTTACAATAGATTAAATTTGTTGTTTAAAAAACGCTCCCCTTACGTCAGTTGCCGTAGAACGTTAATTCTCTCTATACAAAAGTTTTCAAAGTCCAAAAGTCCTGACGTCTACAATGATCTGCAAATTAATGGAAACAATGAAAACTAACTATTTTTTTTTTCTCGTAAACTCGTATCTATTATTTTATAATTTAAAATAAAACGTTTTAAAAACATAAATAAAATAATAACCCTTGATGTGTTTTCTGTTTTAAAGAGTGCCACTGATTGTAGTTTTTTGGGTGCCAATTATTATATCAGGGTGCCAATAGTTGTAGTTTTTAGTAAGCTTATTTTAAATTGGCATTTTCAATATATTTTCAATTATTAAATCTTTATTTATAATACTCAATCAATGCGAAATTTAAGATTTTATACTCTGGTTAACAACAGATTCAAACTAATTTAGAAATAAAAAATGTTATACTCGTAGTTGATCCAGGTTGAAATTTCCTTAGGGGTGCCAATAATTATGGTAGTCGTTACGCTAGTTCTTTTTTTAGGGTTTGATGATGAGGTTGGGCGACTACGTTTTTTTATCTATATATTTGGTTAATTTAGTTTCCAACAAATGATGCGATTACATTCCGAGAGCCCAGTGACCAATAAGCATTGAAAATATTTATTTGTATGTCAGGTTTAATGATTTTAATACAACCGTTGCGACGTCCTCCCAACTTTTTTGATGCTCGAGCACGCTTAACTAAATCTTTGGCAGTTGTATACGATTTACCTGTATTACGATTTTTTCCGTTGTCGACGAACAGATCGTTTCCATGGTTTACTTTCCATTTCAGTGGTTTCTTGATTGTTATTCTCGTTGACATAATCAGTTTGCATTTCAAACTTCCTGACTTTGAACCTGGCTAACAGTGACCGATCCCGGAAAAAAAGTTCGGTCCATCGCGCTATCATCAGAAAAATCAAGTAAATTCATCAATTGTGATTCTATGTCAGGCACTGAGGTTGAATCTTTAAGAAATCGATGTTAAATTTTCCTTTTAAAATTCCCATTTTTCACCTCTTACTTCTTTCACAATTTTGACAAAAAATTGGTCTTAACTTAATTTTTTAATTTTTTTTATTAAAATTTTCAGTTTGCATGCGAATTTTTCAAAAACTATTGCCATAAAAAAATTAAATTTAAATTAAGGATTATAGAACAGATTTCTGGCATGCAAAACCGGTATAGAACTTTATTGTAAGTGTTGCCGTTGTTTTTTAATAATTTTTTTTCAATTTAAGTAATTTATTCTAAAATTGCTCCTACCTCCTACACGGGGCGAGATAGCCCCCCCTGCTTGTTTTTGACCCTTCTGCAAAAAAAAAACCGTTATGCATTTTTGGCGCCCTAGTCATCGTACTTCCCCAATGTAACGGTACCCTTATTGTGCTTTGAACACACCACAAGCATTGAATATCTTTTGAATCGGTTAACTTATACTTGTGCTGTTAAGACCAAACGAAAATAGATTTTTGTCTGTATAGTTCTCTTTACTTAACTCAATTTCGTAAAAAAATGGGCTTATGCTATTTTGACCAAACTCCATTGAATTAATAATAATGAAACAATAAATATAATAATAATAATTAATGATGAATGTTGTGTGCCGCAAAAGGGTTGTTACTCGTACAATCTGTAATTATTATGTGATCATTTTGTTGCATAGTTCTCTTTTGGCCATTTTTATGACTTGCCAAGTTCCCTTTGGTATATTTTACCCTTCATGCAAAACAGGGTCGTCTGCTCAAGAGGATGCATTTATTTATTATAATTCCATTAACCTACTCTCATGCGTCGAAAGTGCTTTCGGTAGCGATGGCTTGAACCCAAATTTGCGTACCTTGCGTTTGTTAAGTAAAATAGATGAGTTTAGAAAAGTGTTCGTTGATTCGGATGTTGATGTGTCTCAGAAACCGCGTTTAAACCACAAAGTCAAAATGATGTGAGTGAGTATCGGCTATTTCGTGGAGATAAGTATAGTAGTATTGGCTCTGGTACTGCAATTTATGTTCGTTCATGGATTAAATGTAAATCGGTTTTATCTTCCCCTCCTGGTAGTGTAAGACAGTATTGTTTTGTCGAAGGCATGATGTAAAGTATCGGCCTAACAATGAAATGGATATGTCTCCATTTTATTCGCTGCTTGAAAACATCTCAACCGCACTACTCGGTCGTAATTATTTGCGGTGACTTTAATTGTAATGTTTTGAATAGAGAAAGCGCCTCGTTTGTAAATAAAATGAAATCCCTTACCTTAACTCCTACTCGTTTTATTAACACCAGTTAGATCTTTTTTTTTTTTAAATACTACTGGTGAAGTTTCCATTCACCAAGTATCAGCTGCGATGTTTTCCAAGAACGATTTAATTTTTGCATGCTTAAGCTTCACCTTGCCTGTACCTATATGAAAGGTCTTTCATTAGCGACTTGACAATTTCCTACTTTTAGTGTGAACGCACTCTTACACTGATTACCGAACTGTTAAAGTCAAAATATTCAATAAAAGCAATATTTTCATTATGGTGAAGTACACGAAGGAAAAACGTTTACAAATACAGTATAATCCCGATAAATCGTAGTGTCAAGGGACCTAGAGTTTATTACGAATTATAGGGGTTTTCGAAATAGCGGGATTACGAATTATCGAAGGTTTAAAAAATAAAAATACGATTTAACGGGATTTTGTTTTTTTATTTTAAAATCAATATTTAATATGTACATATTTATACTCGTAATATATTGCATATATTATGCACAAAAAACATAAAATAAATATCAGAAAACTTCAAATTTAATACCATTTTTATTTTTACATAATATGTACAGAAAACATAAAACAATAAACAACAGAAAATTTAGCTAAAAAAACTAATTTTAAAATTCAGATTCAATGTAAAGTAAAATATATTGCATACATTATAGATAAAAAAACATAAAATTACTAAAAGACAACCCCAAATTAAATACAAATTGTTTTACATACTTACATTTGTATGTACGAAAAACATATAAAAAAAACAAAACTCCATATTTTACAAATTATACACAAAAAAAAAAAAAAAAACAATTTAGCTGAAACTTAAGAGGAAAAAAAATCCGTAATTTTTTTCTGACGGAGATATTGCTTGCGCTCATTATCAATTGCATTGTCCAGTACCACAATCGCAGAGAAAACATCATCTTTTACATTATTCCTAATCATGAAAGTATGCAAATTATGTATGCAAGCTTTCGCTTCCTTAAAAGACACAACCGGAAAGTCCTCTTCGTCGTCACCGCTGCTTTCATTGTCATTTACTTCTTCTGGCAGTGCCAAAATGTCATCGTCCGTAAGAATTCCTGCAACAACCAGATCGTCGTCAAAGTGAACAAAATCGTGAAACGTTATTTCTTCGCTTTGAGGCAGGCGATTCCATTCTAAAGAGTCAATACCAGTTGACACATATTCATCATCAGCAGATAAATGTAGTCCTTTGGCGAAACCACAAGCACGAAAAAAATTTTGAATTGTGGATTGGCTTACATTTTGCCACGCTTTATCAGCAATGTTCATAGCTGAAAGTATTGAGACATTGTACGCCGTTCCATCTTCAATGCTATCTAGCAGCAATTGTACCACTTCCTTGCGGTAATGGGTTTTAAAATTTTTGATGATGCCCTGATCAAGGGGCTGAAGTTTAGAGGTCGTGTTCGCCGGCAAGAACTCCATTTTCACATGACTGAGAACGGAAGTGTGATTGTGGGCCGTACAATTATCGATGAACAACAGAATTTTGCGCTTTTGTCTTTCCATGTCATGGTTTAATAATGTGAGCCATTCACTGAATAAATCAGATGTCATCCACGCCTTCTTGTTGGAACGGTAAGACATCGGGAATGTTTTAACGTGTTTAAAACATCTAGGCTTAGCTGACTTGCCGATCATCAAAGGTTTGAACTTTTCAGTCCCATCCATATTTGCGGTCAATAATACAGTAACTCTTTCTTTACTATTTTTGCCGCCATGGCATTTTTCGTCCTTAAAACACATTGACCGATCTGGAAGGCACTTAAAAAACAACCCTGTTTCGTCAGCGTTAAAGACATTCTTCGGTTCATAATTTTGTATCAGTTCGCTCAATTTGTCTTTCCATTCTAAGCAAACGGTGTCGCTTACACTCGCACTTTCGCCGCATAGTTTCCGAAAAGCAATGTTGTGTCTTTTTTTAAAACGGTCAAACCATCCTTCACTCGATCTAAAGTTTTGTATGCCTAATCTTTCCGCGAAATGTTTGGCCTTTTCTCTCATCATCACTCCCCCACTGTGAAAACCATGCGACAAGTGATCGCTCAAGTTCAGGAAACCCACCAGTTTTGTGCCGTTTTATTTTGCTGCTGGAAGGCATTTCAGCGATCATGTCTTTTTTCTTTAAAATCGACGTCAGTGTAGATGGAGGAATATTGAAGCGTTTTGCCACATCGATTTTTTTCTCGCCATCGGCAATAGCTTCTAAAATTTCTTTTTTTTCACAAATGGACATACACTTATGGGTGCGTTTAGAAGTCATGATTAAATAACAAACAACACTGAACTGAAGTGAAAATAAAGAATAATGACTGCAATGTCATAGGAAATTTATGTTAGCATAACGGTAACCGTTTTTGCCAGACAATCTGTGAATGCACGTGCTTACATTGAAACAGAAACAGCTGCCATTACCTGCATTTGCAAGTATGAGAAAATCCCCTTTCGCCCGGATGTTACTCCAAGTCCTTTCTTTGTGATTGAACATAAACATATTGTAACAAACCTGATTCAGAGTATGTATTGAAAATGGGGAATGAGACTTTTTTTTCGAATAAACGGGGTTATCAACAGAGACTTACGAATTATTAGTCGTTTTATATGACTTTGCATATGGAAGTTATTACGAATTACCGAGGGGACCGAAATGCACTGTTTTTTTACGAATAACCGGGGTTTTTTCAAGGGACCTGCAGTTTATTTCGAATAAGCGGGGTTTACGAATTAACGGGGTACGAATTATCGAGATTATACTGTAATTAAAATTTACTACAGAAATTCCGAGTCGGTGGTTGCAACTTTAAGAGCGATACGGCCAATTTTCGGACGTAATTCTCGTCCCGCTAGACAAGCAATTCATAGTCTAATGAAAAAACTTGAATCAGAATGTTTTCTGCTTGGTGTTGCCGTGCCAGTGAGACTACGTTTTGCCCGAAGTGTGGAGAATATTGCTGCCGTAGAAGCGTCCGTCGCAAACCAGCCAAATCAGTCAATTTCACGGCGTTATCAAGAATTGGGCCTCTCCCAGACCACATTATGGCGAATTTTGCCCAAGGATCTTGGCGTACACCCTCACAAAATCAGGCTAACTTTGTCAATAAGGATAATATTCATTACTGGCCAGTTAAGAACCCTCATGTGCTTCATGAAACAGCACCTCGTCCGCAAAAAGTCACTGTTTGGTGCGATTTTCATGCCGGTGGGGTCATTGGGTCGCTTTTTTCGTCGATAAAAATGACCGTCACGTTACGGCAAATGGTACTCGCTACAGCGACATGTTGGAACGATATTTCTTTGAGCCATTGCATGAATTGTACATCAGTGATATGCGGTTCCACCAAGACGGTGCCATAAGCCACACAGCGGGTGCAACAATTGAAGTCTCAGTTCGGTGAATGTATTATCTCGAAAAACGGATCCGTCTATTGGCCTCCTTCTATTTGACGCCTCTAGACTTTTTTTTTATGGGGCTACGGTAAATCATTGGTCCATGCCAAAAAGCCGGCGATGTTAGAGGAGCTCAGAGACAATATTAAACGAGAAATAGCGGCCGTATCGGTCGAAATGTGCGTCTGAGTCATCGAAAATCGGGTTCAACGTATCGACCGCGCATATGTTCCCGCTGTGGACAAATGCACGAAATCGAATTCCATTCATAAATATTTTGATAGTAATTCAAGCTAATACCTAATTTTTTTTTTGATATATCTCAAGTAGTTTGCATTTTATTTAAAAAAGAAGTTGTCAAGTCCTTAATGAAAGACCCTTTAGCTTTCATTAATTGATTTTTTTAACGTTTGTTCCTCGTTTTCTATGCTTAATACTCCTTACTAAGACATGGCATCCTCAGTGCAAACGAGCGATAAGTCAAAAAATTGCATTTCCAGACGACTGCAAAAAATGTCAAACAAACTTTTGCCTGTAACTTAATATAAGAAAACACTTTTTCAAATGTGTAAAAAGAAATAAATAACCTTTTAATTTTAAAAGAAAACTTATATTTTGTTTACTCAAATCAAATGAATACCTAACGGTTTTTAGTTAATTTAGAAAATCAATACAAACTTTTAATGCAAAAGAGCGATAATTCAAAATGTCTCCTATGGGTTTAGACAATTATTCTTGTGCAGCTAACTCGAAATATAATATCTAAGTTTAAACGAGTATTTGAAAAAAAAAATGAGAAATTTAAGAAATTTTTATTTTAAGGTCCAGCTCGTCTCTTTCTAATAACACTTAAAATAGGACTTCCTTTTTTTCACGTTCTAAGTTTTTGGAAAAGTGGTGATGGCAAGCTCTTATATAAGCTGGATTTAAACTTATAACCCTGTCGTTCAGTCGCGACTTTAAAAGCCTTGAAGTTTCCATTAGCAAACGAAGTCTTATATTTAACTATGGTTGGATTTTGTTTTTCAACCATGATAACCTTGATGTCAGCCCATAAACCTTTTTACCCATCAAGGTTTTTTTTTTGAATTTTTTCCCTGTCCTTTTAATCAAATATTTCGTTGGTTTGTAGTTAGTGACTGAGTCTCTTCAAACTCCATCGTATCCATAGACTGCCGTTCATCTTTTGAGGAGATGGCAGAGCAGTTCAATATTCACCTCTGTGCCGGTGCATAGAGACATTCCAGGGAGTTGTAGGGCAGAAAAAGTCGCCATTAAAGGGACCGCCTTACCTCTTCTACCTGATAAAGGTGTTCTAGGTTTACCCATCTCTACTTGTAAACTTATGTTTAAGCTATCCGCAGTCGAGAGTAAAAACCTTAGGTGGACAGGTAGTAATACGTGCACTGAGAAAAAAAAAATCAAATAGCTTCATTGTTAAATCAAACAGAAATGACCCCGATTTGGCATTGAATCGATTTGAAATTAATTTAAAAGGAAATGTATTCAATTATTTTTGAAAAAATTTAACGTAATGATGTTTGATTTTACTTTTCTTTATTTTAAATTGAATTTGTTTCTTTTTGCCTTAATTTACTTCGTGTAATGTTATTTCAAATAGAATTATGATTATAATTTTCCAAATATTTATATGTTTCATTCAAAGACGTTTCTTGTTAAAAAAGAATAATCTTAAAACCAGTATTATTAAACAGAGACAAAGTTATTTCAAATAGTATTATTTTTATTTATATTAAAATATTCTTTAAAAGTTTCAGCGAGCATTTCGCCATTATATAATATTATTGATAAAATCATCGGATTTATTTATTAATAAAGCTGACAACATTTGACAATAATTAGTTCTTTTGTTTCATTTTCGATTGACTTTCAGGTAAATGGTGTAGATGTTAGCCAAATGCCACATGAAGAAGCTGTACAAATGTTCCTAAAAGCGTCAGAGCCTATTTTAGTTGAGGTTCGACGTCGATCCTACAACGTCGGTAGCAGGGAAAGTGCCGACGGTGAAGTCAAAAATTTACCCAATAATATACAAAATCAAAATGAAAACGATAACCCACAAAGACAATCGCCTACAATAACACAACTGACATCACCAGCTAAACACCAAAAAATATCATGTGAACCAACAACGATAGTGGATTCGCTCAAATTCAATAGTTTGGTAATTTCGTCCAGTCAAAGCTCCATTGGCCTTGATAAACATTATGTGACTAATAGTGGATCGTTACCAATAACTGTTACCAAAAATAATAACAACAATAGTGCCTCCACATCCTCTCATTATTCCTCAAACAACCAAATACCGGCCTATACCAATGAATCGTCCAATCAAGCGATTGTTGCTCAATCTAGAAGTGCATCAATTTCTTCGGCAACATCTCCCACTAAAAGTCTCCATATACAATCAGCAACATCTTCGCCATTTAAAGAGGTGACAACGACACCACTATCTGACGAGGCTCAGCATTCATCGACCAACAAGGGTCTGATATCAGTTGGCATACAGACTGATAACTTTACGACCGACTTCATATTCAGCGGTTCCGAGCGAATAATTGAAAATGATCATAATTTGTTCAGCGAATGTATAGCACCTGAAATCGATATCGAGGTAAGTCTTGTCAAACTAGTAACGATTTCTGTTTTTTTTTTATTAATTTATTTTGCACTCTTCAATGTAAACTGATTATTTTGTATTTCAAATAGGGTTGATTCGATTCAAGTAAAAAATCAGTACTTACTCGATACTTTTGATTCGATACAACTAAAATTAAAATCGATTCGAAATGACTCCTAAAACTGATCGGAAGATAAAATTTTCAAAATCCGCCCACTGATTAAATAAAACTTTTTTTTTGAAAAACCAAAAATTGAGCTAGGGAGCTGAAATTTACAATATATACTCTATAGGGGCCCTTTAAGCACATGTGTAAATATTTTCAAAATTCGCCTACTGACACGTCCACAATTTAAAAAAAAAAACTTTTTTGAAAATCCAAAGTTTGAGCTAGGAAGCTGAAATTTATAATATATACTCTCTAAAGTGTTATTTTTTTTTTAAAATCCGCTTACTGACACGCCCACAATTAAATAAAATAATTTTATTGAAAAACCAAAGTTTGAGCTAGGGAGCGTTTTTTTTACAAAAGCTTCGTTTTTTTTTTTGATAAAATCCTTTAAATGTCATATAACAAAATATGTAGAGCGTTCTTAATAATTCAACCATACTTAGACTTTTATCACGCCCGCTTATGAGGGATAGGAATAAGAATAGGGTATCCAACAGTTCCCCCAAGCGGACTGTAGCCCGTCCCTATGTTTTTATGTTTTTATTGAGATCTTCATTACTCTCTTTCGTAAAATAAAGTTCGTTTCATTCTCACCATGATAAACAATTTAATGAAAAAAAAAAACCAATGCTTTTGTCCACCTTTACCTAACTTAACAGCCAACAGCGTGCTTTTTTCTTTTCCTCTTTCGGCATCTCGACGTTTTAAGTCTTTGAATATCTAATTTGCTAAACGTTTCTAAACACTTGCCACTGGAACAATTTTCCACAAACTGTAAGTTGTAAAGTGCTTATTTATGGCCAAATATGTCAGTATAAGTATACGTAAAAAATTGTATGATTGTATTCTCTTATATTTTACACCTTGCCTTACAGCAAGTCGGCGTTCTATAGAACGCTTAAGCAAAGTGTATAATAGTTTGGAAAAAGTAATTATTTCCTAAATTGCCCAAAAGGAGCGGGCCTTTCATTCATTGCCTTTAGCCTATATAAAACTTCGAAATCAGTTTCGTTAGCATCTTGCGTGAAAATCTTAAAATCAGCTAAGACAAGTTTTTTTTAAATACACAAGAAGTAGGGCCTATGAAATTGATTACACACTCTTCTATGGGAAGAGTTAAACAAACTCAAACACTGCATCTTTGGAAGGGGCGTCCTATTTGCTGAAAATGAATACATTTACCTCGTTTACATTCAATAGCCATGCGAAACTATGTTGTCGTTGGGTCTCTAAAGAAGCTTCTTTTATTTCCAATCAAAGAAACTACGCTTTCATTGCCTAAGTACATGGAAATCACTTAAAGACAAACCGCTCGGTTGTGCCTCTATGAAATACCGAAAAGCAAACATAATTCAACTCCAAGTATAATGTTCTTGTCACATCCTGCAAGTAGCGAACACAGATTGAAAGAAAGCCCCCAACATCTCCAAGTTGATTCCAGCATTGCCCAACATCATCACCCACTATGTACATAGTTTATGGTTTTTCTTACTTAAATAAAGCAAAAACCACTCAGGACAAAATAAGGCCACGTTCCCATTTCCAAGTATAGAGAGATACTCATACAAATTTCCACCATGCATATATATACACAACGACGAAGTTAACATGCCATGCTACTTAGTGTATGTGTAGGGTGTTATGCACTTGTGGCCCGGTCTTGAGAAAAGACTTCTACAATATCTGCTGCATCTAAATTGTCTTCATTTCATTTTCCACCTAAGGCTGTGTACACACAACATCTCGACGAAGAAAATATTTATCTCCAACATGAAGGGTTGATGGTGATGCTGATGGCAAGTGATGATAAAGACAAGACGATGGGGGTTGAACTACATATTTTGTTAAATGAAAAACTTAAGAATGAGATTAAATGTTTCGCTGGCACAATTATTGAGATGAGAAGGCAGCCAAATGGAATGCAATTAACTTGGTTTCCTTGTATGCGATGCCACCCAAGAGGAGGGACATTAAAAAAATATATCAGATTACACAAATCCTTGTAGGGTGGTTTCTCTCTTGTTCAAACGCAAACAACACTTGAAATTATTATTTCCCTAAAGTGGAAAATAAATGACCGTCGTACATTAGTTGGTTACTGAGACACTGAAATGTTACAAATGGCGAAATTGTGCTCGTGGTAAGTTTCCCGCCAAAATAGGGCACCGGCAAATCGATAATGTTTGAAGTCAAAGTCCGACGGATGCGGACCACTTAAACAGTGCGTTGGTGTGTCGGACTTTTGTTTCTAACCATAAATTTTACCTTGACGGACACGATACAAAAGATCTTTTTAGGTCGGAGTGCCCCCCTACTAAATCGCCTTGGCGATCCCGAATTTTTTAGTTTGTCGGACTACTAATCTAAGGGTCACAGGTTTAAATCACGACATGCCAAGTAATGTGAAGTTTTTCCACTGCCCTACCGCTTGCGGCAGTCTGAAAAGCATCCCAGAGTATCATGGGGGCGCGTTCAATTCGAAAGGCAACAGCGAGTTCCCTACTAAGTACACCTTTATCACTTGCCAAACGATGGTCATGTGAGTTATTCAACTAATGAGCAGGTGTAAAATGGTAGGGGCTAGTAGTTGAAGTAGTTGAATTCCGAAATTTGCCATTCAGTTTCAGCTTAAAATTATGGGCCCCTAAGCAAATCGTCGGTATGCTGCAAAAAGTGCTCAAGTCACAAAACTTTGTTTTTGAGTAATTCTAAGTTTATCACGTCTAAAATAGTAAAATATGAAAGATTTGTATGGTCTTGCAAAAATCTTGTATTTATAAAAGATCTGAATAAGATACACAACGAACAAATTTTTTTGAATTTTATTTATTGTATTATCTTTTATTTAAACAAAAAATGTGTTTTGGACATGAATCTTTTTTGTATAAAAAAACAATAATGGACATGGGCTTTTTACTGAAATTTTAAGAACTATTTTCCGAGCTTGAATCATCGGGTATTTGAGGTTCCTTGGCCTTGTTTCTGGTGTTCTTGTTCATTTTCAAGCTTTTATACCAATGATGAAATTCTTCCGGAATGGCTCCTGATTTGCAAAGGTTAAGCAAATCTTTGTTCTTTTCAATACTTATGGGCAGACACGCCTTATATACATTTGAAATTCTCTAGTGCCAGGTAGTAGTCAGAAATAGTAGTTTTCCGCAAAATGATATTGAAGGTTGGACATTTTTTTTTGTAAATCCAGACATTCTATTTTCGAAAATTTAATGATACAAAACAATTACTCGTATCAAGACGGTTGTCTATAATAACATTATAGGCTGTGGACCAAAAAATAAGTGCTTACCAAATTTTCTGATGACTTATCTCCTTAGAGCTATTTGTCTTTTTGTTACCTGTTAAAATTAAGTTTTTTTTTTTCTAAGAACTTAAGTCAAGAAAACCAATTTTTGTTTAATAATTTAATAATTCAGTTTAATTCATTAAGAAAATTTAGAAAGATTAAATTAATTCAAATGAATAATAAAGTAAAGTATTCAAAATTTTATTAAATTTTTATATGTGGTCATTTTCTTCTTCCAACAAATCGGTTTCGTTATCTGGTGCCTCCTTCGAAGTTGCCAAATTTTAATGAAAATCATGAAAAAGAGGTGGAACTAAGATAAATAGTGAGCACAAACCCCGTTTTTTTCTCAACGGATATTGGATTCAACTGGTTGTATTTCTTTTTCAGCGAATCTTTCAGATTGTTAGATTTCATCCGTCTGAGAAAGCTTGAAACTTTAAAATCGTATGAATCGTTTAACGAACTTTTTTTTGTACTTGACTAAATCTTTCTCCTTATACTGCAGCCATTGAACATTGTGCCAGGAGAACTGTTCCCCAGCCTCATTTTTTTTCGGGGCACTAAAGCTGTCTTAAGTAAAGCGGCAAAATCGAAAAATTCATCCTGCACCCTGAATTGTTTTTTTTTCCATGTGCTAGGTACAATCATGGAGTGATCTACATATGTCACACACTCCATGTGAGTGTGTCCTGAACTAACAAAATTGTGGTTTATTACCAGATGTGGGAATTCAGTTTGGGCTAGTATAAACATTGCAGCAACATGACTATTCTTATTCTGTCCCTCACATCTGTCGGAGTAGAACGTGAATTCAGATATGTAGCAGTGCTGTCCTTTTCTTTCTTTCAGAGCTAGCCCATTTTTTTTCCTTAATTTTCTGCCAAATTACCTCGATTTTCTGTGATTTTAATTCCGGTATCTTCGTTGACTGTCAGTGATCCAGTTACAGCTCCCATTGTGTCTCCGTCCTACTTACATCTCCTGCTTCTGGAACTTTTTTATCTTTGACGTTGTCATCTGAACTGAAGTCCTTTTCCGTGGCGCTATCATCAGAATCAAAAATACTTGATGGATCTGGCAAAGATTGACGTGAACAAATCCTTCCTATTGCAGGAATAGGTTGTATCGTTTCTATAAAATTATTATTAAAAATTCTAAAGTAAGAAAATGCTATTACATTATGCAAAATTAATAGGTAGGTACTTACCACTGACATCATGGTTTCCAGAACGCGCTAAAGCAAGTTGCAGTATATATGTACTTCTTGTACTCATTTTTGAACAAAAATCGCAGTTGTTTCAATGAGAACTTTTTTTTATAATGAACTGAATTCACACAACGAATGGAAAAAAGCGTGAAAACATGCGGTCAATGTACCGTTACACAATTACGAGGTCGAGTCGAAAGATCGTTAACCAGTCTTGAATTGTATAGATCGGGACATTTTTCTTTTGTATTTGGATTGCACGCTGTCGACCCCATGTAAGTGGACATTCTAAAAGATTGTGCTCAATAATACGAGTATCTGGTTTAAGAATTTGAACAAGTTGGAGAAACAAGATGGAAATATTTTTGTTCCGATTTTGACCGCCACAAGTATCAGAAAAGAATAATATTTCTTTTATTTCTGGGGGTAGCTGGTACAAATACCTGTACAAACAGGTCCCGATTTCATTGCTTCCTCTTTGGCAGTATATTTCTGTCCAAAAATAGCAGAATGCATCATTTGGCGGAGCAGCGTTGTATATGGTCAAATTATATGCACACAATTTACGGCTATAATGCATTGGGCTTACATCACTTGATGGAATTTGCAAGACAGATTGCAAGTCTCAACTGCATGACATGAAATTTGATTCCTTGCAAGCCTTTTCCTTGTCGAATGATTTAGCAGCAGCACATTGATATTTTCTTTTTAAGTGCGTAATACGAGATGGATAGATAGATTTATTTCGCCTAATATTGATTTACATTCGGTACGCATACGCTACCACACATTTTACATTAGTACAAGATATGATATTTTTGTATCTCACTACTGAAACAATATATTTAACAAATCTGGAGAGAATTATTATTAAGCAAATAGCAAATCTTTTTGAAGAAAAGTGCGAGAAAAACCTCCAATTCAATAAAAAATAAATAAATAAATAAATAAATAACTAGGTAAACAAATAAATAAGTAGATAAATAAATTAATAAATAAATAGATAAATAAACAAACAAATAAATAAATAAATAAATAAACAAATAAACACATAAATAAATAAATTAATTAATAAATAAATAAATAACAGGGCAACAAAATGGATAAACGAATAAATAGATATATATTACTTACTTACTTACTTACTTACTTAGGTGGTGGTGGACCTGGGCCTCAACCAATACGCCTCTCCAGTTAGCGCGATCTTTGGCTAACTGCCTCCAGTTGCCCACTCCAATTTGGTTGAGATCCCCTTCCACTTGCGCGCGCCATCTAAGGCGAGGTCTTCCTCTACTGCGTTGTCCCTCCGGGTTGGAATCGAAGACTCTTCGGGCCGGAGCGTTGGTGTTCATTCGCTCTACATGTTCTAGACATCTTAGTCGACTGATTCGCACTTTTTTGACCAGGTAGCTTGTGATTTTTGAGTCAACGGACTTATGCTGGGCAAAATTTGGATGTCGTCCTCGTCATCGCTCGAAAAAGCACTGCCATCCTCACTTTCTTCAGAAACTTGGACGTTTTTTTTTGTGTCTGTCTGATTGTTTCGAATCTTCGTACTTTTTTCGTTTTAGATCCTCCTGAATCTTGCGATCGTTTCTTTTTTTAATCTTATTCGTTGAATCAGAGTCAACGTTACCAATCGCCATTTTCCTAAATTGTCTTTGGTCAAGTAAGAAACTGCGTTCTGCTCTGCATGTCGTACTTTTGTGATACAAGTACAAATTAAAAAAATCTTTACATTTGCAAATTGATATGTCAAAAAGTTGATTGCTATTCGATTTAAATAAATTTAGTTTTATAATATATGAGCTTCGATTTGATTTTATGTTTTTTTTATAGGTTTGTATTTTTCGTTATACAATTTAATTTTATGCAATATCTGCTGATCTGACACAACAGGGAGTGATGATTTAAGCCACACACTTTTTTAATCCACTAATAATTTTGAGCAAACTTCGGAAACACTTGGATCATATCCTTTTCTTTTGTCTTTCGATGAAATTCTAATAAACATAAACGCTTTCATTACATCACGATAAGTTGGAAGAACATTGCTCTGAAGCTCGGAAGGTGCTCCAAAAACTTCACACTCGGTTTCACTACGCGTTTTTGGCATTTTCACAATCAAATGGCAAAGTAACAGGCACTCACAAAAAAAGAATGGAAATAGAAAACAATTAAGTCAATAGGCCCTTGTCTGCAAATACGAGTAGTATAAATTTGTAAATACAGTAGCAGGTTTTTTTTTTTAAATTCAGCCCATGCGTTAGACTCAAAATATGTATAATGATAATTATTTCATCCATTATATTAAGTTTAATGTTATTTTAGTGTAGTTTCAATATATTTGTTACAAAAGTTAAGTACGAGTATAATACAAAGATAACCAAATTTTTTTTTTATTTATTTTTCTCAAATTTGCATACAAAAAAGTTCTATGACTGACTGACAGATGACGCACACACCAAACCGCTGGACCCAAAGAACTCAAATTTTGACAGTGCTTTCTTATAATGACGTAGATGTCCGCTAAGAGAGCTATTTTTTAAAATTATATCCATAAGGGCACCAAGCGCGGGAAGTACGGTTCAGATAGTTAAATTAGGCGAAAAATGAAAATGTTGGCGTCATACAGGAACCTTAAGATGACATCATAAATTATTAAAATTTTTCACACATCTTTTGGGTTCCCAAATTCAACTTTTCCGCATATATGTAGGCTTAAAAGATTTTCAAAAAAAAAAATGTTCGCTCCACCCTACTGAACAAACACGATGGACAGTTCTGCATATTGTAGATTTTGATATACCGTGCATGTCTGCGATCACGTGAACCACCCATTTCCAAGCCAATGTAAAGCTGTTAGAAATTGCTGTGTCACTGCCAGTGAAAAGTTTTTTTCAGACTCATGTGCGATACTAGGTCCAATTTGTCTTATCATTTCCTCTGCCTTAACACGTTTTAAACGAAACTTTTCGTTGAAAACAAAAGAATCTGAAATTTCTTAGTCAATTCGCGAACGATATATTTTTCTTGGTCTATTAAGCACAAAATCTTCACCTTCATCTTATTTACTATGCCTTCGACGTAAGGAGATTTTTAGGTTTGAAATGTGAAGCGCTCCGGGTTCTTCTTTCCGATCGAATTGGGAAAAACATTGTTTGATTAAAATTTACATAAACAAATAATATTCGATTTCTACTATTTCCGAATTCTTTGAAGAAATGCGTGGAATTTGAACTTGTTCTGCCATTTTGTTAGCCAAATGATTGGTTCACTGCTATCGGATTGAAAAACACAAGGAAATGCCAAAAAATCGAAATCGATATTCGATATCTCAAGCCGTAATATCAAACTCATATAATTCAATGACATATTGCTCGCTAGCTGATGCTGTTATTCGGTCCCTGGCTTTTATATTGTCCATATTTACTTTCTGCCGAACGCTAAAACCCGGAACGTTTTATGACTTTTAGTTTTTGACAAAATTTAAAACAACAGCAACTTCTTCTACTCCCTCGTTGCTTCGCCTATCTTCATCAACAGTACGTAGGTGGCGCTCGCGTTTATGCGCATATGCAACCTATGCGTTAACAACTGCTATGCCTAGAATCAGTTCTACAACAAGCTTCCTATACCACTTCCTACACCGTAGAGTTGTCGCGTACGAGGCCACCTGATCCGAAGGATCAACGCCAACTTTGCCTATACATTTTATGAAAGTCCGGCGAGTGGTCTTGAAATAGGCTCTGCTTGTTTCTGTAGCAATGTGTTCTTCTACCTCATCGTCTATCAGTTGGTAAAACACTTCCAAAGAAGAGATATTTGATGAAAGCGTTAGTTGTAAGCATTCTTGCGAGAATTTAAAATTTCAGAAAGCTAGATTTGAAATTCTTTAATGCTTAATTGTATAAATAATAAAATATAAGGCATTAACGGTCCATACAGGGCCCAAAACGTAGCTTCTCCAACCAATTGCTTGTGTGAAGTGGAAGGGACCTCCGGGTTTAAGCCGAATCTGAGCGCCAATTTGTTTCGTCCATGGAAAAAAAAAACAAAAATGGACGCAAATTCTTGTTTTGTACGAAGCAACACATCTGCCGATGGCAGCAATCTCCTGGTTCGCTTAATCGCCAACGATGGTGGCATCGATGGGTAGTCTTGGAACGATGCATTCAAGAATGGTTGCCATTCAGATTCATTTTGTGGTTCCACTTGATCGCCCAGGATGGTGTTAGAGATGTGTAGCGTCCTTGCCGCCATGCAACATTAAAAGGCAGCCATTCAGAATCGACTTCCGGTTCCACTTGATCGCCCACGATGGTGGCATCGATGGGTAGAGTCTTCGAACGATGCATTCAAAAATGGTTGCCAGTCAGATTCATTTTGTGGTTCCACTTGATCACCCAGGATGGTGTTAGAGATGTGTAGCGTCCTTGCCGCCATGCAACAGAAAAAGGCAGCCATTCAGAATCGACTTCTGGTTCCACTTGATCGCCCAGGATGGTGGCATCGATGGGTAGAGTCTTGCAACGATGCATTCAAGAATGGTTGCCATTCAGATTCATTTTGTGGTTCCACTTGATCGCCCAGGATGGTGTTAGAGATGTGTAGCGTCCATGGAGCCCTTCAACAGAAAAAGGCAGCCATTCAGAATCGACTTCTGGTTCCACTTGATCGCCCAGGATGGTGGCATCGATGGGTAGAGTCTTGGAACGATGCATTCAAGAATGGTTGCCATTCAGATTCATTTTGTGGTTCCACTTGATCGCCCAGGATGGTGTTAGAGATGTGTAGCGACCTTGCCGCCATGCAACAGAAAAAGGCAGCCATTCAGAATCGACTTCTGGTTCCACTTGATCGCCCACGATGGTGGCATCGATGGGTAGAGTCTTGGAACGATGCATTCAAGAATGGTTGCCAGTCAGATTCATTTTGTGGTTCCACTTGACCGCTCAGAATGGTGTTAGATATTGGCAGCGTCCTTGGAGCCATGCAACAGAAAAAGGCAGCCATTCAGAACCGTCTTCTGGTTCCGCTTGATCGCCAACGATGGTGTTAGAAATGGGCAGCGGCCTTGGAGCCATGCAACAGAAAAAGGCAGCCATTGAAAATCGTCTTCTGGTTCCACTTGATCGCCCACGACGGTGTCATCGATGGGTAGAGTCTTGGAACGATGCATTCAAGAATGGTTGCCAGTCAGATTCATCTTTTGGCTCCACTTGATCGCCCAGGATGGTGTTAGAGATGTGTAGCGTCCATGGAGCCATGCAACAGAAAAAGGCAGCCATTCAGAATCGACTTCTGGTTCCACTTGATCGCCCAGGATGGTGGCATCGATTGGTAGAGTCTTGGAGCGATGCATTCAAGAATGGTTGCCATTCAGATTCATTTTGTGGTTCCACTTGATCGCCCAGGATGGTGTTAGAGATGTGTAGCGTCCTTGCCGCCATGCAACAGGAAAAGGCAGCCATTCAGATACGTTTTCTGGTTCCGCTTGATCGCCGACGATGGTATTAGAGATGAGCAGCGTCCTTGGAGCCATGCAACAGAAAAAGGCAGCCATTCAGAATCGTCTTCTGGTTCCGCTTGATCGCCAACGATGGTATTAGAGATGAGCAGCGTCCTTGGAGCCATGCAACAGAAAAAGGCAGCCATTCAGAATCGACTTCTGGTTCCACTTGATCGCCCACGATGGTGGCATCGATGGGTAAAGTCTTGGAACGATGCATTAAAGAATGGTAGCCATTCCGATTCATTTTCCTGTTCCACTAGAACGCCCACGATGGTGTTAGAAATGGGCAGCGGCCTTGGAGCAATGCAACAGAAAAAGGCAGCCATTCAGATACGTCTTCTGGTTTCGCTTGATCGCCAACGATGGTGGTATAGATGGGTAGAGTCTTGGAACGATGCACTAGATAATGGCAACCTTTTAGATTCGTCTCCTTGTTCCTATTGATCGCCGACGATGGTTTCAGCAATGGGCAGTTTCTTTGGGGCCAGACATCAGAGAAAGGCAGCCACTCAGATTCGTTTTCTGCTGCATCTTTCGGACGGTGCAACTCATTTTACGATGGAGCCATTCAGATTCATCTCCTGCTTCGGATTTTTCACACGGAAACTCTAAATTTCTTACCAAGTCTCATCAAATAGCGCCTCCAACCACGTCTCTGCAAATTCTGTCCTCTTTCGTATTTTGCCGAGCTACGAAATGCCTCAACTACGCTCGCAGATATATCACACGAAAAGCCCCATTTTCCATCCAGCCATATCCCTACTCCTAGTTCAATAATGCTATTTAATAGCTTAACCCCTATATTGTTACAAACTTTTGTTTTTACATTGTTTGTATGACGTATTGTTTTATGCAATACTTATATTTACTTGTACTGACAACTTCCAGACATTTGTATTGTTGCATGTTTGCTTGAACTGTGTCATTAATTAGTCAACTACGCCATCTAGTAGAAAGTGGCCATATTACCGATTTTGGCAGCATTGGAATAGCAGTTTGAGTAGCTGTGGTATAACTTGGTATGTTGTTCTCGAACCTTCTGAACTTAACGAACCTTCTCAACGAATCTGGAAATTTCGAGAGGTGTCACTAGGAGATATAAATAGATGTCGCAGGAGCACCCAAGACATTCTAGTTGTGAACCGCGATAAAGAAGGGCGATAGATGACAGTAGTGAAAAGTATAGAGAATATTGAATAAGAGAAGTGATTGTTTATTTAAAGTGATTAATTGTGAAAGTGAATTGTTGGATTAAATAAGTGAATTATTAGAATAATAATCAAGAAGTAAAAGACATTGAAAGAGAACTAATAAAGATTAATTAAATAGAATTACGTTTTATCTTTTCGAATCCTAGCCTGGATGTAACATTGGTGTCAGAAGTGGGATAAAACGTATTCAGTGTGAAATTAAAGTGAAGTGAATTAGTTAAAAAAAAAGGAAAACAATAATGGGCCGCACATTGAAATTGCTTCAGCTCAGTATACCGCAGTTAAAAGCTGAACTAGAAAAGCGGAATCTCTCCACAGCTGGAGGAAAAAGTGATCTGGTGCTTCGACTGCAGGAAGCTGTTGAAAACGAAGGAGAAAATCCCAAGTCCGTTTTGTTCGACGTAGCAGAAGAACAAGTAAGTACAGCCGTTGATATGACTGCTATGATGGAACTACTTCTGGCCAAGTTCGATCAGAAATTCGACTGTATGGACTCTAAATTTGATGAACAGAAGAATTCTCTAGATTCCAAATTGGAAGAACAACAGAATTCCATAGTTGCCGCCCAAAAGAGCGCTGTGGACGATTTTAAAAATGTTCTTGAAGGAAAACTTGAAGAAATTGACCAAAAGTTCGAGAAGGTTGAAACCAAATTCGACGAAATCCATCAGACGTTTTGCAAGCATGAAACAAACTTCGAAAACTTGGCTAGAGAGCTCGAGAAAGTGAAGAAGCAGAAGGCTCGAGAAAATTCTGCGGACTGCCCGAGAAGGAAAGAGATGCAGCCTCCTGTTTTCGACGGTCAAACATCATGGCCAATTTATAAGAAACAGTTTGAAGCAGCTGCAATGGCGAACAGCTGGGACAACGAGGAAAAGTCGATTGCGCTAACGCTCGCACTAAGAGGTACAGCTGCGGAGTTACTCCAAACCGTCTCAGAAGAGAAGCAACACGACTACGACGCCCTGGTCAAGGCTATAGAGATGCGCTTCGGTGATGAGCATATGCAGCAAGTGTACAGGGTCCAGCTACGCAGTAGAGTCCAGAAGCGGGGGGAAACACTTCAACAGCTGCAAGCAGATATCGAACGTCTGGCACATTTGTCATATCCTAATGCTGGTGAGGTTCTCATCAATGAAATGGCTGTGGAGGCGTTTATCCAAGCCATTGAAGATAGACAACTGCAAATGGCCGTAAGAATGGCTGGAAAGAGAACTCTCGCTGAGGCCCTAGCATTTGCCTTGACAATGCAAGCTGCTGATCAGGCATCGCATGTGTTCCACCGCGTAAGGGAAATGACAGCCGTTGAATGTTCATGTCAAAGAGCAGACATCGTAGACCGGAGCAGAGATAACAGGGGTCAAATGCGCTGCTGGAACTGCAACAAAATAGGGCACCTACAGAGACAGTGCAGAGCTCCACCCAGACGAGGCAGTTGTCCGCATTGCGGGCCTAGGAGGGGCAACGAAGAAGCATCTGGCAGGGATAACAACCATCCTGCAGATATAGCTTCGCATAACCAGCAGTCGGGAAACGTGTAAGGACCAGCTTCGTGGGGCAGAAGTTGGTTTCCGGAATCGACGACCCCAGGACCACAATTCAAGTCTCCCAAACCAAACGAGGAAACCAGAGTCTAACAGTGGAAGCCTATATCGGACAAAATAAGTGCGTGGCAACCATCGACACCGGTGCCACCGCTTCCATCATAAGGAGGGACATCGTCCGTCAGTCTTGGCTGCACAACACCAGCAATTACTGTCTGAAAACAGCAACAGGAGCGACAGCGAAAGTGTATGGAGAGGTCATACTAACAATAAATTTGGCAGGATTAGTATTCTCCCACGCTTTCCTAGTAGCCGATATATGTGACGAATGCATCATTGGAATCGATTTCATGAAGGCGCATGATGTAGTATTGGACATTGGTATGCAAGTACTCAAGTATCGAAACGTAGAAATTCCGATGGTGTACGGGAACGAGAACGTCGCATCCCTGAGGACAGTCATTAGTAAGGACGAGGTCCTACCACCTTCTTCAGAGACACTGATTTGGACAAAGCTGGAAGGTGATTCTGGGGCCCACCGATTCTTTCTAGTCGAGCCAGAAGACAACCACTGCCGAAATTGCGTGGTTGGAAAAATGCTTGTCGAGCCGAAGAACAATATGGTTCCCGTACGAGTTCTTAATGCGGAACACAAAAGCGTCAAATTGAAGCAAGGTGAGGTGGTTGGAAAGTGTGTACCGGTTACGGCCATCACGAAACTATCACAGGAAGGTGTTGCGAAGCCTCGTTCACCAATGGGAATGACTGAGGTCAAAAGAACTTTATTCCAGCACTGCGATCTGAATCAGGAGCAGCAAGCCTTGGCAGGGAACCTCATCAACGAGTTTGCTGATATATTCGCTTCGCGGGACTGCGAGTATGGCCGAACACACCTTGTACAACACCGGATAGACACTGGAGATGCGAGACCGATTCGTCAGCCTCCCAGACGATTACCATTGGCTAAGCAGACGGAGGTTGCAGATATGGTGTCAACGATGGAGAAGGAAGGAGTAATCGAATGCTCTAAAAGCCCATGGGCATCTCCAATTGTCCTAGTCAAAAAGAAAGATGGCAGCACTCGGTTCTGTGTAGACTATCGCCAACTGAATAATGTCACTAAAAAGGATAGCTACCCTCTACCAAGGATTGACGATACGCTGGATACACTGTCCGGAGCTCGATGGTTTTCCACTCTAGATCTGAAGAGTGGCTACTGGCAAGTGCAAATACATCCGAAAGACCGTGAGAAAACAGCTTTCACAGCAGGAAACGGGCTCTGGCAATTCACAGTAATGCCATTTGGACTGTGTAACGCGCCGGCAACCTTTGAGCGACTAATGGAGCGTGTTTTGTTGGGGCTAACATGGAAAACGTGTTTGGTCTACTTGGACGATGTCATCGTGGTTGGAAAAACGTTTGAAGAACATCGAGATAACTTGAAGGAAGTGTTCCAGAGACTACGAAGTGCACAATTAAAGCTTAACCCGAAAAAGTGTGATCTCTTTAGATCTGAGGTAAAATATCTGGGGCACATCATCTCGTCCGAAGGAGTAAGGACTGACCCAGAGAAGGTCGATGCGGTGAAAAATTGGCCCGTTCCCAAAGACAAACACCAACTGAGAAGCTTCCTGGGACTTGCAACTTACTACAGACGGTTTGTGAAGGACTTCGCAAGGATCGCAAAGAGCTTGCATCAACTGACGGAAAAGGGAAAACCATTTAAATGGTCAGGTGAATGCGAAGCGAGTTTCAAGAGTCTCAAACAACAACTGTGTGATGCTTCAATTCTAGCGTACCCTACTCCAGGAAAGACATTTATTGTTGATGCCGACGCTAGTAATGTTGGGATCGGAGCCGTTCTTTCGCAGATCCATGATGGCCAAGAGAGAGTAGTTTCCTACTTCAGTAAAGTGCTATCCAAGCCGGAGAGGAATTATTGCGTGACCAGGCGGGAACTCCTGGCTTTGATCCTGGCAACAAAGCACTTCCACAAGTACTTATATGGGCAGAAATTCATCCTGCGTACAGATCATGCGTCTCTAAAGTGGCTGCTGCAGTTTAAGAACCCTGAAGGACAAGTCGCGAGGTGGATTGAGCGGCTGCAGATGTATGACTACGAGATACAGCACCGAAAGGGAACTCTTCACTCCAACGCAGATGCCCTCTCCCGGCGACCCTGCAAGGCTGATTGTAAACATTGCGTACGCCAGGAGGAAAAAGATAAAGTGTCAGTCCAACGGTTGAGAGCTGAGCCCATTAGCGGCTGGAGTGCACGGGAGATCCGGAATGCTCAACAGGAAGATCCGGATATCGAGCCGATTCTCGCCTGGAAGGAACATGAGGGCAAGCCGGACTGGCAGCAGATCTCCAATAGGAGTCCGGAATTGAAGGCATACTTGGCACAATGGGATTCACTTCATGTCCAGGATGGCATTTTGAAAAGAAAATGGGAAAGTTCGGATGGAACATCAGCCGTGATGCAACTTGTGGTACCCAGATCGAAAGTCAACGAAGTACTTAGGGAACTACATGATGGAGTGTCCGGAGGTCACTTGGGAGTAAATAAGACACTCGAAAAAGTGCGAGAACACTTTTACTGGATCCACGCAAGAGACGATGTCGAAAACTGGTGCCGAAAATGCGCCGCTTGCGCAGCCAGTAAAGGCCCGAGAGTAAAAATGCAAGGCAAGATGCATCAATACAACGTTGGAGCGCCCTTTGAAAGGATTGCAGTTGACATCGCAGGACCGTTTCCAGAAACCAACAGTGGAAACCGCTATATCCTCGTAGTGATGGACTACTTCACTAAATGGCCTGAAGCCTTTGCTATACCTAACCAAGAAGCTAAAACCGTGGTAGAGCAGATTGTCCACAACTGGGTAAGCAGATTTGGCGTACCAATGGAATTGCACTCGGACCAAGGTCGCAACTTCGAGTCCAAGATCTTTCAAGGAGTATGCCAGCTACTAGGGATTAAGAAGACAAGAACAACCCCGCTTCATCCACAATCGGACGGAATGGTGGAACGCTTCAATAGAACCTTAAACGAACACCTTTCTAAGGTTGTTGGCGACTGCCAGCGGGACTGGGACAAGCACATCCCCATGTTCCTATTAGCTTATCGAAGCGCAGTTCATAACACAACAGGACATACTCCATCCGAAATCCTTTTTGGTCGAACCATCCGGTTACCTAGTGAATTGATGTTTGGATCTCCGACTGATGAAGCAACGAATGAGGATGATTATGTTGCGGATCTCAGAGAAATCGTCAGAAACATTCATCGGAAAACTAGAGATAAGATTCGGATATCCAGCGACCGCATGAAGACGAGGTACGATACAAAAGCGACCACCACAGGATTCCAGGAAGGAGATCTGGTATGGCTATACAACCCTCATCGCCGAAAAGGTATGTCACCTAAACTACAGCAGGATTGGGAAGGACCCTATAAGATAGTGAAGCGCATCAACGATGTTGTCTACCGGATCCAGCGAGGAAGAGGCAAGCTAAAAGTTGTCCATGTGGATCGTCTCCATCGCTACCATGGGGAAAATATTGACGTGCTTGTTCGGGACGAACAAGTTTAAGAGGGGGATATTGTTGCATGTTTGCTTGAACTGTGTCATTAATTAGTCAACTACGCCATCTAGTAGAAAGTGGCCATATTACCGATTTTGGCAGCATTGGAATAGCAGTTTGAGTAGCTGTGGTATAACTTGGTATGTTGTTCTCGAACCTTCTGAACTTAACGAACCTTCTCAACGAATCTGGAAATTTCGAGAGGTGTCACTAGGAGATATAAATAGATGTCGCAGGAGCACCCAAGACATTCTAGTTGTGAACCGCGATAAAGAAGGGCGATAGATGACAGTAGTGAAAAGTATAGAGAATATTGAATAAGAGAAGTGATTGTTTATTTAAAGTGATTAATTGTGAAAGTGAATTGTTGGATTAAATAAGTGAATTATTAGAATAATAATCAAGAAGTAAAAGACATTGAAAGAGAACTAATAAAGATTAATTAAATAGAATTACGTTTTATCTTTTCGAATCCTAGCCTGGATGTAACAGTATGAATAGAGGAGTGATTGGAATACGTGTCAAATCAGTTTTGTCAGGTATACGACGGATTCTGACAGATTTTTTTTATTTTACATTTGAATCCCGATTCATATCTTTTATTCTATACATTTATATTTTTGTTTTAATTCTTTTCAAGGAAATCACCCTCCGAAAATCAGACAGTAATGAACGTCTTGGCTTAACAGTGTGCTACAGCTCGGGTGGTGGCAATGGATCTGGATCCGATGATACAGATACATGCACAGAGGTGTACATAAGTGACATAGTGCCAGACAGTATTGCAGGTAGGGACGGGCGTCTACGGCAGGGTGATCAAATACTGCAGGTGAATGGTAAAGATGTTTCCAACAAAGAAGAGACCGAAACTCTGATTGCTGAAAACAACAACGCTGTGACCCTCTTGGTCAGTCGTTACTTATATGGAGTGAGTTTGAGACATTTTTCTGTTTTTGTTTTATGTATGTTTTGAACACAACCGCTTATCTAGGATGATGATGAATTCAATGAACAGGGAGACGACTACTATGACGAGGATGAACAGAACATGGAGTACGCTAATTGCTTCCTTGGAAATTACATTCTTAGCGAAGACTTGCCAAAGTCCGGCAAGAGCAGTCTCGATGCTACACCAGAAAAGAAGCCGTGCGTTGTGGAGGATGTAGTTGTGTCGGCAGTGCTTCCAAAAACCGAAGTAATGACTGCTACGACATCGAGTTCCTCTTCGAGAGATCCTCTCAATCATCTAAACATTAGGGCCCATTTGGAGCAGGTAAATCAGGAAATAGCGATCTTAGATTCACGCGTTGAGAACATGATGCTGTCACAGCATGCCAAGCCGCTTAAAATTGTAGAGCCAAGTTTCGTGCAGAAGCCTAAAGAATGCAACTCAGCGAGCAGTGTAATGCAGGTCATGGACTATGACACCGAACACATATACGAAACAATACCTGAGGACTCCGAGTCGGAGCCGTTCTACTGTTCGCCGTATGAAAGTTCCGAACACCAAAATAGGATCGAACAATGGCTGGGCATGCAAGATGCCACCGAACTGAATGAAAATCGACTACGTTCGTTGCAGTTGCAGAACAAACCGCAGAACATTCAACATAATCATGACAATTTGGTGGTTTGGACAAAAGCCAAAAATGGCACTGTTCGCAGTACGAATTCCAGCGCAGGAGATGATCACGAAAACAGCTCAAGCGCATACAATACCGGTGGGTCGTGCAACAGCAACACAATGACGCCCCTAACATTGGAACTGAACGCGAATTATCGCGATCACGCACAGCATACGCAATCCACATTGATACTCTGCTCGACTAAGCACGTCGTTAGTCCTATAAACGAATCCAGCGTACAGCAGCGATTGCCACAGGAGTTGGTTGATAAATCCTCCCACCGTCATTCAAAAGAAAAATTACTTAGCCCGACACACTCGAAGGTTTCTCAATTCAACCCGAATAGGCAGAATAAGTTTGCTCTTCCTCCAAAAATAGGTGAGTTTGTGACTTTTGATGGTATTTGTCTATTAATGAATGTATCCTCTCCCAGCAGCAGATGTAGCGAAGTCCAATCTTCAAAGTACCCCGATCTCGGCAACCAACACAATGTATACAAATGTAGCCAATCTACAGCAGACAATGCTTCTGCAACAGCAGCTATTTCGACAGGCCTTAATTCACCAGAGGGTACCATCGAACTCTGTACCTTGTCCGCAGTTTACAGCACCGAACCTCAGCCAATATCACTTTGTGAGTAGCCAAGAGGTAAGTTGCAGTTTCAATTGAAATCATGTCAACACGTTTATCTGTTCCATTCTTTAGGTAAGCACCGTCAAACTAAACACACATCCTAATGAAGAGCACATGGTTTGGAAGGTTAAACGTCGCCAAGACGGCACACGCTACATAGTGCGTCGTCCTGCTCGAAATCGGTTCCTTCGCAATCGAGCTATGCGCATCAGCGCTGAACGCAATGATCAAACGACTGAGGACGATACAATTTCAGAGATCAAAACGGGTCGTTACTGGACAAAAGAGGAACGCAAAAAACACATCGAAAGAGCCCGTGAGCGACGTCAACGACAACAAATCATAATAACTAACAAAAACAATGAGATCCTACCCTCGAACCCTGAGGCACTTCAAAAGAACCCAAACGAAAAGCTCCTTCAAATGAATGCCGACGCAAATCAAGCTAAACTTCAACAGACTCTACATACGCTTAGTACATCCGCTTCTGCCAAAGTTTATCGCCAAAACACCCCAACAGGGCAGATTTTTTCAAAGAAACTTGTCAAAAAAACAAACACTCCACTAGATGTCAGTCCATCGACGGCGGCTACCAACTCAAATGGCCTTGCAGCAACTACTGGAACCATTAAGTCGACAACAACACCAAGTGGTAATAAAATGGTAGGTCTTCTTTCGGTTACAACTGTCTAAAAAAAAAAAAAAAAAAAAAAACATGGTGGTGGCGGTAAAGAAATGACGAAATCGGTTTCTTTTACAATTTTCCCTCCTTTGTGAATAGTTTCAAGGCGTCCCGGATAACAGCTTTCACACCAGAGTCATCCATCCACCTTTGTAGGCTAACAAATTGGATTAACTATAAAATATATAACATATATATACACCTATATATATATCAGTGGCGTCGCGTAAATTATTTAGAGGGGTGTGCAATTCTCCAAAATTATATAGTTTTAAAAAATATTAATTATTTGCAATACATTGCCTGAACACACTTCCCATTTATTGTTTTCTCAATCAAAACTAAAAAAAAAAAAACAGAAATGTCATGCAATTTTTTTTATAAAAAGATTCCACTAAGAACGTAATAAAAACTTAGTTGATTATACTCCAACAAAAAAAAAATTAAACCAAAACATAATAAATTATAATTGTTTATAAATTAAATCGATTCTTCTGATTTTTTTTTGGTAAATTCTTCAATCACCTTCTTAATAAAATCAAAACTTTGGCAACTCCGCAAAGACGTCAGGAATTTTTTTTTCGATTGGAATGGAAGACAACACAATAAGCCATTCTTCTCCCATAGTGCTTCTATTCCATGTTTTTATTCGCTTTAGAGTTGAAAAGCGCGACTTCACTTTCACTCATTATTCTAATGTTATTTTTCAAAATTAAATTTAGAAAAACAAACAAAATCAAAAGCACCACACGAAACTGCAACCAATAATACCTAACGAAAAGCAAAGTTCATTCATTCATAAAAATGACATTTTTCTTCTGAACCTTGGTGTTGGTGTATTGTACCTACACTACAACAGAAAACAAAATATGTAACATCGCAGCGCAGACTGTCGTGCACTCCTTTTTTTTGCACGAGTGTCGTTGTAATGCATCGTATATTTGATCTTATGACGCTTTACGGAAACAGAACAAAACAGATACAAAAGAAAAGAAAATAAGAGTACAGCTCGTGCGCAGAAAATCTTTGCACGCACTCAAGTTCATCAAAGTAAAGCGATTTTATGTATCTCGTGCGGGTGACGAATGACCATGGGGATGAATACTGGGGTGGAATCGGCTAAGGTGATAGTTGATTGTCGTTTTTGATTATCAACTCCTCTTTGCTCTGCGTAAAGCGATCACTAAAAAATGATTGATTATTGGCAGCACTTAGAGTTTTAAACGTCACTTCCTTGCCGACGCATGATGTGTGTTTATTTTTCATGATTTATATTTCAAATATGATTTTGTTGAGTTCTTAGGCAAAAACTTTATCATAAATGGACAAAGTATTGACTGCATTTTTTTAATGACTGCAGCAGTAATTTCAGCCACCGTACTTTGACCCATTGGTGCAGCCCAGTCAGCCCCAACTTGTCTTTGATAGCCACCACCCCCAAGAAGATTTTAAGTTGCAGCCAATTGAAGGATGGGTGGCACATGCGTTGACCTTATTCCAGTTGGTAAATCAAGCAGTCCCAAAACAAACACAAACGCTTCTTTTGATAAGCGAAAGTTTTTCAAAAATCTAAAATAGGTACACAATAATAAATGATAGCAATCAACAATGATTATTTATAATTCTATGAATTCTTTCATCGGGTTTGAAAGTTCCAAGATATTTGCTTTATTTCTCATTTTTCTTCTATAATATAATAGTTGGACATTTGTGTAATTATTTTCAAAAAATTATTTTCTTCATTTGTGTAGAAAAGTTCTAATGAAGTAAACACGAATTTTCCAATTTCACTTTTTTATTTTAATTTATTTAAAATATATTCTTTTTTCACTAAAGCATTTAATTTAAGTTGAAGCCGAGGTGCATACCTATGAAAATAACAAAAATGTATGAAAGCGATACCTAAATAGCTGTCACATGAAATTGGTGGCAAAAAGGTGATTGTCAATTTGATAATCACCTTACGTGGACGTAAATGTATGATTTTGATTGTCAACTATCAACTATCACCTTAGCCGATTCCACCCCTGGGAAAATCTTGTAGGTATGTACAATGTACATAGTTTGGAGTTGGATGAATTTATTTGATGAAATCAACAGAACATGTGCACGGCGAGATTTCGTGCGAGTTTATTTTTTTGAAAGAAAAAAAGGAAGGATGAATATGAATATGGTGTAGGCTGTGGATGGAGGATTAATGGGTAGTGTAATTGGGATGTGCGTATTTGTGTGTGTTATAATTCTTACACAGTGTACGATGAGGGATTTTTTCCGTTAGATCAGGGTGTGCAAAATGCACACCTTGCACACCCTGAAGAGACGCCACTGATATATATATAATTTCTTGTTCCATGTGTTATGCATATTTTAATTTAATTTAATTTCTATATACTCAAAGTTGACATTAATTTAAATTTAATTTACTATATTGATTGATACATATTTCTGATACATTTCATATCTAAGGCACATCTTTCAACAACAAAAAAAAAAAAAAAACGCACTATATAACTTGTTAATCTTAGTACATAATATTATTCGTTTTAAAGCAAAACAATAACAATTAGTTTAACAAAAATGGTTACTTAAAAAAAAAACAAAATATTTAATTGCAAATCATTAAATTTCTTCTTTTAAGAAAATACACTCTCTTCTTGCTTGAAAATGTATCTATTTATACTATTAATTGTACACACGTATATACGTAGAAAGAAAACGATTGGAATGCATTTTCTAATTGAATTAATGTGATATAGTTAAGAATTAAATAGTTTCTCTAGAGTACATTCAATGCAGTGTTAATATTTCGACCCTCTGTTTCCCAACCAACTGACAATTGAAAAGAAAAGAGCACAGAACGAATATATTTATTATAAAATTTCATAGTGTTTGTTGAATATAAATACATACATGCAATTATGATATTTGATCTTCCTAAAAAAAACGTAAATAAATATTTCATAGAATACAATATTTGTTCAAGAAAATATAAGTAAATAAAGTTATCGAATTGTTTATTAACTATACATTCAAAACTGTATGTGTGTTTTCAAAATCCCTTCCTGGACTTAGGTGCGTCGACCACAGTGGGACATTCCGTATGGTAAGGACAATGGACCGTTAACGAGTCTGAGTTCTCTGGGATTTGGATTTCCTTTTTATATGAAAAAAAAAAAAATGGTAAGGACATTTTATACGATGGTCTTTTGAGTATGGTAAACTGGGGCACATTCACTATCGGGATACATTCGTCAAAGCCAGCTAGCTATAAAGGTGAATGCATCCATTGTTGAATCCATGAACTCGATCAAAATTTGACACTCGTAGTCAGGCGCTCAAAAAAGTTAGGTGTGTAACGCTGCATTTTTTGCATTATTATATTTATTAAATTTTTAAGTTTTATTTCCTTATGAACTCCACTTATCACGTTTAAAATATTTTTGTAATTCGGTAGCACTGACTGCGCGCAAGCTTTATAAGCTGAATGCGCACAACAACTTTCAGTTATTTAAAAAAAAGCTTTTATTCCAAAAGCTCCAGAAGGTGGTATAAAAGGCCAAGCAAAATTAATAAAAAGCAACTCAAGTTTGGTATCACGTCGTGCGACGGTTCCGCTACCGCCCTCGAAAAGTTATCACATTTGAGTTGTAATCGCCTGCCCTCATCTCGAGCGTAAATTATTTTCTCTTCGACTTTACTGCGGTCCCCGGATAGCATAATCCCGAAAGCAAATAAATTCAACGTCAGATCAGAGTTGCCATAGACGCCTACCGTCAAGTTTTTATTCGGGTTGGTGACGTTTTCCCCAAGACATAATCTCCTAACTAAAATCCCCAAACCCATAATCCCCAAACTGAAATCTCCAGCAGCGAAATCTCCAAAGAGAGAATCTCCGTGGCAAAAATCTCCAAACAAATATGTTCAAGTAGTGAATCATGCGATTAAATCGCGCGATTTAATTGAACATATTTGTTTTGTACATATTACTTGATTTAGTTAAGGTTGCACGAAATGTTATATAAGATTTTTTTTTTGTCACAACACCATCTATAATTTTCTTTTTTGTTTCTTGAATGGAAATGATAGCCTAGCCATATCCATTTATAAATAGCTTTTTTCCTCCTTTATTGGATTTTAAAACAATAATCTCATCCATAATAACTATATTTATTAAACACAACACACTCTTCCGGCTATGAATACACTTGACAGACTGAAAGTGCATTCATAATTTGCTGTTCAGAAACATAATCGTTATCATGTCATAACGGTAAAAGAATGTCATGCACATGCCGCAAGAGAAACGGTGTTAGTAGACGTACCTGGACATTGGGGATTTGGAGATTTCGTGGAGATTTTGGCAAAAAAAAAATTGTTTTTTTGGGGATTTTTTCCATGGAGATTTTCTCTTGGAGATATTGGCAAGTTGGATTATTTTTTTTGGAGATTTTGTCCAATGGTGTTTTTTTTTGGGATTTCGTACGACTCCCGTTTTTTTCCTCTTTTTCACGCTCTTCAAGCTTTATTCCGTATATCATTTTTCTTTCTTTTCACGCTCATCAAGCATTTTTTTTTTCTTTTATTATTTTCTTTTCACGCTCTTCAAGGACATTTTTTTGTAATTACTCAATAATTTATTTTTTTCTTATCTTTAATCGTTTTCTTTAGAAGATCTTTTATTCTTCGCTGCCCTTCTTGCGATTCGCTCGTTATTTTTTTTGGATTTTCTCTTTGTTCGTCTACTGTTCACGTTAACTGCGGTCTCAGGACAGCATAAGCGCGGCAGAAAGATATAGTGTTGCCAATGAAAAAAAGTGATTCAGGTCAAATTTGAACGAATGACCGAATTTATTTAATTTCGAATTTATTTCAATTACGAATTTTTGAACGAAAAATCGGTCAAAAACCGATATTTACAATAACCAAAAATAAAAAATAAAATAAACAAAATAACAAAAAAAACATAGGGACGGGCTACAGTCCGCTTGGGCGAACTGTTGGATACCCTATTCTTATTCCTATCCCTCATAAGTGGGCGTGACAAAAGTCTAAGTATGGTTGAATTGTTAAGAACGCTCTACATATTATGTTATATAACATTTAAAGGATTTTATCAAAAAAAACGCTCCCTAGCTCAAACTTGGGTGTTTCAATAAAATTGTTTTATTTAATTGTGGGCGTGTCAGTTGGCGGATTTAAAAAAAATTAACACATGAGCATAAAGGGCCCCTAGAGAGTATATATTATAAATTTCAGCTCCCTAGCTCAAACTTTGGGTTTTCAAAAAATTGTTTTATTTATTTGTGGGCGTGTCAGTGGGCGGATTTTGAAATTTTTATCCCGAGCAGTATTAGGAGTCATAGATCATATATAAAAAATTTCAGCTTTCTAGCTCAAAATTCGATTTTTTCCAAAATTTTGTTTTTTTGAGTTTGTGGGCGGATTTCAAAAATTCGTAAACTTGATTATTTCGGGACCCTAGAGAGTATATGGTTAAAATTTCAGCTCTCTAGGTCCCGTTTAAAGGCCTAATTTTTGCCGACGGACGGACGGACGGACGGACATGGCTAGATCCACATAACTATCGATGCTGATCATAAATATAGTAACTTTTAGGAGTCTACGGGCAATATTAAGGTACTCGTAGGACGAAAACCCCTAGTTTATACCAATGATTGTATTTACTCAGATCAATCTTCAACATTCCAAGGCTGCTACTGCTCTTATCAGTAAGAAGCTTTCTGTGTTGAGCACAAAAGCCCACATAACATCCATACAGGAGCCATGGGTGTGGAAAAATCGCATCTGTGGCCTTGGAGGTGTCCGTGGCACCACGATACTCTGTGACGAGCGGTCCGAGAGACCAAGGGCTTGTCTTGCTTTGTCGAACCTTCTCTCAGTGACTAAGCTTGGACAATTTTGTGGCCAAGATTTGGTTGCTGCAGCCATTAGCTACGAAACGAATGGAGACTGGACGACCTTCGTCGTGGCGTCAGCTTATCTCCCCTATGATTCAGTAGTGCCTCCACCACCAAGGGCAATTGCTGAATTTATAGACTATTGCGACACCAGGAAGATGGGCCTAGTTATATGCTGTGATGCCAATGCTCAAAACACTGTTTGGGGCAGCAGCAAATGCAACATGCGAGGAAACCATCTCCTGGATTTCATTCTATCATCTGATCTTACTATCAACAATGTTGGCTCGCAACCAACTTTTGTGACGTCAAGAAGACAGGAAGTGATCGACCTAACTTTATCAAATAGATACTTTAAGGCGGTTACTAACTGGAGGGTCTCTTCGGAGGCATCCCTCTCAGATCATAGATATATCGAATTCCAAATCGAATGCGAAGCCATGACTTTGCAGGAGAGGAGGAATCCAAGAAAAACCAACTGGATACGCTTCAGGGAGGAAATGGGAAAAACTCTCAAAACTCCAACCAAACTCAGGACGAGACAAAAGGTAGAGGATGCTGTTCAAAACCTGAATAGTGCCATTACTAGCTGTTTCGAACTGACGTGTCCAGTAAGTAAACCCCCTGGCAGAACGCCGGTTCCCTGGTGGAGCTCGGAACTGCAAAGAATTCGTAGAGAAGCTAGAAAGCTTCTAAATAGGTCACTCAAGACTGATTTAGAGACAGACTGGAATCTCTACCGATCGAAGCAGAAGGAATATAAGAGGCTAATTCGGGTATCGAAAAGTGCTTCTTATAGGAATTTCTGCGAAAAGATTGAGACACTGGGTGAAACTAGTAGGTTGGTTAAAGTTCTGAAAAAGGGCAAACCAGCCAAATTGGACTCACTTAGAAAACCTGATGGCACCTTCACTGAGACGAAAGCGGAAACTCTTAGTTATCTGCTGGAGTCTCACTTTCCGGGTAACCAGATTACAATTGGTTCACAACCAGCCCCGATTACCGAGACTATGAGTGAGCCAAGACAAACAACTCGGCGTAGCTGGTATATTGCGAAGGCCGTGGTGACGGACGAGGCCATTAAATACGCATTTACGTCTTTTGACGGCTTCAAGTCGCCTGGTACGGACGGAATATACCCAGCCATGCTGCAACAATGTACAAACCAGCTGCTACCGACTATGAAGAAAATCTTCACCGCTGTCCTAGCACTGGCATACATTCCAACACCCTGGCGTACAGTTAGAGTGGCATTCATACCAAAAATTGGCAGAAGCGACTACTCGCGCGCCAAGAGCTTCAGACCAATCAGTCTGACTTCTTTCTTGCTGAAAAGCTTGGAAAGGCTGGTCGAGCTGCACGTGCGCAAAGGTGCTTTGCGATTGCACCCACTATCTCCGATGCAACATGCCTATCAACGCGGAAAATCCTGCGAGACTGCGCTCCAAAATCTAGTTGGTAGAATTGAAGGCGCGCTTGACAGAAAAGAATACGCGATGGGCATTTTCATCGATATTGAGGGTGCTTTTGACAATGCGACTTTTGATAGCATGTGCAGCTCCGCCAGACAACACGGAGTAGACGAACCATTGGTGTTGTGGATTAAAGCAATGCTAATGAATAGAACGTTGGTTGCGGATGCGGACTGTGGCCGCTATGTTATGGCGGGGGTAAACAGAGGCTGCCCGCAAGGCGGCGTCATGTCTCCACTGCTGTGGTGTATGCTGGTCGACTCTCTGTTGAACGCACTCAACAGTTCTAATATTTACGCTCAGGCGTACGCGGATGATGTTGCCGTGCTTTCTGTTGGATCATGCCTAGCGACTGTATGCGCCAAGGCGCAGGAGTTACGTTTTGTTCAAATGGAAATAAATAACAATCCTTATTTTTGAACAGGTCTTCATTTATTGAATTACAACTTAAGACTAACTTATAATCTAACAAAAGTTTCAGAAGAATGCTTATACCAAGAACTCCTACACACTGACGGTGTTGTTGCTGCCTACCATGGTAGATGCTCGTTTCTTCATTGTTTACAAGCCATGCGACGCTTGTGTTGGATGCATAGCTGTTCGATGATGAGCGGCTGCTGCTTGAGATATCGCATGATCTCTTTATTTACAAGCCGTGAGCACATGTTTGGAAAAGTACTGATGGTGTGGCGCTTGTTCACCAGTAGCTTGTTGTTGAAGTTGTTGTTGTCTTCTGCCGAATTGTGGGGGAACGTAACTCAGGCGGCCCTTGACGTGATCGACGAATGGTGCACTAGGAATGGGCTCTCGGTCAATCCTCTTAAAACTGAGGTTGTTCTCTTCACGAGAAGGAGGAAGCTGGTCGGGTTGACTCAGCCAGTGCTAAAAGGCGTCACAATCCAACTCTCCAATGAAGCAAAGTATTTGGGAGTCATCCTGGATAGCAAACTTCTTTGGTCCAAACATGTTGAGCTGAAGACTGCCAAGGCGCTGTCTATTTTCTGGCAGTGCAAAGGCATTTTCGGCAAGACATGGGGCTTATCACCGAAAAGAGTCCTATGGATTTATACGGCTATGATAAGACCATTTATAGCATACGCATCGGTTGTTTGGTGGAATAAGCTTTCACGTAAATACGTCACTGCTGCTTTTGCCAAACTCCAAAGGCAGGTATGTCTCGGCTGCACGGGGGCCTTCCCCAGCACGCCTGGCTCCGGCCTAGATGCACTATTGAACCTTCCGCCCCTTGATGTTTACATCATGGGATGTACAATCAAGGCTATCTCGCGTCTTACAAGAGGTGGCTTTTGGTATAACTCGCACTGGAGTTTTGATGAACTTGCGCAACGGTTGTCCTTCTACTCCTGTCTTATGGATATGCCGTCTGATGCGATGACACCGGAACTTCGGCTAAAGCGTAAATACGAGGTCGACTTTCCTCGCGTCCAGGACTGGCTCTGGCCGGACTCTGAACCTGGAAGGGAATGCAGTCGAATCTTTACAGATGGCTCCAAAACCGATCAAGGATCTGGTGCTGGTGTCTTCGTGGAGAGCGATAACGTTAGACTTTTCTTTCCGTTAGGCAAATACGCGTCAGTCTTCCAAACAGAGACTTATGCTATCCTAATGGCCATGGACTATGTTACGAGGAACAGGTGGAGGGGGCGAAGTATCTGCGTCTGTAGCGACAGTCAGGCTGCGCTTAAGGCCCTACTCAAACCCTTAACTACCTCCAAAATAGTACGTGAATGCAAGATATCTCTGAATTCGGTCGGAAGGCTGAATTCACTTAAACTTGTCTGGGTCCCGGGTCATAACGGGATCACGGGAAATGAGATCTCCGATGAACTTGCTAGACAAGGCTCAGAGGGGGACCTCTCAGGACCTGAACCAGCGATCTGTCTGCCTGCGTCCTCGGTCAGGGCTTCCATTGACGGTTGGGTTTCCTATGAACACAATCGCCGTTGGCATGACTCTCCAGGGTGCAGACAGACTAAGCAAATGCTCCCCGACGTCTGTGGGAAATCCGCGGCATTCTTGTTGTCTCTCAACAGAAAAGACTGCAGACAGACTACTGGCGTTCTTACGGGACACTACGCTTTTGCCAAGCACCTTAAGGTGCTAGGCCTAAGCGACACCACCAACTGCGAAGCCTGTGGAGAAAGCGACGACACTGCGGAACATTTCCTCTGTGATTGTCCTGCTTTTGCTCGTATCAGGTGGCAGGTATTTGGTTCGGATATGGTGAGTGCTGTAAACCTAAGCTCCTTCTCGTTTTTCTCAGAAAAACGAGTAAATTCCCACAGTAAAATGTGGTGTGTCTGCCTGGCAGTACAATGGACCAGTATTGAGTCTGAGTGCTCCAGTGCAGAAAGTTTCACACATCCCGACAAAAAAAAAAAAAAAAAAAAAAAAAAAAAGGTACTCGTATGTTACAAACTATGCGTCAAAATTAATATACCCCTAGAATAGGGTATAAAAATTAATTGAAGATTTATTTCTAAGCGTGTTATGTAAAAGATCCGAATAAAACATATAACAATTTTATCCATCTAAATCTAATAAGAAAATATCGAAAATAAATAATTATTTCTAAATTATAAATCAATCTTATAAAACAAGGTGTGAGCCACGCTGCACTCACGGTATAGTTGATGTGTAAACATGTGGGCACAGTTGCGCGTTAGCTACCTCATTTGTTATCTAGCTAACGCCATAACTAAGTAACTAACGTAGTTAAATTAGCTGCGCTAAAAATGCAATCGATTTGGTGGTTAGTTATCATAATGACAACTAATTTTAGCTATTAGCTATTAGTTGCAGGTTCTGTAACTAAGCTCGTTAGGTTGCCAAAGTTAGTTGCGGATGACAACTAAAAGTTGGTTAGTTTTTAGCTGTAGCTTTTTAGCTGGATGGATAATAACTAATAACTAAATCAAATTTTTTTTATTTTGCTTTAATGGTGATAATTTATTGGGATTTATTATGCATATTGCTTTCGAAATAAAAATTGATTGAATGTCCCTTTTATTTTAAATCAGGTTATTTTACAAAGAGGTCCTTGGAGTCACAATAATTAAACCCGAAAAAGGATATTTTCCCAAAATGTCTTTAGAGTGCCGTTTCTAAAGATATTTTGGGAAAATATCCTTTTTATATATATATATATGAGTTCAATGTTATTTTAATGAGTGGTGCTAGGAACAACAAACATTTTTGTAAACTATCCTTTTTTCGATATTTAAGGACCTTTTTGTTGTTCCAAGGACCTCTTAGTCAAATAAAATTGAACACAATATACTGCGCGGTTTTCTATAATTTTTTGAAAATAAATTGTGGCGTGTCAGTGGGCGGATTTTTTAAAATATTTACACATGAGCATCAAGGGCCCCTGGAGAGTCTATATTATAAATTTTAGCTCCCTAGCTCAATAAACTTTGGTTTTTTGACGTCCGACCTCAAAATCTGACGATGACGGTGACGCTGAAAATCTGACGGTGACGCTCGATATTTCCAACTAGCCCCTACCGAGAGCAAAGATGTTTACACATCAAAAAGAACTTTTAATTTGGTTTAGTCTATAAAATCGTAGTTATCCAAAGTTATAACATGTAAATTTTAATTAAAATGGAATCATCTTCATCGCTCTCTGAATCGGTTTCATTATTTCTATATATTTCACTGGTCCCTATTTTTTTTATGATTCATTTCATTAGGTATTAGGCTATTGTAACAAAAAAAATTGGGCGGAAGGTTATTTCTTATCACTAAAATACTATTTAATAAACTTTTTTTTTTGACTTTGAAATTCATTTTTTTATTCATTGATAAATATCTACTTACATACTAGACAAAAATGATTAAACCTAACTTAAAATTAACAGGATACTTATTCTTATTTATTGGTCCTTATGCGAACGCTCTAAACTTAACTATATCTTAGAATTATTGCCTTTCGGCCTACGAACTATTTTACGAACTAATCTTACATATATATTCCTCGAGAAAATTTACTTAAACTCGATATCATTATTGAGATTTTATATAAAACAAATTACAAACTACCTATTCTACTTACTTAAACTACTTAACGTATTCTAACTATAATTAGGATTCTGAGCACTCGTTGCCTGGCGCAATAAGTGGTCAAAATCCCAATTGCTTTCCGAGCGCCTGGCAGTCGTCAACGTGCACACGCGCCGCCGTGAGCCGACTGAAGCCTTACAGCGTCAGTCAACTCCCGGAAGCACCACCACACGTTGGCGAGCCCGGCCTCTCCCAAAAACTCCCTAGCTGACTTAATCTAACTTATAAGCTAAGAGGATGTTACCTAGAGTAACGCACCGTCCTGGGAGGGCATGTTGACCCCTCCCCCCTCAACAAGCCACCAAAATTCGGCGAATTGCTTTTCCGTGTCGAATCTATCCCTCTCCGATATTGCGGTACTAAAACGGAGGAGCTCATGAGCATTGGCGACGTCCCCGTCATGGAGGAGCCGCTTATCTCTCGCGCTGCGGTAGCGATGGTATAAGACCGGGATACCATCCCTCGTCTGTACCAGCCCTTTTGAATCAATATGGATAAATGCCTCTGGCGGGATAAAGCCAGACCGGAGCGTACTCTCTATGTACATTTCATTGGGGTAGTAAGCCCCAAATATCAGACTATTGTCGCTCGCCATCGCCCTTGCAACGTGCCTTCGAGTGACCTTAATGAGGAAATTGTCAATCCTATTCAACTGAGCCCCATCGTATAGGACCTTGTTGGGATAGTATTTTATATAGTTGGATTCAGGCGTTCGGAACAACCGGAGACAGGTCCTAAGACATTGTCTCTCCAAAACCCGAATCTTTTCCATATAGCTAGGCGCTATATTAAACCATAATGGACAACCATAAGCGATGATCGGCCTTATAAGGGCCACTTAGCAAATGACCTTCACTCTGGAGTCAAGTTGACTGCTATGAAACAGTCTCCTTGTTAGAGCATAAGCCTTCTTGGCCCCAGCAAGACAAGCAACTATATGTCTATCGAAATACAGATACTGGTCAAGCCAGATACCTAGATATCTAACTGCGCTTCTCACCGCCAATGGCTGCCCATTTTGTCCAATAATGGCCAATTTTTTCCAGTTTTTTCTGGTATCCCTAGAGGCCCCAGCCAATGGTGTTCTGAACAAGATTGTTTCCGTCTTCTGAAAGTTGATTTTCAACTTCCAGTCGTCGCAATATCGCTTAATTTGATCGAAGTCACGCTGCAAAAGGATATTAATGACCTCGATTTTAGGACCTGATCTGTATGCCACCAAATCGTCGGCATACGCTATAGCATGTCTGAGTGAACCCACCAGATCACTCGTGTAAATGTTAAACAGGATCGGAGAATTGACCGCCCCCTGCTGTAAACCGTTTTTAATTTCAAGGACTCTGCTCGAAGTCACGTTGCCACATTTGACAACGAACTTCTTTCCCATAAGCATATTATAAATTACATATAGCAAAGGTTTGTGCATCCCCCGCCTGGTCAACTTGTAGAAAAGTCCCTCTAACCATACGGTGTCGAAAGCCTTCTCAAAATCAACCAGACAAGCACCCGTGCATTGGTTCTTGCATTTATTCCACTGAATGTCGGAAACCAGTTTCGACGCGGCATGAATAGTGTCATGCCTCGCCCTGAAACCAAACTGGTTGTCCGGAATTATGTTATTCTATTTAATAAACTTAATTTTGTAGCGTGGACGTTTAGCAGAGTGGTTAGTAGAGCAGGTAAGCGGGGCGTGTGGTCGGCCGATTTTTCCCAGACGGTACACCTCTCTTGGTGCAATGAAAGAGTAGTTCGTAAATTTTAGGCTTTATTAAGCTTTATTAAATAATTTAGGATGGACTCTTATTTATACAAAATTATAAAGAAAATTAAATTAAATTAAATGAAAACTAGCTTCATAATTTTACCCGCGAGTATGCTGTCCGAGGACTGCAGTACTTGCTGAAGCAAAAAAACAGCCAGCGGGCAAAAGTCACCCAGGTGGCATAAGTCAGTCAAGGGGCAACAAACGTAAAAACTCAAATGTGGAGTGATTCCCGAAAGGCAGTTGTAAACTTCCGAATTGGATGATCACTTCAAATTCGACAGGAAAAAAATAATTTTAATAGCGCGCAAGAAGTGTGGCGTGTTTCCCAAGAGGCAGTTGAAAACTTCCGGGTTGGTCTCCACGTCAAACTCCTGTCTGAAAAGAGTGACTAGAAGCGATCAGTGCCGGCCTTTTATACCAAAATAATCTTAGCTGGAGGAGCTTTTACGTGACAAATAAAATAATAATAAAACAACTAGAGCTGGAAGAGCTTTTGCTAGAATAAGTTCTATGAGTGACAAGTAGGTACACTAATGATAGAATTTTAAGTGAAATGATATAATTCAAAATGTTGTTTAAAGAAAAAAATTGTTTTTTGTGTTGTAATTGTTTGGAGTGTTACAATTTCATTTTATTTCGTTGTTTAGTTTTTATTAGATTAAGTTTGCCGACATTACAAAATTAGCCAAGTCGTGGAAGGGATTTTTCGCCACTTGCATCTGTGAAGTTTGTAACTTCACACCAGAAAGCTTCTGTTGACTCGGTTTGTTGCCAATCGTTGATCAACAGATTGTCCCACTGATAACAGATTTTTTCTGATGTATAGTTATCAACTTGCATTTCCTTTAAAATTGGCTGCCTAATTTAGGCTGACTGACGATGGGTAAGTTCGTAAAGTATGGTAAGGTTTTAGGAAGAAAAATATTTTTGTGTGTAAAGTTTATGAAAGTAGTAATTATTTTTCAGTTAAAAAATAAATTTCTTCGTAAACAATATTATAATCGTTTCGGTCAAAAAATCGGTCAAAATAAAGAGATGCCGGTCAGATTTGACCGGAAATCGGTCAGAATGGCAACACTGGCAAAGATAAACAAAGCTGCTGCTTTCTCTTCGGCGGATCTTTGCTGCCCTTTTGGCGTTTTCTTTATCTATTTTTTTTTGTCCATTGTTCGTCTGCTTGTTCATCGTTTACTGTGGTCTCCGGACAGCATAAGCGCGACAGAGAGGCAAACAAAGCTGCTGGTTGCTAACTTCAGTGGATGGAAGGTGGTGGGTCAGAGGAGTGCATCTCCGTAACACCAACAAACGTAGGCAACCTTAATACGAACACCCCGAGAGTAGGAAATACTCTTACAGGTGTACTTTTGTGTTTTTCTCCTCTCCGTTGTTATTTTGTACAAGAGGTAAGTAAGAGATTTGTTTAAGTCAATTTTATTGTTTTAACATGCTTTATGTTTCGGGTGATAGTTTATACGTTTTACTTTTTTGACTTGAATCCAGCCTTATTTTTTTTAATTGAATTAAATTTAATTGTTTGTTATGTTTTATAGCTTTAGAATAAAAAAATAAAAAATTTAAAACAAAACAATTCGTATTTTCTATAGAGACACCTAAATGCCGAACGGTCCCCACCAAAGTCGGGGCACTTCCAGCTAATTGACTTGCATTTTTTATTTTATGAAAATCAATATTATGCGCAATTATCTGCTACTTCAAAGAAATTTGCGTTTAGCGTATTAATGGAGTCAGTACGAAGCTTAAAAAAAGTTAACGAATGTGCCCCAGTTTACCATACCAATAATTAACTGTTTGTTCGGCAATATCATCGACGTTCCTTTACAATCACGAAAGTGAGGCAAGTCTAAAAACACGCATATGTTGGATCAGTTCCGATCAGCCTCCCGACTGGTACCTACATATGCATTTTTTTGAGGTAAAAAGAAAATGCAAAAAAAAGGAAAAGAAACATAGTCCGCTTGGGCGAACTGTTGGATAAAAACATATTAGCTTTTTATATAAACTTTATACTCGTAGTACTATCATCACAGCAGTGGCGGACTAAGCCCGTCAGAGGCCCGGGGCGGCAAAGCTGAATGAGTCCCCCCAGCTTTAAAAAAATGTAGTTTTACATTTGTATGTATAAATAAGTGTTTATGATTATCTCGTTAAAGTCTGGCACGCGGGGGCCTATGCCCTGGGCGGCAAATATAGAGGGCGGCCAAATTCACACTTTACAGACGAATGGACAACTCATCATTTACTTAACTTTGAGCACGGAATAAATAGTAGTACAAGTACAGAAATTTCATTTCCATATCAACTCGACCGATACCCAGAGCGCGGAGTGAGATGTGCTGCACGAACATTTATTATTCGTGAGGCGCGTAGATATAGTTCAAAATATGCGCCCGCGTGCTAGCAGGAATAGCAGATCGCGGCAGCACGCGTCTGATTGCCGTGCGTGAGTTATGTATTATAAAAGATTAATCAGCAGAAACAATTAATTTTAGTCTGTTTACAGAGTAAGGTCTTTATTCTATCTGAATTTTTTTACAAAAACTGACTTAAAACTGATAGTTAACATAAGTTGGAAAAATAAAAGTAGCATAGTAGTAAAGTAACAAGTAATAAAGTAACATAGTAACAGAGATTTCATATGATGATGTTTTGTTGTTTGAGAGCGTTGAGTGTAGCCATTGTAGCGTTGGTTGAATAGCTAGTTGTGTAGAGATGAACCATATCGTAACTCGTGCAAAAGGGATGAAACTATATTGGAAAAAAAATCACCCCGAAAAAATTGAATTTAGATCTACTGAACGCAATGGCCGACATTTAATATCTTCTATGTAGTACAGGGCGTTGGCTAATTGCGAAAGGGTTAAAAGATCTTGTCTTATATTTTCTAAGACAAAAAATGCAATTTTTAAGAATTCGATATGTAAAAATTACTGGTGATGTTTGTGAAATAAAAGAAAGTTTTATTGGTTTCATAGAAGTTGCTGGAAAGACAGGAGAAGACTTTGTCAACAGATTTTAAAAAAATTGGCAGTTGATGATTTAGATATTGGACAATGTCGTGGCCAATCTTATGATAATGGGTCCAATATGGCCGGCATTCATAAAGGAGTACAATCCAGGAATGCAGAAAACAATGAGCTGGCCGAGTTCGTACCGTGCTTTGCTCACTCATTAAATCTTGTAGGTGTTCATTGTGCCTCATCATGCCAGGAAGCTATTAACCTATTTGGATTGTTTCAAAAAGTATATTGCTTTTTTGTTGGCTACACTACTTGCTGGGACATTATGAAAAAATACGTTAAAACAAATTTTAAAGGAAGTAGTCAGACGAGATGGTCGGCGAAACATGTTGCTGTGAATGCCCTAATAAATAATTTGCCAGAAATAGCGCAAGCCTTAGAAGAAGTTAAGCAAACTTCTCATGCTCCAGAAGCTAAGTACGAGGCAGGTCATCTCTTAACTGCTAAAAAGGATTTTAAATTTATTCTTAATTTAACTATTTAATTTAACTATTAATGGATGGTCTGTTCAAAACTTTGCAAAAAATGAGACAAAATCCAATAGAATATTGGATAAAAGAGGCTAGAGAAGTTGTTGACCCTATTTTGCAAAACAAACGAATTCTGAAACGTAAAAAACATTTCGATGAGATGTGTGAAGCCGAATTACAAACACTCCAACCTGTTCAACTATATTCTAAATAAATACTGATGGTATTTGATCGAATCATATCAGAAATTAAAAAGAGGTTTGATTGTGCTATTATGCTAGATTTGAATTTTGCTTTTCTTAATGGTTCTACTATTTCGAAAATGTAAATTGAAGAACTGCAAAAGCATGGAGCAGATCTGGCTCCAAAATACGAGTGAGATTTAAGCGCCGTTGAATTCTGCCAAGAAGTCTTCGTTTTTAAAGTGCAAGCTCCGCTTTTATTAGGTGATATAGAAAGGTTAGCGGTTTCTATCTCTTGCAACAGATCTATGCGCATGATTTACAGGATGCTTTTCCTGATATTTGTATCGCCCTGCGAATTTACTCTACGCTTCCTAGTACATCCACAAGCTGGGAGCGAAGTTTTAGCAAACTAAAACTAATTAAAAATTATTTGCCATCTTCTATGAGCCAGGAACTCTTATCGAGTCTAGCAATCTTAGCGATAGAAAATCGAGTTGCACAATAGTAACATTATGACAAGGCTATAGATTTATTTACTGAACAAAAAGTTCGAAGAGTAAAATTGTAATTTCAATTTACAAATGCAATAATATATTTTATTTTTATTATACAATTTTTTTTTATTTTAAATCCTATACCGTGCTGTGTATAAAATATTTTTTTTTGTATTTGTATTTGTGTTTTTATTTATTTATTTATCATAACTTTAACATTACTTAACAATTATTATAAATGGAATAATAGTTATCATTCCTTAACTTAAAAGTTAGTGGTGAATGACACATCTAGATTCATATTTCAGCTGATATTTGATGTGGGGTGACAATCAATATTAATTGATTCAATTCAATTCAATTTTTTTTTTTTTAGATTGGATAAAGAAAGTTAAAAAATTTAGTGAAATTTATTCGATTATAAACATAACAATTCATCATTAATAATATATTATGTAAATGTGCTGTTGATGAGAAAAAATAATAATTTAAACAAAGGATGCAATACTTTCATAGCTTAACGTAAACAACCAGTCTTTAACCTTTCTGATGAAATATGAAAAATGAAGCGTATCTCTTATAAATAAGGGCAATCTATTAAAAAAATGTGGAGCCGTATGTGTATAAAAATGAGTAAAGTGTGTTCTACGTGCAAAAGGAACATTAACTAAACTCATATTGTTAACACGCAGATTGTACATTTGTATGTTCCTACTGGGAATATTTCCGCTTTGTTTAAAGAACTCTTTTAGAACTTTAAAAACATATAAATGTCTAATTGGCAAAATACTCAAATTTTTGAATAGAGGCCAACTCTCAGCTAAACGATTTTTATTTAAAACAATTCTTATTCAGTGTTTCTGAGCGATTACTAAGGATCTAACGGTATTAGTATACGAATCTCCCCAGCTTGTTATGCCGTACTGCAACTTTGAGTGGACAAGACCATAATAGATAGTTGTTAAAACTTTTTGAGAACAGAAAGGCTTTATCAAGTACATTTTACGTGTGACCAACAACAAATAAGCTTTAATCATTTGAATATGACTTTTCCAATTTAAATTGAAATCAATCACTACACCTAGGTACTTAAAGGATTGAACCGTTTCGATTTTGAATCAGTTTTCAGTGCAACTCACATTTGCTGTAAAATTACTCTTTCCACACTTATGTAAAGGTAATGGAAACTGTTTACAATCATGAGCGTGAAACCATAAATTATAATCATTTAGGACATTGCCAGATACTTTAAAACACATCAATTTAGTTTTCTCGCTGATAATCAATTTGTGGTAAGTAAACCACAACCGTAAGATTTCCAGGTCTTCATTAATCATCGCAATGCCTTCGAAAACAGATTCAGATTGGTATGTTAGTACTATATCGTCCGCAAAAGCAGTTGAATTACCATTTAGTTTAAGTTTAAAAATAGAATTAATGTATATTAAGAAAAACAAAGGGCCAAGTACAGATCCCTGAGGAACACCGTTTTTTAGTTGTCTAGGTTCACCAATGATGACCTTTTGAATTCTATTTCTTAAATAAGATTTATGCTAGTTTAAAATGTTACCACGAAAACCAATATTAAAAAGCTTAGCAAGCAAAATATCGTGGTTCACCAGATCAAAAGTTTTTTTCATATCAAGAAATAGTCCAAAAGTTGATTTGTTTTTATTTAAACTTCCGTAAAGCTGACTACACACCAGTGGCGTGGCGTGGATAATTTTAAAAGGGAAGACGTTGAAAAATTTAGTCACCTATAAAAATAAAAATCTTTAAAACCTGAAATAAAATAATTTTTAATGGGGATATTGTATCTACATAATATGCATTCCACATTGACTTAGCAAAAATATTCTAGCCACATTTTTTATACTTCAAGACATTAATATTTCAATCAACAATGAGCTTAAAGCATAACAAAAGTGGCTTCAAAAGAAGCCGGTCTTGACAGACGCATGATACAATAACTTAAAAAAATTCAGCATAATGTGGATAGTAATTTTAAAATAAGAAAATTCAGAAGAATTATATGGATAATTCTTTATATTTGTTAAAATATAAAAACGATACAAATAATAATGTCAGCAATAAAAATAAATCAAAATTAAAAACAGCTAAAATTCACACACTTAAAAAAAAAAAGTGAAAAGTTTTGTTAAAATATTAGTTCTTTATAATTATTTGTATTCTAATGCTATTCGACGATCTTTTTTGATAAACTCTGCCAATACCTTTTCATAGAAGTTTGGTCTATTTTTAATTTTAAGAAGAAGTCTTCTTTCTATCGATATGAGGGCTAAATCAGAGAGCCTATCCTCGCCCTGTGAGTTTCTTAAATAAGTATGAATTCTTTTTAAAGCAGAAAAAGACCTCTCAACGGAGGCGACGGAAATGGGAAGTGTTAAAAGTAAACTACTTAAGTTTAAGACTTGAGGGAACACTTCTTTCAATGCTTCACTATTCAAATGGTTGTGAAGGTCGAGAACCTCAAACTGCCGAAGTGACGACGAAGAATATAAAACATTAAGTTAATTTTTTAATGCCGTGAAGTCAAAAATTCTAGGAAAAAACTTAATTAGGGAAGATATTTTTACATCTGGACTGGAACGAGAAAAAGTGTCATACTTCAAATTATTTAGTAAATCCAAAAATGTAAGATTACTAAATGATTTATATCTGGCATTTATTTGGCTAACTATATTGTCTTTAATTTCAACAAAAAGGCGCTTATAATTCGTCTTTAAATCGAAGTCAAGCAACCTGCGTTTACGTGGAGGTTCGATGCAATCATTTACGCTGTCATAAATAACTTCAAACATATTTAAAAAGTCAGAGCTTATCCATGACTCAAAACGTTCGATTTCTTGCTTGGCATAACTAACGTCTGTTTGTTTTTTTTTGAATTAAATTAAATAATACATCGGTCTTTGCAAATATTTCAGAAAGGGTATGAAGCAAAAAACAGAATTCCTTGCTCTCTAATTTATTTAATAAACTTTCTGCCATCGAAAGTGTGTCAGTATCCCATTCCCTATCCCTAGAGTCATTAATTATTTTACTAAAAGTTTCAATTATATCTATTCTACAGTTAAAGATTACGTTTATTATTCTTGAATGATAATGCCATCGAGTTTCCGATACTCCTGGCATGCGTCGATTGGAAATTTGTTTTAAAAGATTGGACCGCTTTGTGGATTTATTTAAAAATTCGAACGATGCTATTAGTATAGCCAAAAAATAGTTTAAGTTCTGCTATGTTTTCTAGAGATCGGGATAGTACTAAATTTAAAACATGTGCATAACAAGGAATAAAATTTGCCATCGGGCATTCATCAAGGACCTTCTTTTGAACACCACCCCCCTCGCCGGACATAACTGCGGCACCATCGTAGGATTGTCCTATTAACTTTTCCTTGCAGTCGTATGTTTCAAGAATTTTAAATATATGATTGGATAACTCATTTGCATTACGACTTGCGCTAACGTCAAAAAATCCAAGAAATCTTTCTTGTATACCATCCTCTGACAAGTACCGAAATATGGCACTCAGTTGTTCCCTATGACTCAAATCTGGTGTTTCGTCGATCATAATCGACACGAACCGAGCATCCTTGATTTCCGTTTTAATTTCGGATTTAATAACCGCCGCGATACTATGTATCAAATCGTTTTGAATATCGTTGGATAAACCTGAAAAAATTGGATTGTGTGTACTTGAACACTGCTCTAAATGGGATTCCAATAAAGTGTCATATTTAGATAAAAAATAAACCGCTTCGACATAATTGCCACGATTATCTGAACTAGACCTTTCATCATGACCGCGAAATGCTAACTCCTGTCTGCCTAATAAAATGACCGTGTCAATAAAACGTTCCATTAGTTTCCGATTTTTATCTACTTTTTTATTATGAACAACGACAGAATTTCCTAAAGAAGTTTCAATGCGATTCGTGCCGAATTCGTGTAGGGATAAACAACAACGAATATGTTTTTCTGTCTTTATAAGTTTTTTTCGAAGAATTAACTAAATTATTTATATCAGTGAAACCCGTTCGGCTCCAAACACTGGCGGAGTTTGAAAAAAGAAGACAAGGAAAACAAAACATTTTATTAAGCTTGCAACTCCCAGTTAGCCACTTATATTTTTGGTATAAGGAAACATTAAAATGTGTCACAAAACCATCTCTCCTTTGGTAATTAATATTTATAAAAGGCATAGAGCGCCCTACGTCTATAACTTTTTTTTTATCAAGAAAAGATAGCTTACTAAAACTATTTGAATCCTCCAGGAGGAAATCAGTTAAACAGCAATCTACACTAATCAAAGACATTTCCAAAAAAAAATCTAAAACTGCACTAAAATTAAGAAGCTAAAATGTTTTTATCAGTAAGTTGGTTGGTAATAAAAGAAACTAAAAAATTACACATTAACCTTCACTTTCACTTTCACATCTAACTTTTCACTATTTTAATTTAAGATTTTATCAAATTGGCTTTACAAAACACTAGATTTTTTCAAGTTATTGCACTTGTGCAACGCAGTCTGTCAATAAATTCCAACTGATTCTAAATTAAAATTTGAATTCCTGCTTAAAAAAAAAAAACAAGTGTCGGTATTTTATTTGACATGAACTTCTCTTAAGCGATATGCTGAATTTACTCTGCTGACAAATTGCCATAATATTCTACCATATTTTATTTCATAAGACAAAAGTATAACAATAAATTTGTAAAAACATCGAAGCATTAACTATCACAAGAGAGAAAAATGAAAGCTCAACTTCTTACATCAACACGCATATCAATATCAACATCAAATTCAAAATCAAGAATCAACCCACATAACACATTCAGATTGTTTAACTCAACTTGGTTTATAATTTAATTTCTTAAAAAACAAAGAAAAAATAAGTTCGATCCAATTAATGTAAACTCGGCTTTAACTTCAACCAGTACAATTAAACATTTTCCAAACACTTCCTAACCAATTGTCAAACACTTCCTAGCATATTCTTCCTAGCATTTTGAGCAACTGAATTCTGAGTATTCAATTGGCAACCATCAAACAGGCAACACGTGAACTTAAACCTAAAACTAAAATTAAAATCGTTTATTAAATAAATAAATTGTGACCATTGATAATTTGCGAGTTTTCTTTTGTCTTTGGTTATGTTGTCCCAAGGAGCAACAAATTACTAACTTTAGTGTACACAGATATTATGTCATAAGAAAAAGGAAATAAGTCAAAGAACACCGTGTTATTAGACACAATGTTGCAAAAAAAACGAGTCAAACGTAGCACCTGCATTCCTGCAACATGTTGATATCTTCCGATTGAAACGCAATGCTAATCGCAAAAGGGAGAATGAAATGAAACAATTCCAAGTATTCAGCGTGAGATTTGGTTTATAAGACGAAATGTAGCGTCTTTTTCTTTGAATATAAAAGCGGGTGTTGAACAAAGAGGATCGGAACCGCAATGCTTGTAGAAGAAAGGGATATAAAACAAGTAAATAAGACGGAAAAATATTTTTTATTCTATTATAGAGAGCAGCGGTAGTTGAAAACTTTTTACTAAGAGTATTTTTGTGACTCTTCGTTGGTTTGTTGTTTGTGATTTGTGGATTGTGGAATGTGGTTGAATCTTGATTCTTGAATGAGGTATGAAGATACAGACGAGAGGTAGAATGAAAATATTAAACTTATTCGATAGCTTATGTGTGAGTGTGTGTGTAGATTTTATTTTATAATTAAAATACGGGACGGGTTTCATTTTTCATATATTTATTTGGCAGATAGTGCTTACTTTTGGTGGATTTTTAAAAGGGAAGACGGTAGGAATCGTGTTATATGGACGCCACGCCACTGGTAGGTAGGTAGGTCCATTCTTCTCCATTAATGAAGTAAGAACTTCTGACTGTTTTTCATTATTTACGAGTATTTTTAATTTGTTTTATTTTTAGTTTATTTTTTTAACGACTTGAATTACTAAACTCATGACCGAGAGCCAAAAAACATACACGACAGACGACGCAGCCAACAGCTCGCGCGCGTGCGCATTAAAAAATGCATACACATGACGCGACACGCGAGCAGCTCTGAGAGAGAAACCAAGCAGCGTGAGTAATTCGGGGAGGAAATTCAGTGTGTATTCATTTTTCGTTGGGGTAGGACGTGCCAGTGGACTGCGCGCGTATTTCGCGCGCCACCGGGAAATTACGCGTTTCGGTGATTAGCGCTCGGTTTTTTTTTGGAGTTTTACTGTCTCAAATTAAACTTAATTAATTAATTAGATTAAATTAAATAAAATTAAAATTTATTCATCAATTTAATGCAATTAAAATTTTTACATTTATTTTGTTATGACTGTGGAAAAAATGAAATAATTTTTTTTTTATTGAGTCTTAGCACCTTTTGACAATTTTTTCTTCCTGGAGGGCCGCAACTGTTTCCTTTTGTGCTCCAAGAGTATTGAAAATTGATCTTAATTAAGTCCTTGCTGAATCATTTCACCAGATCCATAGGTAGGTAGGTAGGTAGGTCCATTCTTCTCCATTAATGAAGTAAGAACTTCTGACTGTTTTTCATTATTTACGAGTATTTTTAATTTGTTTTATTTTTAGTTTATTTTTTTAACGACTTGAATTACTAAACTCATGACCGAGAGCCAAAAAACATACACGACAGACGACGCAGCCAACAGCTCGCGCGCGTGCGCATTAAAAAATGCATACACATGACGCGACACGCGAGCAGCTCTGAGAGAGAAACCAAGCAGCGTGAGTAATTCGGGGAGGAAATTCAGTGTGTATTCATTTTTCGTTGGGGTAGGACGTGCCAGTGGACTGCGCGCGTATTTCGCGCGCCACCGGGAAATTACGCGTTTCGGTGATTAGCGCTCGGTTTTTTTTTGGAGTTTTACTGTCTCAAATTAAACTTAATTAATTATATAGATTAAATTAAATAAAATTAAAATTTATTCATCAATTTAATGCAATTAAAATTTTTACATTTATTTTGTTATGACTGTGGAAAAAATGAAATAATTTTTTTTTTTATTGAGTCTTAGCACCTTTTGACAATTTTTTCTTCCTGGAGGGCCGCAACTGTTTCCTTTTGTGCTCCAAGAGTATTGAAAATTGATCTTAATTAAGTCCTTGCTGAATCATTTCACCAGATCCATAGGTAGGTAGGTAGGTAGGTCCATTCTTCTCCATTAATGAAGTAAGAACTTCTGACTGTTTTTCATTATTTACGAGTATTTTTAATTTGTTTTATTTTTAGTTTATTTTTTTAACGACTTGAATTACTAAACTCATGACCGAGAGCCAAAAAACATACACGACAGACGACGCAGCCAACAGCTCGCGCGCGTGCGCATTAAAAAATGCATACACATGACGCGACACGCGAGCAGCTCTGAGAGAGAAACCAAGCAGCGTGAGTAATTCGGGGAGGAAATTCAGTGTGTATTCATTTTTCGTTGGGGTAGGACGTGCCAGTGGACTGCGCGCGTATTTCGCGCGCCACCGGGAAATTACGCGTTTCGGTGATTAGCGCTCGGTTTTTTTTTGGAGTTTTACTGTCTCAAATTAAACTTAATTAATTAATTAGATTAAATTAAATAAAATTAAAATTTATTCATCAATTTAATGCAATTAAAATTTTTACATTTATTTTGTTATGACTGTGGAAAAAATGAAATAATTTTTTTTTTATTGAGTCTTAGCACCTTTTGACAATTTTTTCTTCCTGGAGGGCCGCAACTGTTTCCTTTTGTGCTCCAAGAGTATTGAAAATTGATCTTAATTAAGTCCTTGCTGAATCATTTCACCAGATCCATAGGTAGGTAGGTAGGTAGGTCCATTCTTCTCCATTAATGAAGTAAGAACTTCTGACTGTTTTTCATTATTTACGAGTATTTTTAATTTGTTTTATTTTTAGTTTATTTTTTTAACGACTTGAATTACTAAACTCATGACCGAGAGCCAAAAAACATACACGACAGACGACGCAGCCAACAGCTCGCGCGCGTGCGCATTAAAAAATGCATACACATGACGCGACACGCGAGCAGCTCTGAGAGAGAAACCAAGCAGCGTGAGTAATTCGGGGAGGAAATTCAGTGTGTATTCATTTTTCGTTGGGGTAGGACGTGCCAGTGGACTGCGCGCGTATTTCGCGCGCCACCGGGAAATTACGCGTTTCGGTGATTAGCGCTCGGTTTTTTTTTGGAGTTTTACTGTCTCAAATTAAACTTAATTAATTAATTAGATTAAATTAAATAAAATTAAAATTTATTCATCAATTTAATGCAATTAAAATTTTTACATTTATTTTGTTATGACTGTGGAAAAAATGAAATAATTTTTTTTTTATTGAGTCTTAGCACCTTTTGACAATTTTTTCTTCCTGGAGGGCCGCAACTGTTTCCTTTTGTGCTCCAAGAGTATTGAAAATTGATCTTAATTAAGTCCTTGCTGAATCATTTCACCAGATCCATAGGTAGGTAGGTAGGTAGGTCCATTCTTCTCCATTAATGAAGTAAGAACTTCTGACTGTTTTTCATTATTTACGAGTATTTTTAATTTGTTTTATTTTTAGTTTATTTTTTTAACGACTTGAATTACTAAACTCATGACCGAGAGCCAAAAAACATACACGACAGACGACGCAGCCAACAGCTCGCGCGCGTGCGCATTAAAAAATGCATACACATGACGCGACACGCGAGCAGCTCTGAGAGAGAAACCAAGCAGCGTGAGTAATTCGGGGAGGAAATTCAGTGTGTATTCATTTTTCGTTGGGGTAGGACGTGCCAGTGGACTGCGCGCGTATTTCGCGCGCCACCGGGAAATTACGCGTTTCGGTGATTAGCGCTCGGTTTTTTTTTGGAGTTTTACTGTCTCAAATTAAACTTAATTAATTAATTAGATTAAATTAAATAAAATTAAAATTTATTCATCAATTTAATGCAATTAAAATTTTTACATTTATTTTGTTATGACTGTGGAAAAAATGAAATAATTTTTTTTTTATTGAGTCTTAGCACCTTTTGACAATTTTTTCTTCCTGGAGGGCCGCAACTGTTTCCTTTTGTGCTCCAAGAGTATTGAAAATTGATCTTAATTAAGTCCTTGCTGAATCATTTCACCAGATCCATAGGTAGGTAGGTAGGTAGGTCCATTCTTCTCCATTAATGAAGTAAGAACTTCTGACTGTTTTTCATTATTTACGAGTATTTTTAATTTGTTTTATTTTTAGTTTATTTTTTTAACGACTTGAATTACTAAACTCATGACCGAGAGCCAAAAAACATACACGACAGACGACGCAGCCAACAGCTCGCGCGCGTGCGCATTAAAAAATGCATACACATGACGCGACACGCGAGCAGCTCTGAGAGAGAAACCAAGCAGCGTGAGTAATTCGGGGAGGAAATTCAGTGTGTATTCATTTTTCGTTGGGGTAGGACGTGCCAGTGGACTGCGCGCGTATTTCGCGCGCCACCGGGAAATTACGCGTTTCGGTGATTAGCGCTCGGTTTTTTTTTGGAGTTTTACTGTCTCAAATTAAACTTAATTAATTAATTAGATTAAATTAAATAAAATTAAAATTTATTCATCAATTTAATGCAATTAAAATTTTTACATTTATTTTGTTATGACTGTGGAAAAAATGAAATAATTTTTTTTTTATTGAGTCTTAGCACCTTTTGACAATTTTTTCTTCCTGGAGGGCCGCAACTGTTTCCTTTTGTGCTCCAAGAGTATTGAAAATTGATCTTAATTAAGTCCTTGCTGAATCATTTCACCAGATCCATAGGTAGGTAGGTAGGTAGGTCCATTCTTCTCCATTAATGAAGTAAGAACTTCTGACTGTTTTTCATTATTTACGAGTATTTTTAATTTGTTTTATTTTTAGTTTATTTTTTTAACGACTTGAATTACTAAACTCATGACCGAGAGCCAAAAAACATACACGACAGACGACGCAGCCAACAGCTCGCGCGCGTGCGCATTAAAAAATGCATACACATGACGCGACACGCGAGCAGCTCTGAGAGAGAAACCAAGCAGCGTGAGTAATTCGGGGAGGAAATTCAGTGTGTATTCATTTTTCGTTGGGGTAGGACGTGCCAGTGGACTGCGCGCGTATTTCGCGCGCCACCGGGAAATTACGCGTTTCGGTGATTAGCGCTCGGTTTTTTTTGGAGTTTTACTGTCTCAAATTAAACTTAATTAATTAATTAGATTAAATTAAATAAAATTAAAATTTATTCATCAATTTAATGCAATTAAAATTTTTACATTTATTTTGTTATGACTGTGGAAAAAATGAAATAATTTTTTTTTTATTGAGTCTTAGCACCTTTTGACAATTTTTTCTTCCTGGAGGGCCGCAACTGTTTCCTTTTGTGCTCCAAGAGTATTGAAAATTGATCTTAATTAAGTCCTTGCTGAATCATTTCACCAGATCCATAGGTAGGTAGGTAGGTAGGTCCATTCTTCTCCATTAATGAAGTAAGAACTTCTGACTGTTTTTCATTATTTACGAGTATTTTTAATTTGTTTTATTTTTAGTTTATTTTTTTAACGACTTGAATTACTAAACTCATGACCGAGAGCCAAAAAACATACACGACAGACGACGCAGCCAACAGCTCGCGCGCGTGCGCATTAAAAAATGCATACACATGACGCGACACGCGAGCAGCTCTGAGAGAGAAACCAAGCAGCGTGAGTAATTCGGGGAGGAAATTCAGTGTGTATTCATTTTTCGTTGGGGTAGGACGTGCCAGTGGACTGCGCGCGTATTTCGCGCGCCACCGGGAAATTACGCGTTTCGGTGATTAGCGCTCGGTTTTTTTTTGGAGTTTTACTGTCTCAAATTAAACTTAATTAATTATATAGATTAAATTAAATAAAATTAAAATTTATTCATCAATTTAATGCAATTAAAATTTTTACATTTATTTTGTTATGACTGTGGAAAAAATGAAATAATTTTTTTTTTATTGAGTCTTAGCACCTTTTGACAATTTTTTCTTCCTGGAGGGCCGCAACTGTTTCCTTTTGTGCTCCAAGAGTATTGAAAATTGATCTTAATTAAGTCCTTGCTGAATCATTTCACCAGATCCATAGGTAGGTAGGTAGGTAGGTCCATTCTTCTCCATTAATGAAGTAAGAACTTCTGACTGTTTTTCATTATTTACGAGTATTTTTAATTTGTTTTATTTTTAGTTTATTTTTTTAACGACTTGAATTACTAAACTCATGACCGAGAGCCAAAAAACATACACGACAGACGACGCAGCCAACAGCTCGCGCGCGTGCGCATTAAAAAATGCATACACATGACGCGACACGCGAGCAGCTCTGAGAGAGAAACCAAGCAGCGTGAGTAATTCGGGGAGGAAATTCAGTGTGTATTCATTTTTCGTTGGGGTAGGACGTGCCAGTGGACTGCGCGCGTATTTCGCGCGCCACCGGGAAATTACGCGTTTCGGTGATTAGCGCTCGGTTTTTTTTTGGAGTTTTACTGTCTCAAATTAAACTTAATTAATTAATTAGATTAAATTAAATAAAATTAAAATTTATTCATCAATTTAATGCAATTAAAATTTTTACATTTATTTTGTTATGACTGTGGAAAAAATGAAATAATTTTTTTTTTATTGAGTCTTAGCACCTTTTGACAATTTTTTCTTCCTGGAGGGCCGCAACTGTTTCCTTTTGTGCTCCAAGAGTATTGAAAATTGATCTTAATTAAGTCCTTGCTGAATCATTTCACCAGATCCATAGGTAGGTAGGTAGGTAGGTCCATTCTTCTCCATTAATGAAGTAAGAACTTCTGACTGTTTTTCATTATTTACGAGTATTTTTAATTTGTTTTATTTTTAGTTTATTTTTTTAACGACTTGAATTACTAAACTCATGACCGAGAGCCAAAAAACATACACGACAGACGACGCAGCCAACAGCTCGCGCGCGTGCGCATTAAAAAATGCATACACATGACGCGACACGCGAGCAGCTCTGAGAGAGAAACCAAGCAGCGTGAGTAATTCGGGGAGGAAATTCAGTGTGTATTCATTTTTCGTTGGGGTAGGACGTGCCAGTGGACTGCGCGCGTATTTCGCGCGCCACCGGGAAATTACGCGTTTCGGTGATTAGCGCTCGGTTTTTTTTTGGAGTTTTACTGTCTCAAATTAAACTTAATTAATTAATTAGATTAAATTAAATAAAATTAAAATTTATTCATCAATTTAATGCAATTAAAATTTTTACATTTATTTTGTTATGACTGTGGAAAAAATGAAATAATTTTTTTTTTATTGAGTCTTAGCACCTTTTGACAATTTTTTCTTCCTGGAGGGCCGCAACTGTTTCCTTTTGTGCTCCAAGAGTATTGAAAATTGATCTTAATTAAGTCCTTGCTGAATCATTTCACCAGATCCATAGGTAGGTAGGTAGGTAGGTCCATTCTTCTCCATTAATGAAGTAAGAACTTCTGACTGTTTTTCATTATTTACGAGTATTTTTAATTTGTTTTATTTTTAGTTTATTTTTTTAACGACTTGAATTACTAAACTCATGACCGAGAGCCAAAAAACATACACGACAGACGACGCAGCCAACAGCTCGCGCGCGTGCGCATTAAAAAATGCATACACATGACGCGACACGCGAGCAGCTCTGAGAGAGAAACCAAGCAGCGTGAGTAATTCGGGGAGGAAATTCAGTGTGTATTCATTTTTCGTTGGGGTAGGACGTGCCAGTGGACTGCGCGCGTATTTCGCGCGCCACCGGGAAATTACGCGTTTCGGTGATTAGCGCTCGGTTTTTTTTTGGAGTTTTACTGTCTCAAATTAAACTTAATTAATTAATTAGATTAAATTAAATAAAATTAAAATTTATTCATCAATTTAATGCAATTAAAATTTTTACATTTATTTTGTTATGACTGTGGAAAAAATGAAATAATTTTTTTTTTATTGAGTCTTAGCACCTTTTGACAATTTTTTCTTCCTGGAGGGCCGCAACTGTTTCCTTTTGTGCTCCAAGAGTATTGAAAATTGATCTTAATTAAGTCCTTGCTGAATCATTTCACCAGATCCATAGGTAGGTAGGTAGGTAGGTCCATTCTTCTCCATTAATGAAGTAAGAACTTCTGACTGTTTTTCATTATTTACGAGTATTTTTAATTTGTTTTATTTTTAGTTTATTTTTTTAACGACTTGAATTACTAAACTCATGACCGAGAGCCAAAAAACATACACGACAGACGACGCAGCCAACAGCTCGCGCGCGTGCGCATTAAAAAATGCATACACATGACGCGACACGCGAGCAGCTCTGAGAGAGAAACCAAGCAGCGTGAGTAATTCGGGGAGGAAATTCAGTGTGTATTCATTTTTCGTTGGGGTAGGACGTGCCAGTGGACTGCGCGCGTATTTCGCGCGCCACCGGGAAATTACGCGTTTCGGTGATTAGCGCTCGGTTTTTTTTTGGAGTTTTACTGTCTCAAATTAAACTTAATTAATTAATTAGATTAAATTAAATAAAATTAAAATTTATTCATCAATTTAATGCAATTAAAATTTTTACATTTATTTTGTTATGACTGTGGAAAAAATGAAATAATTTTTTTTTTATTGAGTCTTAGCACCTTTTGACAATTTTTTCTTCCTGGAGGGCCGCAACTGTTTCCTTTTGTGCTCCAAGAGTATTGAAAATTGATCTTAATTAAGTCCTTGCTGAATCATTTCACCAGATCCATAGGTAGGTAGGTAGGTAGGTCCATTCTTCTCCATTAATGAAGTAAGAACTTCTGACTGTTTTTCATTATTTACGAGTATTTTTAATTTGTTTTATTTTTAGTTTATTTTTTTAACGACTTGAATTACTAAACTCATGACCGAGAGCCAAAAAACATACACGACAGACGACGCAGCCAACAGCTCGCGCGCGTGCGCATTAAAAAATGCATACACATGACGCGACACGCGAGCAGCTCTGAGAGAGAAACCAAGCAGCGTGAGTAATTCGGGGAGGAAATTCAGTGTGTATTCATTTTTCGTTGGGGTAGGACGTGCCAGTGGACTGCGCGCGTATTTCGCGCGCCACCGGGAAATTACGCGTTTCGGTGATTAGCGCTCGGTTTTTTTTTGGAGTTTTACTGTCTCAAATTAAACTTAATTAATTATATAGATTAAATTAAATAAAATTAAAATTTATTCATCAATTTAATGCAATTAAAATTTTTACATTTATTTTGTTATGACTGTGGAAAAAATGAAATAATTTTTTTTTTTATTGAGTCTTAGCACCTTTTGACAATTTTTTCTTCCTGGAGGGCCGCAACTGTTTCCTTTTGTGCTCCAAGAGTATTGAAAATTGATCTTAATTAAGTCCTTGCTGAATCATTTCACCAGATCCATAGGTAGGTAGGTAGGTAGGTCCATTCTTCTCCATTAATGAAGTAAGAACTTCTGACTGTTTTTCATTATTTACGAGTATTTTTAATTTGTTTTATTTTTAGTTTATTTTTTTAACGACTTGAATTACTAAACTCATGACCGAGAGCCAAAAAACATACACGACAGACGACGCAGCCAACAGCTCGCGCGCGTGCGCATTAAAAAATGCATACACATGACGCGACACGCGAGCAGCTCTGAGAGAGAAACCAAGCAGCGTGAGTAATTCGGGGAGGAAATTCAGTGTGTATTCATTTTTCGTTGGGGTAGGACGTGCCAGTGGACTGCGCGCGTATTTCGCGCGCCACCGGGAAATTACGCGTTTCGGTGATTAGCGTTCGGTTTTTTTTTGGAGTTTTACTGTCTCAAATTAAACTTAATTAATTAATTAGATTAAATTAAATAAAATTAAAATGTATTCATCAATTTAATGCAATTAAAATGTTTACATTTATTTTGTTATGACTGTGGAAAAAATGAAATAATTTTTTTTTTTATTGAGTCTTAGCACCTTTTGACAATTTTTTCTTCCTGGAGGGCCGCAACTGTTTCCTTTTGTGCTCCAAGAGTATTGAAAATTGATCTTAATTAAGTCCTTGCTGAATCATTTCACCAGATCCATAGGTAGGTAGGTAGGTAGGTCCATTCTTCTCCATTAATGAAGTAAGAACTTCTGACTGTTTTTCATTATTTACGAGTATTTTTAATTTGTTTTATTTTTAGTTTATTTTTTTAACGACTTGAATTACTAAACTCATGACCGAGAGCCAAAAAACATACACGACAGACGACGCAGCCAACAGCTCGCGCGCGTGCGCATTAAAAAATGCATACACATGACGCGACACGCGAGCAGCTCTGAGAGAGAAACCAAGCAGCGTGAGTAATTCGGGGAGGAAATTCAGTGTGTATTCATTTTTCGTTGGGGTAGGACGTGCCAGTGGACTGCGCGCGTATTTCGCGCGCCACCGGGAAATTACGCGTTTCGGTGATTAGCGCTCGGTTTTTTTTTGGAGTTTTACTGTCTCAAATTAAACTTAATTAATAAATTAGATTAAATTAAATAAAATTAAAATTTATTCATCAATTTAATGCAATTAAAATTTTTACATTTATTTTGTTATGACTGTGGAAAAAATGAAATAATTTTTTTTTTATTGAGTCTTAGCACCTTTTGACAATTTTTTCTTCCTGGAGGGCCGCAACTGTTTCCTTTTGTGCTCCAAGAGTATTGAAAATTGATCTTAATTAAGTCCTTGCTGAATCATTTCACCAGATCCATAGGTAGGTAGGTAGGTAGGTCCATTCTTCTCCATTAATGAAGTAAGAACTTCTGACTGTTTTTCATTATTTACGAGTATTTTTAATTTGTTTTATTTTTAGTTTATTTTTTTAACGACTTGAATTACTAAACTCATGACCGAGAGCCAAAAAACATACACGACAGACGACGCAGCCAACAGCTCGCGCGCGTGCGCATTAAAAAATGCATACACATGACGCGACACGCGAGCAGCTCTGAGAGAGAAACCAAGCAGCGTGAGTAATTCGGGGAGGAAATTCAGTGTGTATTCATTTTTCGTTGGGGTAGGACGTGCCAGTGGACTGCGCGCGTATTTCGCGCGCCACCGGGAAATTACGCGTTTCGGTGATTAGCGCTCGGTTTTTTTTTGGAGTTTTACTGTCTCAAATTAAACTTAATTAATAAATTAGATTAAATTAAATAAAATTAAAATTTATTCATCAATTTAATGCAATTAAAATTTTTACATTTATTTTGTTATGACTGTGGAAAAAATGAAATAATTTTTTTTTATTGAGTCTTAGCACCTTTTGACAATTTTTTCTTCCTGGAGGGCCGCAACTGTTTCCTTTTGTGCTCCAAGAGTATTGAAAATTGATCTTAATTAAGTCCTTGCTGAATCATTTCACCAGATCCATAGGTAGGTAGGTAGGTAGGTCCATTCTTCTCCATTAATGAAGTAAGAACTTCTGACTGTTTTTCATTATTTACGAGTATTTTTAATTTGTTTTATTTTTAGTTTATTTTTTTAACGACTTGAATTACTAAACTCATGACCGAGAGCCAAAAAACATACACGACAGACGACGCAGCCAACAGCTCGCGCGCGTGCGCATTAAAAAATGCATACACATGACGCGACACGCGAGCAGCTCTGAGAGAGAAACCAAGCAGCGTGAGTAATTCGGGGAGGAAATTCAGTGTGTATTCATTTTTCGTTGGGGTAGGACGTGCCAGTGGACTGCGCGCGTATTTCGCGCGCCACCGGGAAATTACGCGTTTCGGTGATTAGCGCTCGGTTTTTTTTTGGAGTTTTACTGTCTCAAATTAAACTTAATTAATTAATTAGATTAAATTAAATAAAATTAAAATTTATTCATCAATTTAATGCAATTAAAATTTTTACATTTATTTTGTTATGACTGTGGAAAAAATGAAATAATTTTTTTTTTATTGAGTCTTAGCACCTTTTGACAATTTTTTCTTCCTGGAGGGCCGCAACTGTTTCCTTTTGTGCTCCAAGAGTATTGAAAATTGATCTTAATTAAGTCCTTGCTGAATCATTTCACCAGATCCATAGGTAGGTAGGTAGGTAGGTCCATTCTTCTCCATTAATGAAGTAAGAACTTCTGACTGTTTTTCATTATTTACGAGTATTTTTAATTTGTTTTATTTTTAGTTTATTTTTTTAACGACTTGAATTACTAAACTCATGACCGAGAGCCAAAAAACATACACGACAGACGACGCAGCCAACAGCTCGCGCGCGTGCGCATTAAAAAATGCATACACATGACGCGACACGCGAGCAGCTCTGAGAGAGAAACCAAGCAGCGTGAGTAATTCGGGGAGGAAATTCAGTGTGTATTCATTTTTCGTTGGGGTAGGACGTGCCAGTGGACTGCGCGCGTATTTCGCGCGCCACCGGGAAATTACGCGTTTCGGTGATTAGCGCTCGGTTTTTTTTGGAGTTTTACTGTCTCAAATTAAACTTAATTAATTAATTAGATTAAATTAAATAAAATTAAAATTTATTCATCAATTTAATGCAATTAAAATTTTTACATTTATTTTGTTATGACTGTGGAAAAAATGAAATAATTTTTTTTTTTATTGAGTCTTAGCACCTTTTGACAATTTTTTCTTCCTGGAGGGCCGCAACTGTTTCCTTTTGTGCTCCAAGAGTATTGAAAATTGATCTTAATTAAGTCCTTGCTGAATCATTTCACCAGATCCATAGGTAGGTAGGTAGGTAGGTCCATTCTTCTCCATTAATGAAGTAAGAACTTCTGACTGTTTTTCATTATTTACGAGTATTTTTAATTTGTTTTATTTTTAGTTTATTTTTTTAACGACTTGAATTACTAAACTCATGACCGAGAGCCAAAAAACATACACGACAGATGACGCAGCCAACAGCTCGCGCGCGTGCGCATTAAAAAATGCATACACATGACGCGACACGCGAGCAGCTCTGAGAGAGAAACCAAGCAGCGTGAGTAATTCGGGGAGGAAATTCAGTGTGTATTCATTTTTCGTTGGGGTAGGACGTGCCAGTGGACTGCGCGCGTATTTCGCGCGCCACCGGGAAATTACGCGTTTCGGTGATTAGCGCTCGGTTTTTTTTTTGGAGTTTTACTGTCTCAAATTAAACTTAATTAATTAATTAGATTAAATTAAATAAAATTAAAATTTATTCATCAATTTAATGCAATTAAAATTTTTACATTTATTTTGTTATGACTGTGGAAAAAATGAAATAATTTTTTTTTTATTGAGTCTTAGCACCTTTTGACAATTTTTTCTTCCTGGAGGGCCGCAACTGTTTCCTTTTGTGCTCCAAGAGTATTGAAAATTGATCTTAATTAAGTCCTTGCTGAATCATTTCACCAGATCCATAGGTAGGTAGGTAGGTAGGTCCATTCTTCTCCATTAATGAAGTAAGAACTTCTGACTGTTTTTCATTATTTACGAGTATTTTTAATTTGTTTTATTTTTAGTTTATTTTTTTAACGACTTGAATTACTAAACTCATGACCGAGAGCCAAAAAACATACACGACAGACGACGCAGCCAACAGCTCGCGCGCGTGCGCATTAAAAAATGCATACACATGACGCGACACGCGAGCAGCTCTGAGAGAGAAACCAAGCAGCGTGAGTAATTCGGGGAGGAAATTCAGTGTGTATTCATTTTTCGTTGGGGTAGGACGTGCCAGTGGACTGCGCGCGTATTTCGCGCGCCACCGGGAAATTACGCGTTTCGGTGATTAGCGTTCGGTTTTTTTTTGGAGTTTTACTGTCTCAAATTAAACTTAATTAATTAATTAGATTAAATTAAATAAAATTAAAATGTATTCATCAATTTAATGCAATTAAAATGTTTACATTTATTTTGTTATGACTGTGGAAAAAATGAAATAATTTTTTTTTTTATTGAGTCTTAGCACCTTTTGACAATTTTTTCTTCCTGGAGGGCCGCAACTGTTTCCTTTTGTGCTCCAAGAGTATTGAAAATTGATCTTAATTAAGTCCTTGCTGAATCATTTCACCAGATCCATAGGTAGGTAGGTAGGTAGGTCCATTCTTCTCCATTAATGAAGTAAGAACTTCTGACTGTTTTTCATTATTTACGAGTATTTTTAATTTGTTTTATTTTTAGTTTATTTTTTTAACGACTTGAATTACTAAACTCATGACCGAGAGCCAAAAAACATACACGACAGACGACGCAGCCAACAGCTCGCGCGCGTGCGCATTAAAAAATGCATACACATGACGCGACACGCGAGCAGCTCTGAGAGAGAAACCAAGCAGCGTGAGTAATTCGGGGAGGAAATTCAGTGTGTATTCATTTTTCGTTGGGGTAGGACGTGCCAGTGGACTGCGCGCGTATTTCGCGCGCCACCGGGAAATTACGCGTTTCGGTGATTAGCGCTCGGTTTTTTTTTGGAGTTTTACTGTCTCAAATTAAACTTAATTAATAAATTAGATTAAATTAAATAAAATTAAAATTTATTCATCAATTTAATGCAATTAAAATTTTTACATTTATTTTGTTATGACTGTGGAAAAAATGAAATAATTTTTTTTTTATTGAGTCTTAGCACCTTTTGACAATTTTTTCTTCCTGGAGGGCCGCAACTGTTTCCTTTTGTGCTCCAAGAGTATTGAAAATTGATCTTAATTAAGTCCTTGCTGAATCATTTCACCAGATCCATAGGTAGGTAGGTAGGTAGGTCCATTCTTCTCCATTAATGAAGTAAGAACTTCTGACTGTTTTTCATTATTTACGAGTATTTTTAATTTGTTTTATTTTTAGTTTATTTTTTTAACGACTTGAATTACTAAACTCATGACCGAGAGCCAAAAAACATACACGACAGACGACGCAGCCAACAGCTCGCGCGCGTGCGCATTAAAAAATGCATACACATGACGCGACACGCGAGCAGCTCTGAGAGAGAAACCAAGCAGCGTGAGTAATTCGGGGAGGAAATTCAGTGTGTATTCATTTTTCGTTGGGGTAGGACGTGCCAGTGGACTGCGCGCGTATTTCGCGCGCCACCGGGAAATTACGCGTTTCGGTGATTAGCGCTCGGTTTTTTTTTGGAGTTTTACTGTCTCAAATTAAACTTAATTAATTAATTAGATTAAATTAAATAAAATTAAAATTTATTCATCAATTTAATGCAATTAAAATTTTTACATTTATTTTGTTATGACTGTGGAAAAAATGAAATAATTTTTTTTTTATTGAGTCTTAGCACCTTTTGACAATTTTTTCTTCCTGGAGGGCCGCAACTGTTTCCTTTTGTGCTCCAAGAGTATTGAAAATTGATCTTAATTAAGTCCTTGCTGAATCATTTCACCAGATCCATAGGTAGGTAGGTAGGTAGGTCCATTCTTCTCCATTAATGAAGTAAGAACTTCTGACTGTTTTTCATTATTTACGAGTATTTTTAATTTGTTTTATTTTTAGTTTATTTTTTTAACGACTTGAATTACTAAACTCATGACCGAGAGCCAAAAAACATACACGACAGACGACGCAGCCAACAGCTCGCGCGCGTGCGCATTAAAAAATGCATACACATGACGCGACACGCGAGCAGCTCTGAGAGAGAAACCAAGCAGCGTGAGTAATTCGGGGAGGAAATTCAGTGTGTATTCATTTTTCGTTGGGGTAGGACGTGCCAGTGGACTGCGCGCGTATTTCGCGCGCCACCGGGAAATTACGCGTTTCGGTGATTAGCGTTCGGTTTTTTTTTGGAGTTTTACTGTCTCAAATTAAACTTAATTAATTAATTAGATTAAATTAAATAAAATTAAAATGTATTCATCAATTTAATGCAATTAAAATGTTTACATTTATTTTGTTATGACTGTGGAAAAAATGAAATAATTTTTTTTTTTATTGAGTCTTAGCACCTTTTGACAATTTTTTCTTCCTGGAGGGCCGCAACTGTTTCCTTTTGTGCTCCAAGAGTATTGAAAATTGATCTTAATTAAGTCCTTGCTGAATCATTTCACCAGATCCATAGGTAGGTAGGTAGGTAGGTCCATTCTTCTCCATTAATGAAGTAAGAACTTCTGACTGTTTTTCATTATTTACGAGTATTTTTAATTTGTTTTATTTTTAGTTTATTTTTTTAACGACTTGAATTACTAAACTCATGACCGAGAGCCAAAAAACATACACGACAGACGACGCAGCCAACAGCTCGCGCGCGTGCGCATTAAAAAATGCATACACATGACGCGACACGCGAGCAGCTCTGAGAGAGAAACCAAGCAGCGTGAGTAATTCGGGGAGGAAATTCAGTGTGTATTCATTTTTCGTTGGGGTAGGACGTGCCAGTGGACTGCGCGCGTATTTCGCGCGCCACCGGGAAATTACGCGTTTCGGTGATTAGCGCTCGGTTTTTTTTTGGAGTTTTACTGTCTCAAATTAAACTTAATTAATAAATTAGATTAAATTAAATAAAATTAAAATTTATTCATCAATTTAATGCAATTAAAATTTTTACATTTATTTTGTTATGACTGTGGAAAAAATGAAATAATTTTTTTTTATTGAGTCTTAGCACCTTTTGACAATTTTTTCTTCCTGGAGGGCCGCAACTGTTTCCTTTTGTGCTCCAAGAGTATTGAAAATTGATCTTAATTAAGTCCTTGCTGAATCATTTCACCAGATCCATAGGTAGGTAGGTAGGTAGGTCCATTCTTCTCCATTAATGAAGTAAGAACTTCTGACTGTTTTTCATTATTTACGAGTATTTTTAATTTGTTTTATTTTTAGTTTATTTTTTTAACGACTTGAATTACTAAACTCATGACCGAGAGCCAAAAAACATACACGACAGACGACGCAGCCAACAGCTCGCGCGCGTGCGCATTAAAAAATGCATACACATGACGCGACACGCGAGCAGCTCTGAGAGAGAAACCAAGCAGCGTGAGTAATTCGGGGAGGAAATTCAGTGTGTATTCATTTTTCGTTGGGGTAGGACGTGCCAGTGGACTGCGCGCGTATTTCGCGCGCCACCGGGAAATTACGCGTTTCGGTGATTAGCGCTCGGTTTTTTTTTGGAGTTTTACTGTCTCAAATTAAACTTAATTAATTAATTAGATTAAATTAAATAAAATTAAAATTTATTCATCAATTTAATGCAATTAAAATTTTTACATTTATTTTGTTATGACTGTGGAAAAAATGAAATAATTTTTTTTTTATTGAGTCTTAGCACCTTTTGACAATTTTTTCTTCCTGGAGGGCCGCAACTGTTTCCTTTTGTGCTCCAAGAGTATTGAAAATTGATCTTAATTAAGTCCTTGCTGAATCATTTCACCAGATCCATAGGTAGGTAGGTAGGTAGGTCCATTCTTCTCCATTAATGAAGTAAGAACTTCTGACTGTTTTTCATTATTTACGAGTATTTTTAATTTGTTTTATTTTTAGTTTATTTTTTTAACGACTTGAATTACTAAACTCATGACCGAGAGCCAAAAAACATACACGACAGACGACGCAGCCAACAGCTCGCGCGCGTGCGCATTAAAAAATGCATACACATGACGCGACACGCGAGCAGCTCTGAGAGAGAAACCAAGCAGCGTGAGTAATTCGGGGAGGAAATTCAGTGTGTATTCATTTTTCGTTGGGGTAGAACGTGCCAGTGGACTGCGCGCGTATTTCGCGCGCCACCGGGAAATTACGCGTTTCGGTGATTAGCGCTCGGTTTTTTTTTGGAGTTTTACTGTCTCAAATTAAACTTAATTAATTAATTAGATTAAATTAAATAAAATTAAAATTTATTCATCAATTTAATGCAATTAAAATTTTTACATTTATTTTGTTATGACTGTGGAAAAAATGAAATAATTTTTTTTTTATTGAGTCTTAGCACCTTTTGACAATTTTTTCTTCCTGGAGGGCCGCAACTGTTTCCTTTTGTGCTCCAAGAGTATTGAAAATTGATCTTAATTAAGTCCTTGCTGAATCATTTCACCAGATCCATAGGTAGGTAGGTAGGTAGGTCCATTCTTCTCCATTAATGAAGTAAGAACTTCTGACTGTTTTTCATTATTTACGAGTATTTTTAATTTGTTTTATTTTTAGTTTATTTTTTTAACGACTTGAATTACTAAACTCATGACCGAGAGCCAAAAAACATACACGACAGATGACGCAGCCAACAGCTCGCGCGCGTGCGCATTAAAAAATGCATACACATGACGCGACACGCGAGCAGCTCTGAGAGAGAAACCAAGCAGCGTGAGTAATTCGGGGAGGAAATTCAGTGTGTATTCATTTTTCGTTGGGGTAGGACGTGCCAGTGGACTGCGCGCGTATTTCGCGCGCCACCGGGAAATTACGCGTTTCGGTGATTAGCGCTCGGTTTTTTTTTTGGAGTTTTACTGTCTCAAATTAAACTTAATTAATTAATTAGATTAAATTAAATAAAATTAAAATTTATTCATCAATTTAATGCAATTAAAATTTTTACATTTATTTTGTTATGACTGTGGAAAAAATGAAATAATTTTTTTTTTATTGAGTCTTAGCACCTTTTGACAATTTTTTCTTCCTGGAGGGCCGCAACTGTTTCCTTTTGTGCTCCAAGAGTATTGAAAATTGATCTTAATTAAGTCCTTGCTGAATCATTTCACCAGATCCATAGGTAGGTAGGTAGGTAGGTCCATTCTTCTCCATTAATGAAGTAAGAACTTCTGACTGTTTTTCATTATTTACGAGTATTTTTAATTTGTTTTATTTTTAGTTTATTTTTTTAACGACTTGAATTACTAAACTCATGACCGAGAGCCAAAAAACATACACGACAGACGACGCAGCCAACAGCTCGCGCGCGTGCGCATTAAAAAATGCATACACATGACGCGACACGCGAGCAGCTCTGAGAGAGAAACCAAGCAGCGTGAGTAATTCGGGGAGGAAATTCAGTGTGTATTCATTTTTCGTTGGGGTAGGACGTGCCAGTGGACTGCGCGCGTATTTCGCGCGCCACCGGGAAATTACGCGTTTCGGTGATTAGCGCTCGGTTTTTTTTTGGAGTTTTACTGTCTCAAATTAAACTTAATTAATTAATTAGATTAAATTAAATAAAATTAAAATTTATTCATCAATTTAATGCAATTAAAATTTTTACATTTATTTTGTTATGACTGTGGAAAAAATGAAATAATTTTTTTTTTATTGAGTCTTAGCACCTTTTGACAATTTTTTCTTCCTGGAGGGCCGCAACTGTTTCCTTTTGTGCTCCAAGAGTATTGAAAATTGATCTTAATTAAGTCCTTGCTGAATCATTTCACCAGATCCATAGGTAGGTAGGTAGGTAGGTCCATTCTTCTCCATTAATGAAGTAAGAACTTCTGACTGTTTTTCATTATTTACGAGTATTTTTAATTTGTTTTATTTTTAGTTTATTTTTTTAACGACTTGAATTACTAAACTCATGACCGAGAGCCAAAAAACATACACGACAGACGACGCAGCCAACAGCTCGCGCGCGTGCGCATTAAAAAATGCATACACATGACGCGACACGCGAGCAGCTCTGAGAGAGAAACCAAGCAGCGTGAGTAATTCGGGGAGGAAATTCAGTGTGTATTCATTTTTCGTTGGGGTAGGACGTGCCAGTGGACTGCGCGCGTATTTCGCGCGCCACCGGGAAATTACGCGTTTCGGTGATTAGCGCTCGGTTTTTTTTTGGAGTTTAACTGTCTCAAATTAAACTTAATTAATTAATTAGATTAAATTAAATAAAATTAAAATTTATTCATCAATTTAATGCAATTAAAATTTTTACATTTATTTTGTTATGACTGTGGAAAAAATGAAATAATTTTTTTTTTATTGAGTCTTAGCACCTTTTGACAATTTTTTCTTCCTGGAGGGCCGCAACTGTTTCCTTTTGTGCTCCAAGAGTATTGAAAATTGATCTTAATTAAGTCCTTGCTGAATCATTTCACCAGATCCATAGGTAGGTAGGTAGGTAGGTCCATTCTTCTCCATTAATGAAGTAAGAACTTCTGACTGTTTTTCATTATTTACGAGTATTTTTAATTTGTTTTATTTTTAGTTTATTTTTTTAACGACTTGAATTACTAAACTCATGACCGAGAGCCAAAAAACATACACGACAGACGACGCAGCCAACAGCTCGCGCGCGTGCGCATTAAAAAATGCATACACATGACGCGACACGCGAGCAGCTCTGAGAGAGAAACCAAGCAGCGTGAGTAATTCGGGGAGGAAATTCAGTGTGTATTCATTTTTCGTTGGGGTAGGACGTGCCAGTGGACTGCGCGCGTATTTCGCGCGCCACCGGGAAATTACGCGTTTCGGTGATTAGCGCTCGGTTTTTTTTTGGAGTTTTACTGTCTCAAATTAAACTTAATTAATTAATTAGATTAAATTAAATAAAATTAAAATTTATTCATCAATTTAATGCAATTAAAATTTTTACATTTATTTTGTTATGACTGTGGAAAAAATGAAATAATTTTTTTTTTATTGAGTCTTAGCACTTTTTGACAATTTTTTCTTCCTGGAGGGCCGCAACTGTTTCCTTTTGTGCTCCAAGAGTATTGAAAATTGATCTTAATTAAGTCCTTGCTGAATCATTTCACCAGATCCATAGGTAGGTAGGTAGGTAGGTCCATTCTTCTCCATTAATGAAGTAAGAACTTCTGACTGTTTTTCATTATTTACGAGTATTTTTAATTTGTTTTATTTTTAGTTTATTTTTTTAACGACTTGAATTACTAAACTCATGACCGAGAGCCAAAAAACATACACGACAGACGACGCAGCCAACAGCTCGCGCGCGTGCGCATTAAAAAATGCATACACATGACGCGACACGCGAGCAGCTCTGAGAGAGAAACCAAGCAGCGTGAGTAATTCGGGGAGGAAATTCAGTGTGTATTCATTTTTCGTTGGGGTAGGACGTGCCAGTGGACTGCGCGCGTATTTCGCGCGCCACCGGGAAATTACGCGTTTCGGTGATTAGCGCTCGGTTTTTTTTTGGAGTTTTACTGTCTCAAATTAAACTTAATTAATTAATTAGATTAAATTAAATAAAATTAAAATTTATTCATCAATTTAATGCAATTAAAATTTTTACATTTATTTTGTTATGACTGTGGAAAAAATGAAATAATTTTTTTTTTATTGAGTCTTAGCACCTTTTGACAATTTTTTCTTCCTGGAGGGCCGCAACTGTTTCCTTTTGTGCTCCAAGAGTATTGAAAATTGATCTTAATTAAGTCCTTGCTGAATCATTTCACCAGATCCATAGGTAGGTAGGTAGGTAGGTCCATTCTTCTCCATTAATGAAGTAAGAACTTCTGACTGTTTTTCATTATTTACGAGTATTTTTAATTTGTTTTATTTTTAGTTTATTTTTTTAACGACTTGAATTACTAAACTCATGACCGAGAGCCAAAAAACATACACGACAGACGACGCAGCCAACAGCTCGCGCGCGTGCGCATTAAAAAATGCATACACATGACGCGACACGCGAGCAGCTCTGAGAGAGAAACCAAGCAGCGTGAGTAATTCGGGGAGGAAATTCAGTGTGTATTCATTTTTCGTTGGGGTAGGACGTGCCAGTGGACTGCGCGCGTATTTCGCGCGCCACCGGGAAATTACGCGTTTCGGTGATTAGCGCTCGGTTTTTTTTTGGAGTTTTACTGTCTCAAATTAAACTTAATTAATTAATTAGATTAAATTAAATAAAATTAAAATTTATTCATCAATTTAATGCAATTAAAATTTTTACATTTATTTTGTTATGACTGTGGAAAAAATGAAATAATTTTTTTTTTATTGAGTCTTAGCACCTTTTGACAATTTTTTCTTCCTGGAGGGCCGCAACTGTTTCCTTTTGTGCTCCAAGAGTATTGAAAATTGATCTTAATTAAGTCCTTGCTGAATCATTTCACCAGATCCATAGGTAGGTAGGTAGGTAGGTCCATTCTTCTCCATTAATGAAGTAAGAACTTCTGACTGTTTTTCATTATTTACGAGTATTTTTAATTTGTTTTATTTTTAGTTTATTTTTTTAACGACTTAAATTACTAAACTCATGACCGAGAGCCAAAAAACATACACGACAGACGACGCAGCCAACAGCTCGCGCGCGTGCGCATTAAAAAATGCATACACATGACGCGACACGCGAGCAGCTCTGAGAGAGAAACCAAGCAGCGTGAGTAATTCGGGGAGGAAATTCAGTGTGTATTCATTTTTCGTTGGGGTAGGACGTGCCAGTGGACTGCGCGCGTATTTCGCGCGCCACCGGGAAATTACGCGTTTCGGTGATTAGCGCTCGGTTTTTTTTTGGAGTTTTACTGTCTCAAATTAAACTTAATTAATTAATTAGATTAAATTAAATAAAATTAAAATTTATTCATCAATTTAATGCAATTAAAATTTTTACATTTATTTTGTTATGACTGTGCAAAAAATGAAATAATTTTTTTTTTATTGAGTCTTAGCACCTTTTGACAATTTTTTCTTCCTGGAGGGCCGCAACTGTTTCCTTTTGTGCTCCAAGAGTATTGAAAATTGATCTTAATTAAGTCCTTGCTGAATCATTTCACCAGATCCATAGGTAGGTAGGTAGGTAGGTCCATTCTTCTCCATTAATGAAGTAAGAACTTCTGACTGTTTTTCATTATTTACGAGTATTTTTAATTTGTTTTATTTTTAGTTTATTTTTTTAACGACTTGAATTACTAAACTCATGACCGAGAGCCAAAAAACATACACGACAGACGACGCAGCCAACAGCTCGCGCGCGTGCGCATTAAAAAATGCATACACATGACGCGACACGCGAGCAGCTCTGAGAGAGAAACCAAGCAGCGTGAGTAATTCGGGGAGGAAATTCAGTGTGTATTCATTTTTCGTTGGGGTAGGACGTGCCAGTGGACTGCGCGCGTATTTCGCGCGCCACCGGGAAATTACGCGTTTCGGTGATTAGCGCTCGGTTTTTTTTTGGAGTTTTACTGTCTCAAATTAAACTTAATTAATTAATTAGATTAAATTAAATAAAATTAAAATTTATTCATCAATTTAATGCAATTAAAATTTTTACATTTATTTTGTTATGACTGTGGAAAAAATGAAATAATTTTTTTTTTTTATTGAGTCTTAGCACCTTTTGACAATTTTTTCTTCCTGGAGGGCCGCAACTGTTTCCTTTTGTGCTCCAAGAGTATTGAAAATTGATCTTAATTAAGTCCTTGCTGAATCATTTCACCAGATCCATAGGTAGGTAGGTAGGTAGGTCCATTCTTCTCCATTAATGAAGTAAGAACTTCTGACTGTTTTTCATTATTTACGAGTATTTTTAATTTGTTTTATTTTTAGTTTATTTTTTTAACGACTTGAATTACTAAACTCATGACCGAGAGCCAAAAAACATACACGACAGACGACGCAGCCAACAGCTCGCGCGCGTGCGCATTAAAAAATGCATACACATGACGCGACACGCGAGCAGCTCTGAGAGAGAAACCAAGCAGCGTGAGTAATTCGGGGAGGAAATTCAGTGTGTATTCATTTTTCGTTGGGGTAGGACGTGCCAGTGGACTGCGCGCGTATTTCGCGCGCCACCGGGAAATTACGCGTTTCGGTGATTAGCGCTCGGTTTTTTTTTTGGAGTTTTACTGTCTCAAATTAAACTTAATTAATTAATTAGATTAAATTAAATAAAATTAAAATTTATTCATCAATTTAATGCAATTAAAATTTTTACATTTATTTTGTTATGACTGTGGAAAAAATGAAATAATTTTTTTTTTTATTGAGTCTTAGCACCTTTTGACAATTTTTTCTTCCTGGAGGGCCGCAACTGTTTCCTTTTGTGCTCCAAGAGTATTGAAAATTGATCTTAATTAAGTCCTTGCTGAATCATTTCACCAGATCCATAGGTAGGTAGGTAGGTAGGTCCATTCTTCTCCATTAATGAAGTAAGAACTTCTGACTGTTTTTCATTATTTACGAGTATTTTTAATTTGTTTTATTTTTAGTTTATTTTTTTAACGACTTGAATTACTAAACTCATGACCGAGAGCCAAAAAACATACACGACAGACGACGCAGCCAACAGCTCGCGCGCGTGCGCATTAAAAAATGCATACACATGACGCGACACGCGAGCAGCTCTGAGAGAGAAACCAAGCAGCGTGAGTAATTTGGGGAGGAAATTCAGTGTGTATTCATTTTTCGTTGGGGTAGGACGTGCCAGTGGACTGCGCGCGTATTTCGCGCGCCACCGGGAAATTACGCGTTTCGGTGATTAGCGCTCGGTTTTTTTTTGGAGTTTTACTGTCTCAAATTAAACTTAATTAATTAATTAGATTAAATTAAATAAAATTAAAATTTATTCATCAATTTAATGCAATTAAAATTTTTACATTTATTTTGTTATGACTGTGGAAAAAATGAAATAATTTTTTTTTTTATTGAGTCTTAGCACCTTTTGACAATTTTTTCTTCCTGGAGGGCCGCAACTGTTTCCTTTTGTGCTCCAAGAGTATTGAAAATTGATCTTAATTAAGTCCTTACTGAATCATTTCACCAGATCCATAGGTAGGTAGGTAGGTAGGTCCATTCTTCTCCATTAATGAAGTAAGAACTTCTGACTGTTTTTCATTATTTACGAGTATTTTTAATTTGTTTTATTTTTAGTTTATTTTTTTAACGACTTGAATTACTAAACTCATGACCGAGAGCCAAAAAACATACACGACAGACGACGCAGCCAACAGCTCGCGCGCGTGCGCATTAAAAAATGCATACACATGACGCGACACGCGAGCAGCTCTGAGAGAGAAACCAAGCAGCGTGAGTAATTCGGGGAGGAAATTCAGTGTGTATTCATTTTTCGTTGGGGTAGGACGTGCCAGTGGACTGCGCGCGTATTTCGCGCGCCACCGGGAAATTACGCGTTTCGGTGATTAGCGCTCGGTTTTTTTTTGGAGTTTTACTGTCTCAAATTAAACTTAATTAATTAATTAGATTAAATTAAATAAAATTAAAATTTATTCATCAATTTAATGCAATTAAAATTTTTACATTTATTTTGTTATGACTGTGGAAAAAATGAAATAATTTTTTTTTATTGAGTCTTAGCACCTTTTGACAATTTTTTCTTCCTGGAGGGCCGCAACTGTTTCCTTTTGTGCTCCAAGAGTATTGAAAATTGATCTTAATTAAGTCCTTGCTGACTCATTTCACCAGATCCATAGGTAGGTAGGTAGGTAGGTCCATTCTTCTCCATTAATGAAGTAAGAACTTCTGACTGTTTTTCATTATTTACGAGTATTTTTAATTTGTTTTATTTTTAGTTTATTTTTTTAACGACTTGAATTACTAAACTCATGACCGAGAGCCAAAAAACATACACGACAGACGACGCAGCCAACAGCTCGCGCGCGTGCGCATTAAAAAATGCATACACATGACGCGACACGCGAGCAGCTCTGAGAGAGAAACCAAGCAGCGTGAGTAATTCGGGGAGGAAATTCAGTGTGTATTCATTTTTCGTTGGGGTAGGACGTGCCAGTGGACTGCGCGCGTATTTCGCGCGCCACCGGGAAATTACGCGTTTCGGTGATTAGCGCTCGGTTTTTTTTTGGAGTTTTACTGTCTCAAATTAAACTTAATTAATTAATTAGATTAAATTAAATAAAATTAAAATTTATTCATCAATTTAATGCAATTAAAATTTTTACATTTATTTTGTTATGACTGTGGAAAAAATGAAATAATTTTTTTTTTATTGAGTCTTAGCACCTTTTGACAATTTTTTCTTCCTGGAGGGCCGCAACTGTTTCCTTTTGTGCTCCAAGAGTATTGAAAATTGATCTTAATTAAGTCCTTGCTGAATCATTTCACCAGATCCATAGGTAGGTAGGTAGGTAGGTCCATTCTTCTCCATTAATGAAGTAAGAACTTCTGACTGTTTTTCATTATTTACGAGTATTTTTAATTTGTTTTATTTTTAGTTTATTTTTTTAACGACTTGAATTACTAAACTCATGACCGAGAGCCAAAAAACATACACGACAGACGACGCAGCCAACAGCTCGCGCGCGTGCGCATTAAAAAATGCATACACATGACGCGACACGCGAGCAGCTCTGAGAGAGAAACCAAGCAGCGTGAGTAATTCGGGGAGGAAATTCAGTGTGTATTCATTTTTCGTTGGGGTAGGACGTGCCAGTGGACTGCGCGCGTATTTCGCGCGCCACCGGGAAATTACGCGTTTCGGTGATTAGCGCTCGGTTTTTTTTGGAGTTTTACTGTCTCAAATTAAACTTAATTAATTAATTAGATTAAATTAAATAAAATTAAAATTTATTCATCAATTTAATGCAATTAAAATTTTTACATTTATTTTGTTATGACTGTGGAAAAAATGAAATAATTTTTTTTTTATTGAGTCTTAGCACCTTTTGACAATTTTTTCTTCCTGGAGGGCCGCAACTGTTTCCTTTTGTGCTCCAAGAGTATTGAAAATTGATCTTAATTAAGTCCTTGCTGAATCATTTCACCAGATCCATAGGTAGGTAGGTAGGTAGGTCCATTCTTCTCCATTAGTGAAGTAAGAACTTCTTACTGTTTTTCATTATTTACGAGTATTTTTAATTTGTTTTATTTTTAGTTTATTTTTTTTAACGACTTGAATTACTAAACTCATGACCGAGAGCCAAAAAACATACACGACAGACGACGCAGCCAACAGCTCGCGCGCGTGCGCATTAAAAAATGCATACACATGACGCGACACGCGAGCAGCTCTGAGAGAGAAACCAAGCAGCGTGAGTAATTCGGGGAGGAAATTCAGTGTGTATTCATTTTTCGTTGGGGTAGGACGTGCCAGTGGACTGCGCGCGTATTTCGCGCGCCACCGGGAAATTACGCGTTTCGGTGATTAGCGCTCGGTTTTTTTTGGAGTTTTACTGTCTCAAATTAAACTTAATTAATTAATTAGATTAAATTAAATAAAATTAAAATTTATTCATCAATTTAGTGCAATTAAAATTTTTACATTTATTTTGTTATGACTGTGGAAAAAATGAAATAATTTTTTTTTTTATTGAGTCTTAGCACCTTTTGACAATTTTTTCTTCCTGGAGGGCCGCAACTGTTTCCTTTTGTGCTCCAAGAGTATTGAAAATTGATCTTAATTAAGTCCTTGCTGAATCATTTCACCAGATCCATAGGTAGGTAGGTAGGTAGGGCCATTCTTCTCCATTAATGAAGTAAGAACTTCTGACTGTTTTTCATTATTTACGAGTATTTTTAATTTGTTTTATTTTTAGTTTATTTTTTTAACGACTTGAATTACTAAACTCATGACCGAGAGCCAAAAAACATACACGACAGACGACGCAGCCAACAGCTCGCGCGCGTGCGCATTAAAAAATGCATACACATGACGCGACACGCGAGCAGCTCTGAGAGAGAAACCAAGCAGCGTGAGTAATTCGGGGAGGAAATTCAGTGTGTATTCATTTTTCGTTGGGGTAGGACGTGCCAGTGGACTGCGCGCGTATTTCGCGCGCCACCGGGAAATTACGCGTTTCGGTGATTAGCGCTCGGTTTTTTTTTGGAGTTTTACTGTCTCAAATTAAACTTAATTAATTAATTAGATTAAATTAAATAAAATTAAAATTTATTCATCAATTTAATGCAATTAAAATTTTTACATTTATTTTGTTATGACTGTGGAAAAAATGAAATAATTTTTTTTTTTATTGAGTCTTAGCACCTTTTGACAATTTTTTCTTCCTGGAGGGCCGCAACTGTTTCCTTTTGTGCTCCAAGAGTATTGAAAATTGATCTTAATTAAGTCCTTGCTGAATCATTTCACCAGATCCATAGGTAGGTAGGTAGGTAGGTCCATTCTTCTCCATTAATGAAGTAAGAACTTCTGACTGTTTTTCATTATTTACGAGTATTTTTAATTTGTTTTATTTTTAGTTTATTTTTTTAACGACTTGAATTACTAAACTCATGACCGAGAGCCAAAAAACATACACGACAGACGACGCAGCCAACAGCTCGCGCGCGTGCGCATTAAAAAATGCATACACATGACGCGACACGCGAGCAGCTCTGAGAGAGAAACCAAGCAGCGTGAGTAATTCGGGGAGGAAATTCAGTGTGTATTCATTTTTCGTTGGGGTAGGACGTGCCAGTGGACTGCGCGCGTATTTCGCGCGCCACCGGGAAATTACGCGTTTCGGTGATTAGCGCTCGGTTTTTTTTTGGAGTTTTACTGTCTCAAATTAAACTTAATTAATTAATTAGATTAAATTAAATAAAATTAAAATTTATTCATCAATTTAATGCAATTAAAATTTTTACATTTATTTTGTTATGACTGTGGAAAAAATGAAATAATTTTTTTTTTTATTGAGTCTTAGCACCTTTTGACAATTTTTTCTTCCTGGAGGGCCGCAACTGTTTCCTTTTGTGCTCCAAGAGTATTGAAAATTGATCTTAATTAAGTCCTTGCTGAATCATTTCACCAGATCCATAGGTAGGTAGGTAGGTAGGTCCATTCTTCTCCATTAATGAAGTAAGAACTTCTGACTGTTTTTCATTATTTACGAGTATTTTTAATTTGTTTTATTTTTAGTTTATTTTTTTAACGACTTGAATTACTAAACTCATGACCGAGAGCCAAAAAACATACACGACAGACGACGCAGCCAACAGCTCGCGCGCGTGCGCATTAAAAAATGCATACACATGACGCGACACGCGAGCAGCTCTGAGAGAGAAACCAAGCAGCGTGAGTAATTCGGGGAGGAAATTCAGTGTGTATTCATTTTTCGTTGGGGTAGGACGTGCCAGTGGACTGCGCGCGTATTTCGCGCGCCACCGGGAAATTACGCGTTTCGGTGATTAGCGCTCGGTTTTTTTTTGGAGTTTTACTGTCTCAAATTAAACTTAATTAATTAATTAGATTAAATTAAATAAAATTAAAATTTATTCATCAATTTAATGCAATTAAAATTTTTACATTTATTTTGTTATGACTGTGGAAAAAATGAAATAATTTTTTTTTTATTGAGTCTTAGCACCTTTTGACAATTTTTTCTTCCTGGAGGGCCGCAACTGTTTCCTTTTGTGCTCCAAGAGTATTGAAAATTGATCTTAATTAAGTCCTTGCTGAATCATTTCACCAGATCCATAGGTAGGTAGGTAGGTAGGTCCATTCTTCTCCATTAATGAAGTAAGAACTTCTGACTGTTTTTCATTATTTACGAGTATTTTTAATTTGTTTTATTTTTAGTTTATTTTTTTAACGACTTGAATTACTAAACTCATGACCGAGAGCCAAAAAACATACACGACAGACGACGCAGCCAACAGCTCGCGCGCGTGCGCATTAAAAAATGCATACACATGACGCGACACGCGAGCAGCTCTGAGAGAGAAACCAAGCAGCGTGAGTAATTCGGGGAGGAAATTCAGTGTGTATTCATTTTTCGTTGGGGTAGGACGTGCCAGTGGACTGCGCGCGTATTTCGCGCGCCACCGGGAAATTACGCGTTTCGGTGATTAGCGCTCGGTTTTTTTTTGGAGTTTTACTGTCTCAAATTAAACTTAATTAATAAATTAGATTAAATTAAATAAAATTAAAATTTATTCATCAATTTAATGCAATTAAAATTTTTACATTTATTTTGTTATGACTGTGGAAAAAATGAAATAATTTTTTTTTTATTGAGTCTTAGCACCTTTTGACAATTTTTTCTTCCTGGAGGGCCGCAACTGTTTCCTTTTGTGCTCCAAGAGTATTGAAAATTGATCTTAATTAAGTCCTTGCTGAATCATTTCACCAGATCCATAGGTAGGTAGGTAGGTAGGTCCATTCTTCTCCATTAATGAAGTAAGAACTTCTGACTGTTTTTCATTATTTACGAGTATTTTTAATTTGTTTTATTTTTAGTTTATTTTTTTAACGACTTGAATTACTAAACTCATGACCGAGAGCCAAAAAACATACACGACAGACGACGCAGCCAACAGCTCGCGCGCGTGCGCATTAAAAAATGCATACACATGACGCGACACGCGAGCAGCTCTGAGAGAGAAACCAAGCAGCGTGAGTAATTCGGGGAGGAAATTCAGTGTGTATTCATTTTTCGTTGGGGTAGGACGTGCCAGTGGACTGCGCGCGTATTTCGCGCGCCACCGGGAAATTACGCGTTTCGGTGATTAGCGCTCGGTTTTTTTTTGGAGTTTTACTGTCTCAAATTAAACTTAATTAATAAATTAGATTAAATTAAATAAAATTAAAATTTATTCATCAATTTAATGCAATTAAAATTTTTACATTTATTTTGTTATGACTGTGGAAAAAATGAAATAATTTTTTTTTATTGAGTCTTAGCACCTTTTGACAATTTTTTCTTCCTGGAGGGCCGCAACTGTTTCCTTTTGTGCTCCAAGAGTATTGAAAATTGATCTTAATTAAGTCCTTGCTGAATCATTTCACCAGATCCATAGGTAGGTAGGTAGGTAGGTCCATTCTTCTCCATTAATGAAGTAAGAACTTCTGACTGTTTTTCATTATTTACGAGTATTTTTAATTTGTTTTATTTTTAGTTTATTTTTTTAACGACTTGAATTACTAAACTCATGACCGAGAGCCAAAAAACATACACGACAGACGACGCAGCCAACAGCTCGCGCGCGTGCGCATTAAAAAATGCATACACATGACGCGACACGCGAGCAGCTCTGAGAGAGAAACCAAGCAGCGTGAGTAATTCGGGGAGGAAATTCAGTGTGTATTCATTTTTCGTTGGGGTAGGACGTGCCAGTGGACTGCGCGCGTATTTCGCGCGCCACCGGAAAATTACGCGTTTCGGTGATTAGCGCTCGGTTTTTTTTTGGAGTTTTACTGTCTCAAATTAAACTTAATTAATTAATTAGATTAAATTAAATAAAATTAAAATTTATTCATCAATTTAATGCAATTAAAATTTTTACATTTATTTTGTTATGACTGTGGAAAAAATGAAATAATTTTTTTTTTATTGAGTCTTAGCACCTTTTGACAATTTTTTCTTCCTGGAGGGCCGCAACTGTTTCCTTTTGTGCTCCAAGAGTATTGAAAATTGATCTTAATTAAGTCCTTGCTGAATCATTTCACCAGATCCATAGGTAGGTAGGTAGGTAGGTCCATTCTTCTCCATTAATGAAGTAAGAACTTCTGACTGTTTTTCATTATTTACGAGTATTTTTAATTTGTTTTATTTTTAGTTTATTTTTTTAACGACTTGAATTACTAAACTCATGACCGAGAGCCAAAAAACATACACGACAGACGACGCAGCCAACAGCTCGCGCGCGTGCGCATTAAAAAATGCATACACATGACGCGACACGCGAGCAGCTCTGAGAGAGAAACCAAGCAGCGTGAGTAATTCGGGGAGGAAATTCAGTGTGTGTTCATTTTTCGTTGGGGTAGGACGTGCCAGTGGACTGCGCGCGTATTTCGCGCGCCACCGGGAAATTACGCGTTTCGGTGATTAGCGCTCGGTTTTTTTTTGGAGTTTTACTGTCTCAAATTAAACTTAATTAATTAATTAGATTAAATTAAATAAAATTAAAATTTATTCATCAATTTAATGCAATTAAAATTTTTACATTTATTTTGTTATGACTGTGGAAAAAATGAAATAATTTTTTTTTTATTGAGTCTTAGCACCTTTTGACAATTTTTTCTTCCTGGAGGGCCGCAACTGTTTCCTTTTGTGCTCCAAGAGTATTGAAAATTGATCTTAATTAAGTCCTTGCTGAATCATTTCACCAGATCCATAGGTAGGTAGGTAGGTAGGTCCATTCTTCTCCATTAATGAAGTAAGAACTTCTGACTGTTTTTCATTATTTACGAGTATTTTTAATTTGTTTTATTTTTAGTTTATTTTTTTAACGACTTGAATTACTAAACTCATGACCGAGAGCCAAAAAACATACACGACAGACGACGCAGCCAACAGCTCGCGCGCGTGCGCATTAAAAAATGCATACACATGACGCGACACGCGAGCAGCTCTGAGAGAGAAACCAAGCAGCGTGAGTAATTCGGGGAGGAAATTCAGTGTGTATTCATTTTTCGTTGGGGTAGGACGTGCCAGTGGACTGCGCGCGTATTTCGCGCGCCACCGGGAAATTACGCGTTTCGGTGATTGGCGCTCGGTTTTTTTTTGGAGTTTTACTGTCTCAAATTAAACTTAATTAATTAATTAGATTAAATTAAATAAAATTAAAATTTATTCATCAATTTAATGCAATTAAAATTTTTACATTTATTTTGTTATGACTGTGGAAAAAATGAAACAATTTTTTTTTTATTGAGTCTTAGCACCTTTTGACAATTTTTTCTTCCTGGAGGGCCGCAACTGTTTCCTTTTGTGCTCCAAGAGTATTGAAAATTGATCTTAATTAAGTCCTTGCTGAATCATTTCACCAGATCCATAGGTAGGTAGGTAGGTAGGTCCATTCTTCTCCATTAATGAAGTAAGAACTTCTGACTGTTTTTCATTATTTACGAGTATTTTTAATTTGTTTTATTTTTAGTTTATTTTTTTAACGACTTGAATTACTAAACTCATGACCGAGAGCCAAAAAACATACACGACAGACGACGCAGCCAACAGCTCGCGCGCGTGCGCATTAAAAAATGCATACACATGACGCGACACGCGAGCAGCTCTGAGAGAGAAACCAAGCAGCGTGAGTAATTCGGGGAGGAAATTCAGTGTGTATTCATTTTTCGTTGGGGTAGGACGTGCCAGTGGACTGCGCGCGTATTTCGCGCGCCACCGGGAAATTACGCGTTTCGGTGATTAGCGCTCGGTTTTTTTTTGGAGTTTTACTGTCTCAAATTAAACTTAATTAATTAATTAGATTAAATTAAATAAAATTAAAATTTATTCATCAATTTAATGCAATTAAAATTTTTACATTTATTTTGTTATGACTGTGGAAAAAATGAAATATTTTTTTTTTTTATTGAGTCTTAGCACCTTTTGACAATTTTTTCTTCCTGGAGGGCCGCAACTGTTTCCTTTTGTGCTCCAAGAGTATTGAAAATTGATCTTAATTAAGTCCTTGCTGAATCATTTCACCAGATCCATAGGTAGGTAGGTAGGTAGGTCCATTCTTCTCCATTAATAAAGTAAGAACTTCTGACTGTTTTTCATTATTTACGAGTATTTTTAATTTGTTTTATTTTTAGTTTATTTTTTTAACGACTTGAATTACTAAACTCATGACCGAGAGCCAAAAAACATACACGACAGACGACGCAGCCAACAGCTCGCGCGCGTGCGCATTAAAAAATGCATACACATGACGCGACACGCGAGCAGCTCTGAGAGAGAAACCAAGCAGCGTGAGTAATTCGGGGAGGAAATTCAGTGTGTATTCATTTTTCGTTGGGGTAGGACGTGCCAGTGGACTGCGCGCGTATTTCGCGCGCCACCGGGAAATTACGCGTTTCGGTGATTAGCGCTCGGTTTTTTTTGGAGTTTTACTGTCTCAAATTAAACTTAATTAATTAATTAGATTAAATTAAATAAAATTAAAATTTATTCATCAATTTAATGCAATTAAAATTTTTACATTTATTTTGTTATGACTGTGGAAAAAATGAAATAATTTTTTTTTTTATTGAGTCTTAGCACCTTTTGACAATTTTTTCTTCCTGGAGGGCCGCAACTGTTTCCTTTTGTGCTCCAAGAGTATTGAAAATTGATCTTAATTAAGTCCTTGCTGAATCATTTCACCAGATCCATAGGTAGGTAGGTCCATTCTTCTCCATTAATAAAGTAAGAACTTCTGACTGTTTTTCATTATTTACGAGTATTTTTAATTTGTTTTATTTTTAGTTTATTTTTTTAACGACTTGAATTACTAAACTCATGACCGAGAGCCAAAAAACATACACGACAGACGACGCAGCCAACAGCTCGCGCGCGTGCGCATTAAAAAATGCATACACATGACGCGACACGCGAGCAGCTCTGAGAGAGAAACCAAGCAGCGTGAGTAATTCGGGGAGGAAATTCAGTGTGTATTCATTTTTCGTTGGGGTAGGACGTGCCAGTGGACTGCGCGCGTATTTCGCGCGCCACCGGGAAATTACGCGTTTCGGTGATTAGCGCTCGGTTTTTTTTGGAGTTTTACTGTCTCAAATTAAACTTAATTAATTAATTAGATTAAATTAAATAAAATTAAAATTTATTCATCAATTTAATGCAATTAAAATTTTTACATTTATTTTGTTATGACTGTGGAAAAAATGAAATAATTTTTTTTTTTATTGAGTCTTAGCACCTTTTGACAATTTTTTCTTCCTGGAGGGCCGCAACTGTTTCCTTTTGTGCTCCAAGAGTATTGAAAATTGATCTTAATTAAGTCCTTGCTGAATCATTTCACCAGATCCATAGGTAGGTAGGTAGGTAGGTCCATTCTTCTCCATTAATGAAGTAAGAACTTCTGACTGTTTTTCATTATTTACGAGTATTTTTAATTTGTTTTATTTTTAGTTTATTTTTTTAACGACTTGAATTACTAAACTCATGACCGAGAGCCAAAAAACATACACGACAGACGACGCAGCCAACAGCTCGCGCGCGTGCGCATTAAAAAATGCATACACATGACGCGACACGCGAGCAGCTCTGAGAGAGAAACCAAGCAGCGTGAGTAATTCGGGGAGGAAATTCAGTGTGTATTCATTTTTCGTTGGGGTAGGACGTGCCAGTGGACTGCGCGCGTATTTCGCGCGCCACCGGGAAATTACGCGTTTCGGTGATTAGCGCTCGGTTTTTTTTTGGAGTTTTACTGTCTCAAATTAAACTTAATTAATTAATTAGATTAAATTAAATAAAATTAAAATTTATTCATCAATTTAATGCAATTAAAATTTTTACATTTATTTTGTTATGACTGTGGAAAAAATGAAATAATTTTTTTTTTATTGAGTCTTAGCACTTTTTGACAATTTTTTCTTCCTGGAGGGCCGCAACTGTTTCCTTTTGTGCTCCAAGAGTATTGAAAATTGATCTTAATTAAGTCCTTGCTGAATCATTTCACCAGATCCATAGGTAGGTAGGTAGGTAGGTCCATTCTTCTCCATTAATGAAGTAAGAACTTCTGACTGTTTTTCATTATTTACGAGTATTTTTAATTTGTTTTATTTTTAGTTTATTTTTTTAACGACTTGAATTACTAAACTCATGACCGAGAGCCAAAAAACATACACGACAGACGACGCAGCCAACAGCTCGCGCGCGTGCGCATTAAAAAATGCATACACATGACGCGACACGCGAGCAGCTCTGAGAGAGAAACCAAGCAGCGTGAGTAATTCGGGGAGGAAATTCAGTGTGTATTCATTTTTCGTTGGGGTAGGACGTGCCAGTGGACTGCGCGCGTATTTCGCGCGCCACCGGGAAATTACGCGTTTCGGTGATTAGCGCTCGGTTTTTTTGGAGTTTTACTGTCTCAAATTAAACTTAATTAATTAATTAGATTAAATTAAATAAAATTAAAATTTATTCATCAATTTAATGCAATTAAAATGTTTACATTTATTTTGTTATGACTGTGGAAAAAATGAAATAATTTTTTTTTTTATTGAGTCTTAGCACCTTTTGACAATTTTTTCTTCCTGGAGGGCCGCAACTGTTTCCTTTTGTGCTCCAAGAGTATTGAAAATTGATCTTAATTAAGTCCTTGCTGAATCATTTCACCAGATCCATAGGTAGGTAGGTAGGTAGGTCCATTCTTCTCCATTAATGAAGTAAGAACTTCTGACTGTTTTTCATTATTTACGAGTATTTTTAATTTGTTTTATTTTTAGTTTATTTTTTTAACGACTTGAATTACTAAACTCATGACCGAGAGCCAAAAAACATACACGACAGACGACGCAGCCAACAGCTCGCGCGCGTGCGCATTAAAAAATGCATACACATGACGCGACACGCGAGCAGCTCTGAGAGAGAAACCAAGCAGCGTGAGTAATTCGGGGAGGAAATTCAGTGTGTATTCATTTTTCGTTGGGGTAGGACGTGCCAGTGGACTGCGCGCGTATTTCGCGCGCCACCGGGAAATTACGCGTTTCGGTGATTAGCGCTCGGTTTTTTTTTGGAGTTTTACTGTCTCAAATTAAACTTAATTAATTAATTAGATTAAATTAAATAAAATTAAAATTTATTCATCAATTTAATGCAATTAAAATTTTTACATTTATTTTGTTATGACTGTGGAAAAAATGAAATAATTTTTTTTTTTATTGAGTCTTAGCACCTTTTGACAATTTTTTCTTCCTGGAGGGCCGCAACTGTTTCCTTTTGTGCTCCAAGAGTATTGAAAATTGATCTTAATTAAGTCCTTGCTGAATCATTTCACCAGATCCATAGGTAGGTAGGTAGGTAGGTCCATTCTTCTCCATTAATGAAGTAAGAACTTCTGACTGTTTTTCATTATTTACGAGTATTTTTAATTTGTTTTATTTTTAGTTTATTTTTTTAACGACTTGAATTACTAAACTCATGACCGAGAGCCAAAAAACATACACGACAGACGACGCAGCCAACAGCTCGCGCGCGTGCGCATTAAAAAATGCATACACATGACGCGACACGCGAGCAGCTCTGAGAGAGAAACCAAGCAGCGTGAGTAATTCGGGGAGGAAATTCAGTGTGTATTCATTTTTCGTTGGGGTAGGACGTGCCAGTGGACTGCGCGCGTATTTCGCGCGCCACCGGGAAATTACGCGTTTCGGTGATTAGCGCTCGGTTTTTTTGGAGTTTTACTGTCTCAAATTAAACTTAATTAATTAATTAGATTAAATTAAATAAAATTAAAATTTATTCATCAATTTAATGCAATTAAAATGTTTACATTTATTTTGTTATGACTGTGGAAAAAATGAAATAATTTTTTTTTTTATTGAGTCTTAGCACCTTTTGACAATTTTTTCTTCCTGGAGGGCCGCAACTGTTTCCTTTTGTGCTCCAAGAGTATTGAAAATTGATCTTAATTAAGTCCTTGCTGAATCATTTCACCAGATCCATAGGTAGGTAGGTAGGTAGGTCCATTCTTCTCCATTAATGAAGTAAGAACTTCTGACTGTTTTTCATTATTTACGAGTATTTTTAATTTGTTTTATTTTTAGTTTATTTTTTTAACGACTTGAATTACTAAACTCATGACCGAGAGCCAAAAAACATACACGACAGACGACGCAGCCAACAGCTCGCGCGCGTGCGCATTAAAAAATGCATACACATGACGCGACACGCGAGCAGCTCTGAGAGAGAAACCAAGCAGCGTGAGTAATTCGGGGAGGAAATTCAGTGTGTATTCATTTTTCGTTGGGGTAGGACGTGCCAGTGGACTGCGCGCGTATTTCGCGCGCCACCGGGAAATTACGCGTTTCGGTGATTAGCGCTCGGTTTTTTTTTGGAGTTTTACTGTCTCAAATTAAACTTAATTAATTAATTAGATTAAATTAAATAAAATTAAAATTTATTCATCAATTTAATGCAATTAAAATTTTTACATTTATTTTGTTATGACTGTGGAAAAAATGAAATAATTTTTTTTTTATTGAGTCTTAGCACCTTTTGACAATTTTTTCTTCCTGGAGGGCCGCAACTGTTTCCTTTTGTGCTCCAAGAGTATTGAAAATTGATCTTAATTAAGTCCTTGCTGAATCATTTCACCAGATCCATAGGTAGGTAGGTAGGTAGGTCCATTCTTCTCCATTAATGAAGTAAGAACTTCTGACTGTTTTTCATTATTTACGAGTATTTTTAATTTGTTTTATTTTTAGTTTATTTTTTTAACGACTTGAATTACTAAACTCATGACCGAGAGCCAAAAAACATACACGACAGACGACGCAGCCAACAGCTCGCGCGCGTGCGCATTAAAAAATGCATACACATGACGCGACACGCGAGCAGCTCTGAGAGAGAAACCAAGCAGCGTGAGTAATTCGGGGAGGAAATTCAGTGTGTATTCATTTTTCGTTGGGGTAGGACGTGCCAGTGGACTGCGCGCGTATTTCGCGCGCCACCGGGAAATTACGCGTTTCGGTGATTAGCGCTCGGTTTTTTTTTGGAGTTTTACTGTCTCAAATTAAACTTAATTAATTAATTAGATTAAATTAAATAAAATTAAAATTTATTCATCAATTTAATGCAATTAAAATTTTTACATTTATTTTGTTATGACTGTGGAAAAAATGAAATAATTTTTTTTTTATTGAGTCTTAGCACCTTTTGACAATTTTTTCTTCCTGGAGGGCCGCAACTGTTTCCTTTTGTGCTCCAAGAGTATTGAAAATTGATCTTAATTAAGTCCTTGCTGAATCATTTCACCAGATCCATAGGTAGGTAGGTAGGTAGGTCCATTCTTCTCCATTAATGAAGTAAGAACTTCTGACTGTTTTTCATTATTTACGAGTATTTTTAATTTGTTTTATTTTTAGTTTATTTTTTTAACGACTTGAATTACTAAACTCATGACCGAGAGCCAAAAAACATACACGACAGACGACGCAGCCAACAGCTCGCGCGCGTGCGCATTAAAAAATGCATACACATGACGCGACACGCGAGCAGCTCTGAGAGAGAAACCAAGCAGCGTGAGTAATTCGGGGAGGAAATTCAGTGTGTATTCATTTTTCGTTGGGGTAGGACGTGCCAGTGGACTGCGCGCGTATTTCGCGCGCCACCGGGAAATTACGCGTTTCGGTGATTAGCGCTCGGTTTTTTTTGGAGTTTTACTGTCTCAAATTAAACTTAATTAATTAATTAGATTAAATTAAATAAAATTAAAATTTATTCATCAATTTAATGCAATTAAAATTTTTACATTTATTTTGTTATGACTGTGGAAAAAATGAAATAATTTTTTTTTTTATTGAGTCTTAGCACCTTTTGACAATTTTTTCTTCCTGGAGGGCCGCAACTGTTTCCTTTTGTGCTCCAAGAGTATTGAAAATTGATCTTAATTAAGTCCTTGCTGAATCATTTCACCAGATCCATAGGTAGGTAGGTAGGTAGGTCCATTCTTCTCCATTAATAAAGTAAGAACTTCTGACTGTTTTTCATTATTTACGAGTATTTTTAATTTGTTTTATTTTTAGTTTATTTTTTTAACGACTTGAATTACTAAACTCATGACCGAGAGCCAAAAAACATACACGACAGACGACGCAGCCAACAGCTCGCGCGCGTGCGCATTAAAAAATGCATACACATGACGCGACACGCGAGCAGCTCTGAGAGAGAAACCAAGCAGCGTGAGTAATTCGGGGAGGAAATTCAGTGTGTATTCATTTTTCGTTGGGGTAGGACGTGCCAGTGGACTGCGCGCGTATTTCGCGCGCCACCGGGAAATTACGCGTTTCGGTGATTAGCGCTCGGTTTTTTTTGGAGTTTTACTGTCTCAAATTAAACTTAATTAATTAATTAGATTAAATTAAATAAAATTAAAATTTATTCATCAATTTAATGCAATTAAAATTTTTACATTTATTTTGTTATGACTGTGGAAAAAATGAAATAATTTTTTTTTTTATTGAGTCTTAGCACCTTTTGACAATTTTTTCTTCCTGGAGGGCCGCAACTGTTTCCTTTTGTGCTCCAAGAGTATTGAAAATTGATCTTAATTAAGTCCTTGCTGAATCATTTCACCAGATCCATAGGTAGGTAGGTCCATTCTTCTCCATTAATAAAGTAAGAACTTCTGACTGTTTTTCATTATTTACGAGTATTTTTAATTTGTTTTATTTTTAGTTTATTTTTTTAACGACTTGAATTACTAAACTCATGACCGAGAGCCAAAAAACATACACGACAGACGACGCAGCCAACAGCTCGCGCGCGTGCGCATTAAAAAATGCATACACATGACGCGACACGCGAGCAGCTCTGAGAGAGAAACCAAGCAGCGTGAGTAATTCGGGGAGGAAATTCAGTGTGTATTCATTTTTCGTTGGGGTAGGACGTGCCAGTGGACTGCGCGCGTATTTCGCGCGCCACCGGGAAATTACGCGTTTCGGTGATTAGCGCTCGGTTTTTTTTGGAGTTTTACTGTCTCAAATTAAACTTAATTAATTAATTAGATTAAATTAAATAAAATTAAAATTTATTCATCAATTTAATGCAATTAAAATTTTTACATTTATTTTGTTATGACTGTGGAAAAAATGAAATAATTTTTTTTTTTATTGAGTCTTAGCACCTTTTGACAATTTTTTCTTCCTGGAGGGCCGCAACTGTTTCCTTTTGTGCTCCAAGAGTATTGAAAATTGATCTTAATTAAGTCCTTGCTGAATCATTTCACCAGATCCATAGGTAGGTAGGTAGGTAGGTCCATTCTTCTCCATTAATAAAGTAAGAACTTCTGACTGTTTTTCATTATTTACGAGTATTTTTAATTTGTTTTATTTTTAGTTTATTTTTTTAACGACTTGAATTACTAAACTCATGACCGAGAGCCAAAAAACATACACGACAGACGACGCAGCCAACAGCTCGCGCGCGTGCGCATTAAAAAATGCATACACATGACGCGACACGCGAGCAGCTCTGAGAGAGAAACCAAGCAGCGTGAGTAATTCGGGGAGGAAATTCAGTGTGTATTCATTTTTCGTTGGGGTAGGACGTGCCAGTGGACTGCGCGCGTATTTCGCGCGCCACCGGGAAATTACGCGTTTCGGTGATTAGCGCTCGGTTTTTTTGGAGTTTTACTGTCTCAAATTAAACTTAATTAATTGATTAGATTAAATTAAATAAAATTAAAATTTATTCATCAATTTAATGCAATTAAAATTTTTACATTTATTTTGTTATGACTGTGGAAAAAATGAAATATTTTTTTTTTTTATTGAGTCTTAGCACCTTTTGACAATTTTTTCTTCCTGGAGGGCCGCAACTGTTTCCTTTTGTGCTCCAAGAGTATTGAAAATTGATCTTAATTAAGTCCTTGCTGAATCATTTCACCAGATCCATAGGTAGGTAGGTAGGTAGGTCCATTCTTCTCCATTAATGAAGTAAGAACTTCTGACTGTTTTTCATTATTTACGAGTATTTTTAATTTGTTTTATTTTTAGTTTATTTTTTTAACGACTTGAATTACTAAACTCATGACCGAGAGCCAAAAAACATACACGACAGACGACGCAGCCAACAGCTCGCGCGCGTGCGCATTAAAAAATGCATACACATGACGCGACACGCGAGCAGCTCTGAGAGAGAAACCAAGCAGCGTGAGTAATTCGGGGAGGAAATTCAGTGTGTATTCATTTTTCGTTGGGGTAGGACGTGCCAGTGGACTGCGCGCGTATTTCGCGCGCCACCGGGAAATTACGCGTTTCGGTGATTAGCGCTCGGTTTTTTTTTGGAGTTTTACTGTCTCAAATTAAACTTAATTAATTAATTAGATTAAATTAAATAAAATTAAAATTTATTCATCAATTTAATGCAATTAAAATTTTTACATTTATTTTGTTATGACTGTGGAAAAAATGAAATAATTTTTTTTTATTGAGTCTTAGCACCTTTTGACAATTTTTTCTTCCTGGAGGGCCGCAACTGTTTCCTTTTGTGCTCCAAGAGTATTGAAAATTGATCTTAATTAAGTCCTTGCTGAATCATTTCACCAGATCCATAGGTAGGTAGGTAGGTAGGTAGGTCCATTCTTCTCCATTAATGAAGTAAGAACTTCTGACTGTTTTTCATTATTTACGAGTATTTTTAATTTGTTTTATTTTTAGTTTATTTTTTTAACGACTTGAATTACTAAACTCATGACCGAGAGCCAAAAAACATACACGACAGACGACGCAGCCAACAGCTCGCGCGCGTGCGCATTAAAAAATGCATACACATGACGCGACACGCGAGCAGCTCTGAGAGAGAAACCAAGCAGCGTGAGTAATTCGGGGAGGAAATTCAGTGTGTATTCATTTTTCGTTGGGGTAGGACGTGCCAGTGGACTGCGCGCGTATTTCGCGCGCCACCGGGAAATTACGCGTTTCGGTGATTAGCGCTCGGTTTTTTTTTGGAGTTTTACTGTCTCAAATTAAACTTAATTAATTAATTAGATTAAATTAAATAAAATTAAAATTTATTCATCAATTTAATGCAATTAAAATTTTTACATTTATTTTGTTATGACTGTGGAAAAAATGAAATAATTTTTTTTTTATTGAGTCTTAGCACCTTTTGACAATTTTTTCTTCCTGGAGGGCCGCAACTGTTTCCTTTTGTGCTCCAAGAGTATTGAAAATTGATCTTAATTAAGTCCTTGCTGAATCATTTCACCAGATCCATAGGTAGGTAGGTAGGTAGGTCCATTCTTCTCCATTAATGAAGTAAGAACTTCTGACTGTTTTTCATTATTTACGAGTATTTTTAATTTGTTTTATTTTTAGTTTATTTTTTTAACGACTTGAATTACTAAACTCATGACCGAGAGCCAAAAAACATACACGACAGACGACGCAGCCAACAGCTCGCGCGCGTGCGCATTAAAAAATGCATACACATGACGCGACACGCGAGCAGCTCTGAGAGAGAAACCAAGCAGCGTGAGTAATTCGGGGAGGAAATTCAGTGTGTATTCATTTTTCGTTGGGGTAGGACGTGCCAGTGGACTGCGCGCGTATTTCGCGCGCCACCGGGAAATTACGCGTTTCGGTGATTAGCGCTCGGTTTTTTTTGGAGTTTTACTGTCTCAAATTAAACTTAATTAATTAATTAGATTAAATTAAATAAAATTAAAATTTATTCATCAATTTAATGCAATTAAAATTTTTACATTTATTTTGTTATGACTGTGGAAAAAATGAAATAATTTTTTTTTTATTGAGTCTTAGCACCTTTTGACAATTTTTTCTTCCTGGAGGGCCGCAACTGTTTCCTTTTGTGCTCCAAGAGTATTGAAAATTGATCTTAATTAAGTCCTTGCTGAATCATTTCACCAGATCCATAGGTAGGTAGGTAGGTAGGTCCATTCTTCTCCATTAATGAAGTAAGAACTTCTGACTGTTTTTCATTATTTACGAGTATTTTTAATTTGTTTTATTTTTAGTTTATTTTTTTAACGACTTGAATTACTAAACTCATGACCGAGAGCCAAAAAACATACACGACAGACGACGCAGCCAACAGCTCGCGCGCGTGCGCATTAAAAAATGCATACACATGACGCGACACGCGAGCAGCTCTGAGAGAGAAACCAAGCAGCGTGAGTAATTCGGGGAGGAAATTCAGTGTGTATTCATTTTTCGTTGGGGTAGGACGTGCCAGTGGACTGCGCGCGTATTTCGCGCGCCACCGGGAAATTACGCGTTTCGGTGATTAGCGCTCGGTTTTTTTTTGGAGTTTTACTGTCTCAAATTAAACTTAATTAATTAATTAGATTAAATTAAATAAAATTAAAATTTATTCATCAATTTAATGCAATTAAAATTTTTACATTTATTTTGTTATGACTGTGGAAAAAATGAAATAATTTTTTTTTTTATTGAGTCTTAGCACCTTTTGACAATTTTTTCTTCCTGGAGGGCCGCAACTGTTTCCTTTTGTGCTCCAAGAGTATTGAAAATTGATCTTAATTAAGTCCTTGCTGAATCATTTCACCAGATCCATAGGTAGGTAGGTAGGTAGGTCCATTCTTCTCCATTAATGAAGTAAGAACTTCTGACTGTTTTTCATTATTTACGAGTATTTTTAATTTGTTTTATTTTTAGTTTATTTTTTTAACGACTTGAATTACTAAACTCATGACCGAGAGCCAAAAAACATACACGACAGACGACGCAGCCAACAGCTCGCGCGCGTGCGCATTAAAAAATGCATACACATGACGCGACACGCGAGCAGCTCTGAGAGAGAAACCAAGCAGCGTGAGTAATTCGGGGAGGAAATTCAGTGTGTATTCATTTTTCGTTGGGGTAGGACGTGCCAGTGGACTGCGCGCGTATTTCGCGCGCCACCGGGAAATTACGCGTTTCGGTGATTAGCGCTCGGTTTTTTTTGGAGTTTTACTGTCTCAAATTAAACTTAATTAATTAATTAGATTAAATTAAATAAAATTAAAATTTATTCATCAATTTAATGCAATTAAAATTTTTACATTTATTTTGTTATGACTGTGGAAAAAATGAAATAATTTTTTTTTTATTGAGTCTTAGCACCTTTTGACAATTTTTTCTTCCTGGAGGGCCGCAACTGTTTCCTTTTGTGCTCCAAGAGTATTGAAAATTGATCTTAATTAAGTCCTTGCTGAATCATTTCACCAGATCCATAGGTAGGTAGGTAGGTAGGTCCATTCTTCTCCATTAATGAAGTAAGAACTTCTGACTGTTTTTCATTATTTACGAGTATTTTTAATTTGTTTTATTTTTAGTTTATTTTTTTAACGACTTGAATTACTAAACTCATGACCGAGAGCCAAAAAACATACACGACAGACGACGCAGCCAACAGCTCGCGCGCGTGCGCATTAAAAAATGCATACACATGACGCGACACGCGAGCAGCTCTGAGAGAGAAACCAAGCAGCGTGAGTAATTCGGGGAGGAAATTCAGTGTGTATTCATTTTTCGTTGGGGTAGGACGTGCCAGTGGACTGCGCGCGTATTTCGCGCGCCACCGGGAAATTACGCGTTTCGGTGATTAGCGCTCGGTTTTTTTTTGGAGTTTTACTGTCTCAAATTAAACTTAATTAATTAATTAGATTAAATTAAATAAAATTAAAATTTATTCATCAATTTAATGCAATTAAAATTTTTACATTTATTTTGTTATGACTGTGGAAAAAATGAAATAATTTTTTTTTTTATTGAGTCTTAGCACCTTTTGACAATTTTTTCTTCCTGGAGGGCCGCAACTGTTTCCTTTTGTGCTCCAAGAGTATTGAAAATTGATCTTAATTAAGTCCTTGCTGAATCATTTCACCAGATCCATAGGTAGGTAGGTAGGTAGGTCCATTCTTCTCCATTAATGAAGTAAGAACTTCTGACTGTTTTTCATTATTTACGAGTATTTTTAATTTGTTTTATTTTTAGTTTATTTTTTTAACGACTTGAATTACTAAACTCATGACCGAGAGCCAAAAAACATACACGACAGACGACGCAGCCAACAGCTCGCGCGCGTGCGCATTAAAAAATGCATACACATGACGCGACACGCGAGCAGCTCTGAGAGAGAAACCAAGCAGAGTGAGTAATTCGGGGAGGAAATTCAGTGTGTATTCATTTTTCGTTGGGGTAGGACGTGCCAGTGGACTGCGCGCGTATTTCGCGCGCCACCGGGAAATTACGCGTTTCGGTGATTAGCGCTCGGTTTTTTTTTGGAGTTTTACTGTCTCAAATTAAACTTAATTAATTAATTAGATTAAATTAAATAAAATTAAAATTTATTCATCAATTTAATGCAATTAAAATTTTTACATTTATTTTGTTATGACTGTGGAAAAAATGAAATAATTTTTTTTTATACCCTATTCTAGGGGTATATTAATTTTGACGCATAGTTTGTAACATACCTTAATATTGCCCGTAGACCCCTAAAAGTTACTATATTTATGATCAGCATCGATAGTAATGTCGATCTAGCCATGTCCGTCCGTCCGTCCGTCCGTCCGTCCGTCCGTCCGTCGGCAAAAATTAGGCCTTTAAACTGGACCTAGAGAGCTGAAATTTTAACCATATACTCTCTAGGGTCCCGAAATAATCAAGTTTAAGAATTTTTGAAATCCGCCCACAGACACGCCCACAAACTCAAAAAAACAAAATTTTGGAAAAAATCGAATTTTGAGCTAGAGAGCTGAAATTTTTTATATATGATCTATGGCCCATAAAACTGATTGGGACATAAAATTTTCCAAATCCGCCCACTGACACGCCCACAATTAAATAAAACAAATTTTGGGAAAAATTGAATTTTGAGCTAGAAAGCTGAAATTTTTTATATATGATCTATGGCCCATAAAACAGATTGGGACATAAAATTTTCAAAATCCGCCCACTGACACGCCCACAATTAAATAAAATATTTTTTTTGAAAAACCAAAATTTGAGCTAGGGAGCTGAAATTTTAAATATATACTCTCTAGGGGCCCTTTATGCTAATGTGGAAATATTTTCAAAATCCGCCTACTGACACGCCCACAATTATTTTTTTTTTATTTTTGAAAGTCCAAAGTTTGAGCTAGTGAGCTGAAATTTATAGTATATACTCTCTAGGTGCCCTTTATGCTCATACTTAAATTTTTTTTAAATCCGCCTACTGACACGCCCACAATTAAATAAAACAATTTTATTGAAAAACCAAAGTTTGAGCTAGGGAGCGTTTTTATTTACAAAAGCTTAGTTTTTTCGATAAAATCCTTTAAATTTTTGTCACGCCCACTTATGAGATATAGGAATAAGAATAGGGTATCCAACAGTTCGCCCAAGCGGACTGTAGCCCGCCCCTATGTTTTTATTGAGTCTTAGCACCTTTTGACAATTTTTTCTTCCTGGAGGGCCGCAACTGTTTCCTTTTGTGCTCCAAGAGTATTGAAAATTGATCTTAATTAAGTCCTTGCTGAATCATTTCACCAGATCCATAGGTAGGTAGGTAGGTAGGTAGGTCCATTCTTCTCCATTAATGAAGTAAGAACTTCTGACTGTTTTTCATTATTTACGAGTATTTTTAATTTGTTTTATTTTTAGTTTATTTTTTTAACGACTTGAATTACTAAACTCATGACCGAGAGCCAAAAAACATACACGACAGACGACGCAGCCAACAGCTCGCGCGCGTGCGCATTAAAAAATGCATACACATGACGCGACACGCGAGCAGCTCTGAGAGAGAAACCAAGCAGCGTGAGTAATTCGGGGAGGAAATTCAGTGTGTATTCATTTTTCGTTGGGGTAGGACGTGCCAGTGGACTGCGCGCGTATTTCGCGCGCCACCGGGAAATTACGCGTTTCGGTGATTAGCGCTCGGTTTTTTTTTGGAGTTTTACTGTCTCAAATTAAACTTAATTAATTATATAGATTAAATTAAATAAAATTAAAATTTATTCATCAATTTAATGCAATTAAAATTTTTACATTTATTTTGTTATGACTGTGGAAAAAATGAAATAATTTTTTTTTTTATTGAGTCTTAGCACCTTTTGACAATTTTTTCTTCCTGGAGGGCCGCAACTGTTTCCTTTTGTGCTCCAAGAGTATTGAAAATTGATCTTAATTAAGTCCTTGCTGAATCATTTCACCAGATCCATAGGTAGGTAGGTAGGTAGGTCCATTCTTCTCCATTAATGAAGTAAGAACTTCTGACTGTTTTTCATTATTTACGAGTATTTTTAATTTGTTTTATTTTTAGTTTATTTTTTTAACGACTTGAATTACTAAACTCATGACCGAGAGCCAAAAAACATACACGACAGACGACGCAGCCAACAGCTCGCGCGCGTGCGCATTAAAAAATGCATACACATGACGCGACACGCGAGCAGCTCTGAGAGAGAAACCAAGCAGCGTGAGTAATTCGGGGAGGAAATTCAGTGTGTATTCATTTTTCGTTGGGGTAGGACGTGCCAGTGGACTGCGCGCGTATTTCGCGCGCCACCGGGAAATTACGCGTTTCGGTGATTAGCGCTCGGTTTTTTTTTTGGAGTTTTACTGTCTCAAATTAAACTTAATTAATTAATTAGATTAAATTAAATAAAATTAAAATTTATTCATCAATTTAATGCAATTAAAATTTTTACATTTATTTTGTTATGACTGTGGAAAAAATGAAATAATTTTTTTTTTATTGAGTCTTAGCACCTTTTGACAATTTTTTCTTCCTGGAGGGCCGCAACTGTTTCCTTTTGTGCTCCAAGAGTATTGAAAATTGATCTTAATTAAGTCCTTGCTGAATCATTTCACCAGATCCATAGGTAGGTAGGTAGGTAGGTCCATTCTTCTCCATTAATGAAGTAAGAACTTCTGACTGTTTTTCATTATTTACGAGTATTTTTAATTTGTTTTATTTTTAGTTTATTTTTTTAACGACTTGAATTACTAAACTCATGACCGAGAGCCAAAAAACATACACGACAGACGACGCAGCCAACAGCTCGCGCGCGTGCGCATTAAAAAATGCATACACATGACGCGACACGCGAGCAGCTCTGAGAGAGAAACCAAGCAGCGTGAGTAATTCGGGGAGGAAATTCAGTGTGTATTCATTTTTCGTTGGGGTAGGACGTGCCAGTGGACTGCGCGCGTATTTCGCGCGCCACCGGGAAATTACGCGTTTCGGTGATTAGCGCTCGGTTTTTTTTTGGAGTTTTACTGTCTCAAATTAAACTTAATTAATTAATTAGATTAAATTAAATAAAATTAAAATTTATTCATCAATTTAATGCAATTAAAATTTTTACATTTATTTTGTTATGACTGTGGAAAAAATTAAATAATTTTTTTATTTATTGAGTCTTAGCACCTTTTGACAATTTTTTCTTCCTGGAGGGCCGCAACTGTTTCCTTTTGTGCTCCAAGAGTATTGAAAATTGATCTTAATTAAGTCCTTGCTGAATCATTTCACCAGATCCATAGGTAGGTAGGTAGGTAGGTCCATTCTTCTCCATTAATGAAGTAAGAACTTCTGACTGTTTTTCATTATTTACGAGTATTTTTAATTTGTTTTATTTTTAGTTTATTTTTTTAACGACTTGAATTACTAAACTCATGACCGAGAGCCAAAAAACATACACGACAGACGACGCAGCCAACAGCTCGCGCGCGTGCGCATTAAAAAATGCATACACATGACGCGACACGCGAGCAGCTCTGAGAGAGAAACCAAGCAGCGTGAGTAATTCGGGGAGGAAATTCAGTGTGTATTCATTTTTCGTTGGGGTAGGACGTGCCAGTGGACTGCGCGCGTATTTCGCGCGCCACCGGGAAATTACGCGTTTCGGTGATTAGCGCTCGGTTTTTTTTTGGAGTTTTACTGTCTCAAATTAAACTTAATTAATTAATTAGATTAAATTAAATAAAATTAAAATTTATTCATCAATTTAATGCAATTAAAATTTTTACATTTATTTTGTTATGACTGTGGAAAAAATGAAATAATTTTTTTATTTATTGAGTCTTAGCACCTTTTGACAATTTTTTCTTCCTGGAGGGCCGCAACTGTTTCCTTTTGTGCTCCAAGAGTATTGAAAATTGATCTTAATTAAGTCCTTGCTGAATCATTTCACCAGATCCATAGGTAGGTAGGTAGGTAGGTCCATTCTTCTCCATTAATGAAGTAAGAACTTCTGACTGTTTTTCATTATTTACGAGTATTTTTAATTTGTTTTATTTTTAGTTTATTTTTTTAACGACTTGAATTACTAAACTCATGACCGAGAGCCAAAAAACATACACGACAGACGACGCAGCCAACAGCTCGCGCGCGTGCGCATTAAAAAATGCATACACATGACGCGACACGCGAGCAGCTCTGAGAGAGAAACCAAGCAGCGTGAGTAATTCGGGGAGGAAATTCAGTGTGTATTCATTTTTCGTTGGGGTAGGACGTGCCAGTGGACTGCGCGCGTATTTCGCGCGCCACCGGGAAATTACGCGTTTCGGTGATTAGCGCTCGGTTTTTTTTTGGAGTTTTACTGTCTCAAATTAAACTTAATTAATTAATTAGATTAAATTAAATAAAATTAAAATTTATTCATCAATTTAATGCAATTAAAATTTTTACATTTATTTTGTTATGACTGTGGAAAAAATGAAATAATTTTTTTATTTATTGAGTCTTAGCACCTTTTGACAATTTTTTCTTCCTGGAGGGCCGCAACTGTTTCCTTTTGTGCTCCAAGAGTATTGAAAATTGATCTTAATTAAGTCCTTGCTGAATCATTTCACCAGATCCATAGGTAGGTAGGTAGGTAGGTCCATTCTTCTCCATTAATGAAGTAAGAACTTCTGACTGTTTTTCATTATTTACGAGTATTTTTAATTTGTTTTATTTTTAGTTTATTTTTTTAACGACTTGAATTACTAAACTCATGACCGAGAGCCAAAAAACATACACGACAGACGACGCAGTCAACAGCTCGCGCGCGTGCGCATTAAAAAATGCATACACATGACGCGACACGCGAGCAGCTCTGAGAGAGAAACCAAGCAGCGTGAGTAATTCGGGGAGGAAATTCAGTGTGTATTCATTTTTCGTTGGGGTAGGACGTGCCAGTGGACTGCGCGCGTATTTCGCGCGCCATCGGGAAATTACGCGTTTCGGTGATTAGCGCTCGGTTTTTTTTTTTAGTTTTACTGTCTCAAATTAAACTTAATTAATTAATTAGATTAAATTAAATAAAATTAAAATTTATTCATCAATTTAATGCAATTAAAATTTTTACATTTATTTTGTTATGACTGTGGAGAAAATGAAATAATTTTTTTTTTATTGAGTCTTAGCACCTTTTGACAATTTTTTCTTCCTGGAGGGCCGCAACTGTTTCCTTTTGTGCTCCAAGAGTATTGAAAATTGATCTTAATTAAGTCCTTGCTGAATCATTTCACCAGATCCATAGGTAGGTAGGTAGGTAGGTCCATTCTTCTCCATTAATGAAGTAAGAACTTCTGACTGTTTTTCATTATTTACGAGTATTTTTAATTTGTTTTATTTTTAGTTTATTTTTTTAACGACTTGAATTACTAAACTGATGACCGAGAGCCAAAAAACATACACGACAGACGACGCAGCCAACAGCTCGCGCGCGTGCGCATTAAAAAATGCACACACATGACGCGACACGCGAGCAGCTCTGAGAGAGAAACCAAGCAGCGTGAGTAATTCGTGGAGGAAATTCAGTGTGTATTCATTTTTCGTTGGGGTAGGACGTGCCAGTGGACTGCGCGCGTATTTCGCGCGCCACCGGGAAATTACGCGTTTCGGTGATTAGCGCTCGGTTTTTTTTTGGAGTTTTACTGTCTCAAATTAAACTTAATTAATTAATTAGATTAAATTAAATAAAATTAAAATTTATTCATCAATTTAATGCAATTAAAATTTTTACATTTATTTTGTTATGACTGTGGAAAAAATTAAATAATTTTTTTATTTATTGAGTCTTAGCACCTTTTGACAATTTTTTCTTCCTGGAGGGCCGCAACTGTTTCCTTTTGTGCTCCAAGAGTATTGAAAATTGATCTTAATTAAGTCCTTGCTGAATCATTTCACCAGATCCATAGGTAGGTAGGTAGGTAGGTCCATTCTTCTCCATTAATGAAGTAATTAACTTCTGACTGTTTTTCATTATTTACGAGTATTTTTAATTTGTTTTATTTTTAGTTTATTTTTTTAACGACTTGAATTACTAAACTCATGACCGAGAGCCAAAAAACATACACGACAGACGACGCAGCCAACAGCTCGCGCGCGTGCGCATTAAAAAATGCATACACATGACGCGACACGCGAGCAGCTCTGAGAGAGAAACCAAGCAGCGTGAGTAATTCGGGGAGGAAATTCAGTGTGTATTCATTTTTCGTTGGGGTAGGACGTGCCAGTGGACTGCGCGCGTATTTCGCGCGCCACCGGGAAATTACGCGTTTCGGTGATTAGCGCTCGGTTTTTTTTTGGAGTTTTACTGTCTCAAATTAAACTTAATTAATTAATTAGATTAAATTAAATAAAATTAAAATTTATTCATCAATTTAATGCAATTAAAATTTTTACATTTATTTTGTTATGACTGTGGAAAAAATGAAATAATTTTTTTTTTTATTGAGTCTTAGCACCTTTTGACAATTTTTTCTTCCTGGAGGGCCGCAACTGTTTCCTTTTGTGCTCCAAGAGTATTGAAAATTGATCTTAATTAAGTCCTTGCTGAATCATTTCACCAGATCCATAGGTAGGTAGGTAGGTAGGTCCATTCTTCTCCATTAATGAAGTAAGAACTTCTGACTGTTTTTCATTATTTACGAGTATTTTTAATTTGTTTTATTTTTAGTTTATTTTTTTAACGACTTGAATTACTAAACTCATGACCGAGAGCCAAAAAACATACACGACAGACGACGCAGCCAACAGCTCGCGCGCGTGCGCATTAAAAAATGCATACACATGACGCGACACGCGAGCAGCTCTGAGAGAGAAACCAAGCAGCGTGAGTAATTCGGGGAGGAAATTCAGTGTGTATTCATTTTTCGTTGGGGTAGGACGTGCCAGTGGACTGCGCGCGTATTTCGCGCGCCACCGGGAAATTACGCGTTTCGGTGATTAGCGCTCGGTTTTTTTGGAGTTTTACTGTCTCAAATTAAACTTAATTAATTAATTAGATTAAATTAAATAAAATTAAAATTTATTCATCAATTTAATGCAATTAAAATGTTTACATTTATTTTGTTATGACTGTGGAAAAAATGAAATAATTTTTTTTTTTATTGAGTCTTAGCACCTTTTGACAATTTTTTCTTCCTGGAGGGCCGCAACTGTTTCCTTTTGTGCTCCAAGAGTATTGAAAATTGATCTTAATTAAGTCCTTGCTGAATCATTTCACCAGATCCATAGGTAGGTAGGTAGGTAGGTCCATTCTTCTCCATTAATGAAGTAAGAACTTCTGACTGTTTTTCATTATTTACGAGTATTTTTAATTTGTTTTATTTTTAGTTTATTTTTTTAACGACTTGAATTACTAAACTCATGACCGAGAGCCAAAAAACATACACGACAGACGACGCAGCCAACAGCTCGCGCGCGTGCGCATTAAAAAATGCATACACATGACGCGACACGCGAGCAGCTCTGAGAGAGAAACCAAGCAGCGTGAGTAATTCGGGGAGGAAATTCAGTGTGTATTCATTTTTCGTTGGGGTAGGACGTGCCAGTGGACTGCGCGCGTATTTCGCGCGCCACCGGGAAATTACGCGTTTCGGTGATTAGCGCTCGGTTTTTTTTTGGAGTTTTACTGTCTCAAATTAAACTTAATTAATTAATTAGATTAAATTAAATAAAATTAAAATTTAATGCAATTAAAATTTTTACATTTATTTTGTTATGACTGTGGAAAAAATGAAATAATTTTTTTATTTATTGAGTCTTAGCACCTTTTGACAATTTTTTCTTCCTGGAGGGCCGCAACTGTTTCCTTTTGTGCTCCAAGAGTATTGAAAATTGATCTTAATTAAGTCCTTGCTGAATCATTTCACCAGATCCATAGGTAGGTAGGTAGGTAGGTCCATTCTTCTCCATTAATGAAGTAAGAACTTCTGACTGTTTTTCATTATTTACGAGTATTTTTAATTTGTTTTATTTTTAGTTTATTTTTTTAACGACTTGAATTACTAAACTCATGACCGAGAGCCAAAAAACATACACGACAGACGACGCAGCCAACAGCTCGCGCGCGTGCGCATTAAAAAATGCATACACATGACGCGACACGCGAGCAGCTCTGAGAGAGAAACCAAGCAGCGTGAGTAATTCGGGGAGGAAATTCAGTGTGTATTCATTTTTCGTTGGGGTAGGACGTGCCAGTGGACTGCGCGCGTATTTCGCGCGCCACCGGGAAATTACGCGTTTCGGTGATTAGCGCTCGGTTTTTTTTGGAGTTTTACTGTCTCAAATTAAACTTAATTAATTAATTAGATTAAATTAAATAAAATTAAAATTTATTCATCAATTTAATGCAATTAAAATTTTTACATTTATTTTGTTATGACTGTGGAAAAAATGAAATAATTTTTTTATTTATTGAGTCTTAGCACCTTTTGACAATTTTTTCTTCCTGGAGGGCCGCAACTGTTTCCTTTTGTGCTCCAAGAGTATTGAAAATTGATCTTAATTAAGTCCTTGCTGAATCATTTCACCAGATCCATAGGTAGGTAGGTAGGTAGGTCCATTCTTCTCCATTAATGAAGTAAGAACTTCTGACTGTTTTTCATTATTTACGAGTATTTTTAATTTGTTTTATTTTTAGTTTATTTTTTTAACGACTTGAATTACTAAACTCATGACCGAGAGCCAAAAAACATACACGACAGACGACGCAGCCAACAGCTCGCGCGCGTGCGCATTAAAAAATGCATACACATGACGCGACACGCGAGCAGCTCTGAGAGAGAAACCAAGCAGCGTGAGTAATTCGGGGAGGAAATTCAGTGTGTATTCATTTTTCGTTGGGGTAGGACGTGCCAGTGGACTGCGCGCGTATTTCGCGCGCCACCGGGAAATTACGCGTTTCGGTGATTAGCGCTCGGTTTTTTTTTGGAGTTTTACTGTCTCAAATTAAACTTAATTAATTAATTAGATTAAATTAAATAAAATTAAAATTTAATGCAATTAAAATTTTTACATTTATTTTGTTATGACTGTGGAAAAAATGAAATAATTTTTTTATTTATTGAGTCTTAGCACCTTTTGACAATTTTTTCTTCCTGGAGGGCCGCAACTGTTTCCTTTTGTGCTCCAAGAGTATTGAAAATTGATCTTAATTAAGTCCTTGCTGAATCATTTCACCAGATCCATAGGTAGGTAGGTAGGTAGGTCCATTCTTCTCCATTAATGAAGTAAGAACTTCTGACTGTTTTTCATTATTTACGAGTATTTTTAATTTGTTTTATTTTTAGTTTATTTTTTTAACGACTTGAATTACTAAACTCATGACCGAGAGCCAAAAAACATACACGACAGACGACGCAGCCAACAGCTCGCGCGCGTGCGCATTAAAAAATGCATACACATGACGCGACACGCGAG